>SKCR01031944.1:0-370430 GCA_019454045.1 Zanthoxylum bungeanum | reverse complement strand
GCATTTTTCATAAAATTGATTCCATGTAATATCATTCTATATACATGCAAGCATACTTATTCATCAAATTTCACAAGATCATGCTTTTATCAATTTACCACACCCATTCGGCCAAGGTCAAAATTTTGGGGAAAAATCATCCAATGCATTTTTCATAAAATTGATTCCATGTAATATCATTCTATATACATGCAAGCATACTTATTCATCAAATTTCACAAGAACATGCTTCAACCAATTTTGTCAAATTTTAACCTAAAGTATTTCATGCTTAACCATGGCTCCATGATACCATTGTTGGTTTCTATTATATGTCCCAAGGAAAGATTAAGCATTCATGAAATACTATAAATGAATATATAAAAGACTTGAAGCATGGCGGAATCATACTTACAAAGCTATGTGATGAAGAAGATGATCAAATGGTGGAAGCTCCAAGTGTTGGAAGATTCGGCCAAGAGGAGGAAGAAGACTTGGAGCTCCAAGCTCTTGTATTCCAAGCTCTTTGATGGTTTCCCTATCACCTCTTTTGATCCCTTGCTTGTGCTAGCAAAAATGGAGAAATAGAAGATCAAATCTTCCTTGCCCTTGTCAATGGAGTTCTCGGCAATATGAGAGAGAAGAGAGATTTTGTGTAAAGTCTTAATTGATCTTTGTTTTACCAAAAATCAATTTATATTTATGTTATAATTTATTAAATAAATAATAAATCTATGACATAAACCATGCAATGGCTTAGAGTGTCAAACACTCAAACTCCATGCAAAGCCTTTGAGTGTAATGCACACTATCACCATGCAATGCCTTAGAGTGTTTTGTACACTATTAACATGCAATGCCTTATCAATAAAATAATGCATATAATGACAAGTGTCATGTGGGCCCCACACGTTCCCAAATGAAAGTGGGCCCACGTCCACTCACGCGTTCGGGTTCGATATTTCTGAAATACCGAGCTAGCGTCGCGACGTTAATTAAATCGGATTTAAATAAATAATCGCTCCTAGCGAAATTATTATTTACGTCGCTTACGAATTAATTCTAAATTAACTCGTATGCCCGAATTAAAATCTAATTTTAATTTCGCGTCGAAATCGAATTTCGATTATTATATCGAATACAATAATTTTATCGATTAATTCCAAATTAATCATTCTCTCTCTCTAAATTAGGCACTTTATCCAAGATAAAGTTTCTCCGCAATTAATCCAAGATTAATTAAGTCCGAATCAAATATCATAGGTGAATCTTCAGGAAGCGACCCAAGAGATCTCCGGATATTTTGGCAGTAAATACGGTCGTCGGATAATCCGAACACGTACGTACCTCGTACTACGTCTTTACCGATTTACAAGACAAGGTTGGCTTCTAGCAAAGCGCCATGCCTACCCAATTCTCCAGAAATATTCTTATAGGAATATAAGATCTGTATCAGGCGTAGTATACCGTAGTATTGCGTACATCGATCCAGTATCGGATGATCACATGCTAGGCCTGGGGCTGGAGATGTGTCTGCCCCGTACGAAACATATATCGGACATCAAGCAACTAGTCTCTTTAAATCGGACAATCCTGACCTTGTCATATTGTCCCGACGGTTGCAACCTTTTATAGAGTACTAGTTCTGTGTCCTGCGTGATCATCACCTCCATATGTCTGAAGCGATACTTCCATCTTGACATCACATCCAGTACACTACGATTCTCGATAAACGCAGAAGAGGTGTACACAGAACCGGTTAAGGTCCCCAACCACCAAAACTAAAGTTTACCGATTGTCGCAAGTACTAGCGATGTAAGTCTCAGGTTAAGACCATATACACCTACCCTGATGCGGCCTCCCATAGACACGTAGACATATTACCAATGGGATTCCGCGGGGTCTATCCAGAGCGAAGCTGTTTTCCGTACCATCGGTAAAACACAACCTCCTATCGCACTTGCATAAGTATCCAATACTTAAATATATGAGAACTATGCCGTCGTGCCCTCACAACGTGCACAAGCGCAATACTAGTCTATTCCGCATTATCGATGTCCAGTCTCGATAATACTACGACTAGGGATATTTAATGATTAAACCTTTGGGACTGATACTGTCTCATATCATTCTCAGTCCAGGTACTAATCATATGGACTTTCGCCATTTATAAGTCAAAGTAAATAATATTACAAAACGGCAAAAGGCAATTTCATTATCACATAGTTAATTTTGTACAATAATACAATATCATTTACAAACAGTGACGCTATGGGACATAATGTCTAACACCTTGATTTCGGCCTCCCATAGACACATAGTCATAATACCAATGGGATTCCGAGGGGTCTATCCAGAGCGAAGCTGTTTCCCGTACCGTCGGTGAAACACGACCTCCTATCGCACTTGCATAAGTATCCAATACTTATATATATGAGAACTATGCCGGTGTACCCTCACAAACGCGCACAAGTGCAATACTAGCCTATTCCGCATTATCGATGTCCAGTCTCGATAATACTACGGCTAGGGATATTTAATGATTAAACCTTCGGGGACTGATACTATCTCATATCATTCTCAGTCCAGGTACTAATCATATGGACCTCTCTTCATTTATATATCTGTGGTGATCTAATCACAAATGATGAGAGTGCAATTTCCTTGTCACATAGTTAATTTGCTACAACAACACAATGATCTGTGCAAATAGTGACGCTATGGGTCATTTTGTCCAACAGATTGATGGTAGTTGATGAAGTTGTTGGAAAGCTTTTAGCATTTGACTTTTGGAAAGCCAAAAATTGGTAAATCATTTTATTTATTTTATGGAAAAGATATAAGTGTATTAGATACACTTTTCCAAATAATTCAACACACATCTCTCCTCTCCAATTTCTCTCCTCTCTTACGCCCTTGGGGCTGATTTTTCCTTCTGGTTTGGCAGTGAACTGCCGAGTGACAAGGAGAAAATGGGAAGCAAAAGTTGCGATTTTGTGGCAAAAACGGGAGTGCTAGCACACTACGAAGTCATGCGAAGGTGATAGGGAAGTCCACCCATGAGCCGGGAATCATTTGACGAAGCTTGGAGCTTAGATTCTTGAGCAACAATGGCCGAAAATGGTGATGACAGAAACTGCCACTGCCGTGACATGTGGGAGGCAGAAAGTTGATTTTTTGTTCATCGCCGCGTCGCTCAACCGATCGATGTGAGTATTCCGCAACTCCCTTGTTTTATTCGCATTTATTTTCAATGCTTGAAATGATCTTGGGATGCTTAGTATTTTCCAACAATGGTATCAAGAGCAAGGTTAAGCATGAAAATATTTTAGGGTTAAAATTTGGGTAAAAATGTGTTTGAGCATGATTTATGAAATTGGATGAATGAATATGTTTAAATGTGTTTTAATTGAAGATTGATTGGTTCAATTTGTTGAAATTTTGTTTGGAACAAATTTGCCCAAAATTTGAGTGTTGGCCGAATCTTCACTAGCCCTAAATTTCTTGGATTTTTGATTTTTTGATCATTGGATGTGTTGGAAATCAATTGGGGATGTTGATTTAATGATGATTTGGATTTAATTGGATTGAATTTAAATTGGACATAAAAATCCCCTTAATGCCGAGACATGTAGCATGGTAATTGGGTTTGATTTTTTAATGAAATGTGTTGGACATGTTTTGTTGTTGTTGAGCATGATTAATTAGGCTAATTGGTGTTTTGGAAATGTTAATTGGGTAATTAATTGTGTTATACACTTTGTGTAATTGAATTGGGAATTTGGAATTTGTAATTTAATTATGTTGGGCCTTAAAATTGGATTTGGGATTGTTGTGTTGTAAATGGGCTTATTGGGCTTGGTTGTACTAAGTTGGGTTTAGGCAAAATTTGTTGGATCCAATTGGGCCCAAAACTGCTTCCATAAAGCCCGAATGCGACTAATAGACCTTTAAAGTTTAATTGGGCCTAATGGGTCTAAATTGATTACTAGGCTTATGGGGTAACTCCCGGATTGGACTTTGGTTTTTGGGTTCGACCCGAGTTGACCAAAAGTCAACACCTTAAGAAATTAATTAAAAGCCCATTGGACTTTAATTAAATTAACGTTGGACATTAATCGGGCTTTGAGACCCGTAACGATTAAATTTGGAATTTCAGTCGTAAAAGGTTTATTAATAAAGTGTAATATTTAATTTGGAATTAAATAGCGAATTAGTATTAAATACAAATTGAATTGGATTTAATTATGTAGTTTAATTTAATTCGAGAATTCGTACTTTGAGTACTTATTCACAAAACGAGTTTGACTCGAGCAAAATCAAATCGTTGTTTGAACATTGGATGGTCACTAATTATCAGATTAATTAATTTGATTAGATTGATTGATAGCATGCTTGTGTGAATACATGGTTGCGATGCATGAATAATGTATATCGGATGGATTTTAGATGGGTGGGGCAATTTTAGAAATTGTTGTAATAAATTTGATTTATTAATTGGACCTGCGTGTCCAGCCTTATTACCTCCTTATTCTTTGTATTCTCTTCTCACCTATTCCCCTCAATGTAAATGAGGTTTCTTTAGAAGTGTAGTGTAATGGGTAGAAGTGATACTTGTGCTAGCGGGAGAGAGAAAGGGAGAGATTTGATCTAGGATCATTGTGTGAAGTATCCATCCGCATATCATTATTATTTTATTCATATGCGCTTTATTATGTGTTTAGAATGCATGTTTAAGGGTGTATGCTGATGAGACCTTAACAAAGATAATAAATTGGTTGCCAATTTGCATTTGAAAAACCCTCACAAAATATTAAGCGTTTTTCCTTCCATTGAGTGATTCTTACTCAAGATCTAAGACTGGCATTGGTTTTTTGGCCAAAGTCAAGGCCTTTGTCCGTCGAGGATGTGTTTGAATCACGAAGGCTTTGTTCCATATCGGTGTCTTGTCCAAGTTGTGGTTTGTTGGCCAAAGTCAAGACCACTTCTTGTCCATCGACATTGATTACGAAGCTTTCCATCGTCAATGGGTCGCGCTTAACTGGGATCACTAAGTTTGTTGTGCCAAAGCCAAGGCTTAGTTGATTCAGAGGAAAAAGGTTAGGTAATACGTTGGATGTATTGGCATATATAAGATATATGTTTCGGACTTGGACGTCCCCCTACTGGATCTAGGAATTGGATCGGATCCAATTGATCTTAGAGATCTACCTAGTTAATTATCATACAATTTGTTGGCCAAAGTCAAGATTGTGTGATATTTAACGGGATCGTAGCCCGCTAGGAAACACGGTTTCCCGAGTACTCGACAGAGGGTTAGAGGCTCACCGAAAAATAGTGGGAGGCAAGAATTGAATTTGCAATATTCGTTTAATTACTTGCCATACGCGCTCAAAACAAATATCATTCGTCAAATAAATTAAATGTTAGTTGGACTAATATTTAAACGTTGTTTTAATTAACAGTTGGACTGTATTCAAACTATTCATTTATAGTTGATTTTATAATTGGATTATAGTGATCAGTATAATTGATTTTAATCTATTAAATTATAGTTTATTAAACAGTTGGACTATAGTAATCATTATAATAAATAGTACCTAAATCGTTGATTAAATAGTTGGACTATTAGAATCAAGATAGAATTGAAAGATTGACATTTAAAACATAATCCTAGGGAAAATGTATTTAAATGGTTTAATTTTCAAATTGGGAATAATTGCAGGATGGTCCTGGAAACTATTAAGTTACTTTATTTGATAAAATAACATATTAGGCCTAAGCCCGGAGTTGAGCAATTAGTAGAGCATGATCTTTGGAAGACTTATGTGATGATAACTTAAGTGTTTAATCCATTTAGCTTGTCGCAGTAGACTCCTTAATTTCTGAATCAGAAATTAGGATTAGATCCTTAAAGTATGATAAAGAAATTGAAGGATCTTCATAAATCTATACTTAGATTTTAGAAGTACCAAATTGCAATAATAAATCTTGGAGAGTTGATGACTATTTTCAAGGAGATAAAGTCAAAGTTTGCAATAGGCAAGTAGCGCAAAGCGCACCTTACTTCGATATTCTAGAAGGCCAAAGGCTTCTGGAATATGGAAAAGGGCAAAGTCAAAATCATTATAATCGTCTGGGAAGATAAAGGACATATCCCAAAATGTCTACCTAAATTGTGGCAAACAGGATCGCGGAAGCGTGACTGCCGTTTGGACAAAGCAAACATGAAGGAATTGAAGACGAGCAAGGCTCTGACTTCAAATATGTTTGTCAACATTATGTTCACTACTAGTATTAAAATTAGATTTTAAATACTTAGTGTGGAACATAAAATATATATATTGATGTTTCAGAATCTGCTTTGAGCAGGATACTGACTTCAGTTGAGATTAATCTGCGAATTTGAAACGGGACGATAGTCGTTGTTTTAACCGTAGATACCTAAATTAGGAACTACCCTTCGGGTGTGTACCTAAATTTGGAAACTTTTATAATGTAACTAGTTTGACTAGATACATTATCTCTATATCGGTGTTTGACCCGCTGCGGGTGAACCTTTATATTCTAGAACACTAAAGTGTTTTATTATATAAAGATGATATGGAGATAAACACATTAGATGTGTATAACATAATTTATATTTTGAATATAAATAAAATCTCAAACGTACAACATGACAAACAAATAGCTCAAATTGATATGATCAGAAAAAACTAATTTGTGGCATTGTTGTCTGGGACACAATTAAACAAGACTCGTATATCCACTCTTTCGGAGAGTGGGTACTTGGACATATTTGATTCTATTCAAATAAAAGTCTACGAATCTAGTTTATTGTGCAATGTGCCTAAAACACCTTTACTTGGTAAAAGTGTAAGTGCCACCGATCTGTTAGCCCTAATTCATAGTGAAGCAAGTGGGCCCATGTCTAGCTAGGCTAGAGGTGGATATGAATATTTTGTGACCTTTACGGATGTGGCATCGCGTTATGGTTATGTGTTTCTTTTGAAGCACAAATCGGAAACTTTTAAGTTTCGACACAAAGTAGACGAACATATCGGCTAAAGTATTAAACCTTCATGGTAAGACCGTAATGGAAAATACTTAAGCAATAAGTTTCTTATTTACTTGAAAGAGTAAAGTATTCTTTCAATGAGGACTCCTCCCGGAACGCGTCAATTTGACAGTGTGTCCGAACCGAGTAACCGAATTTTGTTGGACATGATAAGGTTAATCATGAGTCGCTCTGAGCTACCATTTCCTTCAACGGATACGCTTTAACAGTGCAAAACTTATTTAGAATAAGGTTCCATAAAAATCTGTGTGACAGACTTCACATTAGATATGAACAGGAACGAAACTGGGTTTCTCATTCCTGATAATTTGGGAATGGTAGGCATATGTTTGGATGATACCAAACTAAAACCCAAATCGGGCAAGTGCCAATTGTAGGTTATCCTAGGGATACCAAAGTATAGTACTTATACATCTCACATGAGAACAATTAGATTGTTGCTCACCATGTGGTTTTCCTAAAAGGAATACCGATATGCAGTGGTAAGTGGGAGGATAGTAAAACTCGATGAAAATCAGAGTAATACTATTCAAGGCACCGAGTCCTAAATGGAACACATGAATAGTTCATCAAGGATGAAACTATACCATTAATCTTTGAATACACAAGAACCGCGTATGTCGGAGAGAGTCAGAAAACAACCTGGGGTATGGGTTTCTGATCTCACCTCATAAAGATGTCTATCTTATTGAGGAATACCAACTGACTACGTATGAGGAAGTGATACAAGGTATCGACTCCCTATTATGGCAAAGTGCCATGAGTCCAAAATGGATTCCATGTATATCAATTATGTTTGGACACTAGTTGATGTACCGCAAGGCATTGTGCCTATTGGTACTATAAGTCTTCAAGGAAGACATACATGGATGGCAATATACCAACGTACTAAGCTAGGCTTGTAGCGGAAAGGTATCGTTATCAACATTGTGTTGATTACGATTCAACCTTTTAACTGTTGCCACGGTAAATCCATTTGGATAATGCTTGCTAAAGCTGCATGTTTCATTTATGAAATATGACAGCTTTACGGGAAAATCGCTTTCCTGAAAAGGAAACCTTTCGGAGGATGTTTACAACATCCTGTCGGTTTTGTCGTACCAAAACTAGCAAACAAGGTTTGCAGGTTATTCGATCCATGTTTGGATTGAAGCAAACATAGGTTCTTAGAATTATCGTTTTGATGTAATCATAATAGTTTATGATTTAATTCAAAACGAAAAAGATTCTTGTGTATATAAGAGGGTTAGTGGGAGCGCACTGACAGTGGCTGTCCTATAAATAATGATAATACGTCATTTCTTGGAAATGATATTCCCATAATATAATCGGTGAAAGTTTGCCTTTTGCGAAAATTCTCTATAGAATTCTTGGGAGAAACAACCTTTATTCTAGGAATAAATATCTACTGGGATAGATCTAAAAGTTGTTGAAACTCTCCGAGAACTCGTACATTGAAAAATGTACGCGACCTGGTGTCTCATACGCTTTGAGCATATGGAGTCACAATCAGGCCAATCCAAGTGATAGTCACTGGATTGATGTTAAGAACATCTGTTAGTATCTTAGAGATCTAAGGATGTTTCCTTAAACTATGGAGATGAGAACTTGAAGTGACTGGGATCACTACTGCAAGTTTCCAAACTAATAAAAACGACTATAAGTCAAAAACGGTATTATACAGTTTGAATAACGGAACAGTGAGCTGGAAATCTTCCAAGTAAGATACTGTTGCCGAATAAACAACAAATGCGGGTTATTGCTGCAGCTGAGGCAGCAATAGAAGCCATCTGGGTCAATAATAAATCTAATTAGATTCGATATAGTTATGTTAGCAGCTGAGCTAGGCATCAGCACAAGCTAAAGAATTAATGATCTCATCAATGATGCAGATACATACTTCAACTATTCATCTGATTTGTTCGGATCATACATCGTGGCGATGTGATGATCGTATAAATCGCATCAGACGATAATCATGCAAATTCGATTTAATTACGTCGCGACGGAAGTTCGTTAATTTGGAATTAGCGAACCCGATTTACCAAAATAACAATATAACTCACTACTCATTATTATACTATTAAAACAAATGCAATCTACAACTTTGTTGAGAATATTTATACTTATAACATTGACTTATTCAAGCTATTAACTAATGCATGACTTTACTATACTCTTCACTGACTTGCACCGGTGAATGCCAACCCTAGTGACTGCATCAGTAAGCGTCCTCCCGAGATCGTCCTCCGAGAATACCTACAACCACAGAAAACTGGGAGTGGGGGGGTTAGATCTTCATATAATCTAAGTGAGTGGATGAAAAACTGAAAACTGATATAAAAGCTTTTGGTTCTAAAACCAAAAATCCTGAAATATCTTTATGTGAAAACTCTTTTCTAAAAACTTCTTCTGAAATCTCTTTACAAAACTTAACCTTTCTGAAAACTGCTTTCTGAAAACTATCTCTAAAATATGATCTCTGAAAATTCTTTTTTGAAAATCTGATATCTGAAAAGTCTTTTTCTGAAAATCTAATGTCTAAATACTGGTCTGTATCTGAAAAACTTGACGTATGGGGGCGTTACGTATGGTCGTCCCCCCATACGCCTAACTAGAGCCAGCAGTACAAATCCATGACTTTGGGGCAGTACGTATCGTCGTCCCCCAAAGCATGCCACTACTGTCTCTGAAACTGGTGATAATGGGGCGTTACGTATTTCCGTCAACCAAGCCAAAACTAGAACATGGGGTGCAGATCTGTGCTACCCTCCAAGATCTGAAACTAGGGTCTAGGGGCGTTACGTATCGCCGTCCCCCTAGCCCTGAACTAGGATATGGGGGCATTACGTATCATCGTCCCCCCAGTCCTCTACATGTGCATATGTTCTCTGTCCGTCATTTCCAAACTGTATCAAGTTACATACTGGGGTGGGTTTTTCCCCATGCCCCGAAAATAGAAAACTCAAATTCTGAAAACATTTCTTTCACAAATATAACTTAAATCATGAAATTTTATGTAATAACTGTAATAAAAAAGAGCTATCACCCTAAAGCATAAAAAATAAGTCCATTGTAACAGTAACAAAATGAAAATCAATTTTCAAATAGTAGTGTCCACTCGCGGTGCTCGAAATCTGGCTGGAGCTATACCGCTTCGTCGAAGGAGATTGCAACTCCTACAATGGTCTATAGGTGATAACTTGATTAGACTAAAAACTATCAGATAAGTTCTGGAACTAGGCTAAACTTCTAAGTTCAAGTACGTGATATCGTAACTTGGTATATCATATTTGTACTAAGATGTAATGTGTGCATACGAACTGATACGAGATCTTAAGGGTGGTCTCTAACACGCTAAGGTGGAACTGAGGTGGTTACAAACTGATTCTGGAAAATTTTGTGCCACGTGTCACGACACGCAGCGTCTAGAAGCGTGTCATCATTTTCTTCTTGTGCATCGCAATGCAAAGCTCTTCAGTGTCGCGACGCGATCTGGTTTTCCAAGATTCGTTTTGCTTATCTAAGTTCATCCAATGCATAAAACATCCAATTACACTTCATACTAACATTTCCATACTAAAAACCAATACACAATACATCATATTACACTCAATTTCACATACACTACGCCACCGACACATCAATAATTCAACTTTTAATTTACCTATACACTTCCCAAAGTTATATCCAAAGCTCCACAAGTTGGGATTTATCAACATTTCTATTGTCTTAATGCGAAAAATCATATTATCATCATCAGAACCAAGCTCTCAACATAAAATAAGTATTAACTCTTCAAATCTTAAAATTTCACAATTTGGGTCATAGATTTCTTACCTTTTTCTCTTGAATTTCTTCATCCTTCAAGGATGCCAAGCTAAACTTGTTTCACCTTTCTTCTCATCCTTCTTCTTTCTTCTTCTTCTTCATTTCCTTTTCTCTTCTTTTTCTTTCTCTTTTATTTCTCTTCTTCTTGTCTTCTTCCATTCACGTTTTCTTCTTCTCTTTTGTTTCAATTTTTTGGTATTTGTGAATAGTGTCTCCCTTAAATACTTGGACATTTAAAAAAAAATAAAAATGCAGAATTTTCAAGAAACTAGTAGAAATTACTAGAATACCCTCGGGTACTATTCATCCAAATTTTTTGATCTGCATTTTTGAGTCACTTCTGGTCCGAATTAGGAAAAATTTCATCATGAAAGTTATAGATCTCGATCTCAGCTTTCCAATGATATAAATTCATCAAAATCGAAGTTCATATGAGAAAGTTATGGCCCAAATACCATTGGCTGTCTAGAATGGAACATCGTAGAATTTTGCATCGAAGTTTCAAAGAATTTACTGTTTATCCATCAAATCATTCTAAGAATGTAGATGTGCTCGGACATAATTTTATGTTACGTAACTCTCATTCCACGATGTAATCGTACTACAATCAACAGTGGTAGAAACCACCTTTCATTACACAACATGAATATTAAGATTACACGGTATAGCTGTAACCTATAGCAAGAGAAAATAGTAGAAACCTAGGAAGTAGTCAATGGGAGTAAGTCATCACTAGTCTTGGAATCACAATATGGAACTGAAGAATAAATTATGAAAATAATTAATAAGGAAAGCTACGGGAAGCAATAAGGAAGTAAAGTGTATGTAGTAACAATGGATAATGTGGCTTGAGATAGTAATGTAAATGGAAACCACATCGTAGTTGATCAGAGTTATAGAAACTTTAAGACTTGGACTAGTCGACGTATATTCTGACGGTATTAGTGATAACTATTATATTTAGTAGTCATAACCCCAGTAGGTATATAGGCACCTAATCAGAAACGTTTTTTTTTTCAGATTTCGAAAGAAAGCAAGTATTCACCCCTATACTCAGAGCCCAGTAAGGAGAATAACCAGCAAAGGAGTGTATTTGACATGATAAACGTGTAAAGAAAAGGCTAGGTGGCCAAACTTAAGAAGTTCAAAGGAATATAGAGATAAGGAACATGAGATTGAATAGCTCGGAGTCACAATAATTCGAGCTCAAATTTAGAAGCCATTGTTGAATTGGAGAGGACGACTCTCAGGAATATAGTACATAACTCATAGGAGTCTCATTATATTGAGAAAGAATAACTAGAAGAGAGTAGCACCCAAACCAAGAAAATATAGTGGAGATGTCCTAGGTAATCAAAGTTGATGAAGTTCCCAGTGGGGTAAAGATATAAGGAGTTCAAAGGACTAAGATGAGAATAAAATCTAAGTAGCAGAGTAGACTTCATAAGGAGGAATAATATATAGAGTATAGTAAGATTTTGAGAAAAAATAAAGACCTAAGAGAGTTAAGGAACATAAACTAGTAGAAATGGGTATAAAAGCAACATGATGAAGTATTTAGAGAGCATGATTCTATAGAAGGATTATGATAAGAGGTAGTATAATCGATAGTCGGGAAGCGAATCAAGAGTTAAGTTGAAAAAGGAGACAACTCAGATAGTACCTAGCGGAAGTATCTTAGAGGGGGAGCTGAAACTAGTAAATATATCATAGTGAGATCTCTCAGTGTTGGATTAGAACCAAAGTTCTATTACGTATTAACTCTTGTGATCTCTGAGAAGTAGCTAGCCATAGTTTAAGTTAACCAAACCACCATAGGTTTGGGATTGCCTTAGCCACAATGAATAAATCATCAAGGTATAATATGCTTAAACGGACCTCGAGTAATGGTAAGATTTACAAGTAATGCAGCCTAGCATAAAGAACAAGTTGTGTAAAAGACAGTAACCAGATCGTGCTAGCAATGTAAAACAAAACATTATAACCAGTGTTAACATAGTAATAAAGAACATAAATTTAGTATAAAGGTGTATATAATCAGGCTTAGTATAGATACCTTGCCCATAACTCCTTAGCCAATCAAGAAGAATCACCATAGAGAGAACTACCCTGATATAACATCTTAAATATGTGAAATATTAGTGGACAATAGGTTAGTTATAAGTCATGAAGTCTAAAACCCAGAGATAGTCGTAAATATGAGAACTCGAAAAGAGGAAGCTTATAAGTAAAGAAGGTTAAGTAAGGAGGAAAACTGAGAGGGTTAAATAGTTGGTTAAGATAAGATAATAAATGTTGAGATAAGGTATATCTTGTAAAGTCATTTAAGTAGAATAGCTGAAGAACCCAAAGTATATACAGGTCAAGGGAAAGTGAAGGTTATTGGTTATAACATAAAATACTATGGGGATACTTTAAACATGAAGAGTAATAGAAGTTCTTAAAGATATTTAGAAGTTATTGTTGTCACGACAATGAGATATGGAGGTTACAAATCAGAATAGAACTAAGATGAGTATGATGGCAGGGCATAAACATAGTATAATTTTGGAACCGATATTTATGTGGATAGTTGAGATAAAGAAAGTCGAATATAGTTAGAGGTTTAGAAATGAGATTTCCCTAGCACATAAGGATAGTTAAAGTATGACAAGAGTACCCCAGAAGAAAGATAAGTATAGCTGCAACAAAATAGAAGGTAAGGAAACAAGTATAGCAGAATCACAAAATATTCTCGAATCAAGACAAATCCGCGAGCTAAACCCTAGAAAGGATTCGAGGATGAATCTTATTTAGGGGGGGATAATTTATAACGACCAAAAATCACGACTACTGTTACATCATGGGATGAGTGTTACATAATATAAATTATATTTGAGCACATATATATTCATGGAATGACTTTGGGGACAATCGGTGAATTCCTCGAAATCGGAAATTCCGATACGAAACTGTAAAATGTTCCACTCATGATAGCCCATGGTATTTGGGTCATAACTTTCTCATACGAATTCCGATTTTTAATAATTTTATATGGTCAGAAATCTAAGACCGAGACCTACAACTTCTACGTTGAATAGTTTCCCAAATTTAAAATGGAAGAAGGATAAAAATTAATATTTATGTGACTGCTATAGTGATTTCAGGAAAATACTAGAATTGGGGTGATGTGGCCTCTCCCTAGCCACTCATTTACAAACAAAGAGCATTCTTATGCCCTATAAATTGAGCACTATTCATCCATCTCCCTCTTCAAGAAAAAAAACGTGAGAAGCTTCCCCCTCCCTTAGAAAAATAAATCATTTTCTTTCTTTAATTTTTCATAATTTTGAAGTAGCAAGTAATGGTGCCAAGATTCCTCTCATGCAAAGTAAGCTCTCTATCTTATTTTCGTCCTCTAATTTCAGTTTTGAGATTGATATTTGGGAGCCCCAAATTCGTATCTTATGACCTTAGGATTCTGAATTACTTAATTAGCTTTGATTGAGTTGTTAGCATGCTTGATTGTGTATTTCTTGATAATATAAGAATGAAATTATGCATTTCATGTGAAGGGATGGCCGGATTTGCCATTATTTTTAAAATTATGGGTTGTGGTTACTTTGATGGAGGTTAATGATGTAGTGTCATAGGAATGATGTGCGTTGAGAGAAGAATTTGAGTTGGTGTTGAAATTTTTAATGGCTTTAGTATACATGCTTTGATTTATAGTATATAAGAGGTTGGTGATTGAGGTTGGTTATTGAATATAGATATTGAAGTTTAGAGGATTGTTTATGTATTTTAATGTGCTGAAAATTCTAGTGGTAATGGTTGAAATAAATTTGTCAAACATGACAGTGAATTAGATAACATGGACAGTGAGTTTAGTTTAGGACACCTTCTAAACAGGTCCTGATTTATTGCTTATAAGTTGAGTTCTTTAGGTCGAAATTAAGATCCGTAAAATTCTGGATAAATAAGATACATGAGGGAATAACATATCTAAAAATTAGAATTTTTGGAAGTAGGATGAAGCCAAACCAAAATTTCCAAGTCGGGTTATCTGCTGCCCATGCGCCCAGTTTTTTTTCCAAGCTCATAGCCCCTGAACTTCAGTCCATAAATTGCGTTCTAGGAATCAAAACTGTGATCCATAAAATCCAACATAAATTAGATACATAAGTGAGTATTCTATTAAAATTTCAGCACCAAATTCAACCCCGATTTAGCGCACCAAATTTTCAAAGTCATTGTTGGTGCAACGTAATTTTTTACAAAGAGGGCAGAATATGGAGTTTTGTGAAGTAGCTTGTGAAATCCTCGAACGAGTGTAGTAAAAATTGTTAGACCACCCTAAAATGTCAGTAAAATAGCAAAGATGATTTATCATGAATAGAGAATAGATTTTGTTAAGCAAAGATATAATTCGCAACCTTGGTACTAAAAAATTTTGTAAATTCTAAATTATCACCATGAGATGTGGTTCCACGACTGTCGCAAGGCGTCACCAGCAAGTTCTGATTCAGTGAGTGGACCTATTTTCTCAAACTAATTTTATTTAACAGTTTTGACATCAGACTTACTTTTGAGCATATAGGACGTTATCCAGAATTTTATTACAGTTGCTTTTCAGATATTGATGATTTAGAAAAGAAATGTTTTCAAAACATGAGTTTTATGTTTTTGAGGCATGGGGAGAAAACCCACATCAGTATGTAACTTGATTAAGATATGGAATTGACGGACATCATATATGCACATGTAGAGGACTGGGGGGACGGCGATACGTAACGCCCCCAGATCCTAGTTCAGGGATAGTGATGACAGATGCCCCTAGATCCTAGTTTCAGAGCTTGGATGGTAGCATAGATTCACACTCTCATTTATAGTTCAGTGGCTTGGGGGACGGCGATACATAATGCCCTAATGCCACTAGTTTCCGTGACAAGAGTGGCATGCTTTGGGCGACGACGATATGTAACGTCCCAATGTCATGGATTTGCACTCCTGGCTCTAGTTAGGTATTGGGGAGACGACGATACGTAACGCCCCCATACATCAAGTTTTTCAGAGACAGATAAGTTTTCAGATATCAAGTTTTTAGAAAACAATTTTCAGAGATCATATATTAGAAACAGACATTTCAGAAATAGTTTTTAGTACAGATCTTTCAGATATGAGTTTACAGAACCAGACTTTCAAAAGCATATTTCAGAAAAGTTAAGTTTTAGAAAAAAGATTCCAGACAAGATTTTCTGAAAATAGTTCAGAGTTTTCAAACAAACAAAAGGGTTTTCATATAATATAATTTTCTGAAAGAACTTTGGTTTTAGAATTAAACATTTTCATTATAGTATTTCAGTTTTTATTTTAAATCATCCACTAACTTAGATCGTAAAAACTATCTAACCCTCCCCCACTCCCAGTGATTTATTTTGCAGGTTCTTGGAGGACAAGCTCGGGAGGATGGATAATAATAGCAGTCACTAGGGTATGGAGTCCAGCAGGTCAAGCTAGAAATAAAGTCCAGTTCAGTTAGAGTCAGGAAGTGACATGTAACATATATCTTGTATATTAAAGGCTTCTTATACATTGCATTTTAGTAATCATTGTCATAGTTGTAATATGTATTAAAATATAGTATGTAGTATTAAAAGTGTTATACAGTCATGATTTATGAGTTGGGCAATGGTCCCATGCATGAGTTTTTATGTGAGATAAGAATAGCAGATGTCAGAGGTCAGAGGCTCCGGGGAATAGTACAGCTTATTCCATACCGGTAACATCTTCCAAATCCGGGATGTTACATTGGCGCTCCGAGCAACAACCCTAAGAATTTCTCCTACTTGCTCTAGTGCCAATATCGATTGTATCTCATGCCATCGACTCCACATGTTTATCAAACAACTTTGGAGGAATGAACTTGATAAACGGGTCTGCTACATTTTCTTCACTCGGGACCTTGCACATGACAATGTCCCATCGTGACACAATCTCTCAAATGATGTGGTACTTTCGTTCAACATGCTTTGATTTCTGATGCGCCATCGGTTCGTTTTCTTACGCAATGGCGCCATTATTTTCACAGTATAATGGAATCAGATTCTCAATACTTGGGACAACTCCTAACTTTGTGATAAGGTTCTTAACCCAAACGACTTCTTTTGCAGCTTCAGAAGTTGCAGTATATTCCTCCTCTGTGGTGGAATCAGTTGTGGACCCCTGTTTAGAACTACACGTCCATTAAGGGTAAACGCAAATTCTGATGTAGACTTTCTATCATCAGGATCCGATTGGAAATCTGAATTCGTATACCCATTAACCTGCAGTTCACTTGCTCCATATATCAAAAACTTATCCTTAGTACCGCTAAGTTACTTTAGGGAATGTTTAATAGTCATCCAATGGTCATTACCTGGATTGGACTGATATCTGCTGGTTACACTAACTGCGAAGCTGATATCAGGCATAATACATAACATTGTGTTGGGGTTTTATAAGGGTATTACCGGGTAACACAGCGGAACGCGGAAAATCAAAATTTTCCTATTTCAAAAATTTATCTCGGGCAATTAAAATAAACTTATTTATTTTAATTACTCAATAATTCAATTCTGTAATTTTTACCCAATAAATCAAATTTCTTCTTAATTGCCGAATTGCCCCAATACTTTGCATTTTGTTCATTTTGGTCCTCAAATTGACAAATACATATTTAAGTGATTCCAAATCATTACCAAGATGTATTTAACAAGTCCAATACATGAAAATATAAATTGCAACACAAAACCCACTAAATGCCAAAAATACAGAGAATGACACAAACTTTCCAACTTTTGCAATTTAGTGCAATCTTGTTCAAAACAAGTCAAGATGAAATCCAATCATCACCAAATTTAATATACATCATATATACATCAATACACAACACATATATGAAAAGCCTCAATTTTAAAAATGGTTAAAAACCCTAATTTTATAAATCTTTTATTTGAATAAATTACACAAAATTAATCAAATTCAATACTTTAATTCAATCTTTACAACACCAAACAAGGCTCACCACTTTAAAATAACACAAGAATAATTATAGGTCATTATTGAGTGGCCTAACAACTCTAGAATGACAACTTCATTATCAAATAATCAAAAGAGAGCTTAATAACCATTTATAAGCTCACTTTAATACATATACATGCAAACATCATTCATACAAATTTCAAACCATTTTGTTACATACTTGAAGAGTAGAGAAAATTCTAAGTAACACATGTTGAAGCCTAGAAATATAGAAATAATTTTTTAGTTGAAAAAGTTTAAGAAAAACATACAAAATCCAAGTTTTTTTCAAGCTTTTCCTTTTGTTCTTCAACTTTCTCTCAAACTTTTCTTTTGTAATATTTTGGTGGCTTAACCTAATCAATGGAAAATGAAACAAAAAAATCTATACTCCCCAATTAAGCCTTGGTCGAATTTTTTAGGAATAAAAATAAAATATCTCGTTATTTTCTTTTGTTTCAATTTATTAAAGCTAGTTTACTTGTTGTATTTAATCATTACAATATTTAATGATTTACAACAAGTCAAACAAATCAAATAAAGCCACTTCCTAAAGTAATCATAACTTAAGATATTTATATTTTAATTACTTTAATTATTTAATAATTAAATAATTAAATAATTATTTAAATACAAATATTTTAAATATATATGTATTATATATACTTTAAATATTCAAATACATATATATTAATGATTTATGTCAAATATTATAATTTGACATTTAATTAATGTTTTTTTTAATAAAATCATTCATTAAAAATAAATATACATTAATTAGGAAATGATTTTTAGGTCCCTTTGCGTGTATCTTTCGTTTAACCGTTAAACGATTTATAAATAATCAATATTATTTATAAAAGTTGCCCTAGTGCTCTACGAGTATATTTCATTAGTGAAACTCTATAGGTTCCAGCATATCCGTCACGAAATCCAATTTCGTGTCCATAATCTGCCCAATCGTAAATTATAACGAATGTAGATAAACTCTATGAACTTTACAGGTCGAGGTCATTGCATACGTACAATCCCTCCATCATAGGTATCCGGATTATTCCAGAGTTCCTATTAGCAATCTCTTATAAACAGTTTGAACTAATTTCTAGAGTGTACCATGGGCCATCCTTTCTTGACACACACATGATATCTTGAGCATCAGTCCACACCCAATGAACATGTAGAGGTCTGATCTAAATAGATCGGTGACGTCACTGCCATCTAAGTGTGGAGGATAATGTTGGATAATATGACCCATAGCGTCACTATTTGTACAGATCACGGTGTTGTTGTTCAAATTAACTATGTGACAAGGAAATTGCACTCTCATCATTTGTGATTAAATCACCATAGATATATAAATGAAGAGAGGTCCATATGATTAGTTCCTGGATTGAGATGATATGAGACAGTATCAGTCCACGAAGGATTAATCATTAAATATCCCTAGCCGGAGTATTATCGAGACAGGACATCGATAATGCGGAATAGGCTAGTATTGCACTTGTGTGCGTTGTGAGGGCACAACGGCATAGTTCTCATATATATAAGTATTGGATACTTATGCAAGTGCGATAGGAGGTCGTGTTTCACCGATGGTACGGGAAACAGCTTCGCTCTAGATAGACCCCTCGGAATCCCATTGGTATTATGACTATGTGTCTATGGGAGGCCGAAATCAGGGTAGGTGTGTATAGTCCTAACCTGAGAATTGCATCGCTAATACTTACGATAATCGATAGACTTTAGTCTTGGTGGTACAGGGCTTTAATCGGTTCTGGGTACACCACTTCTGGGTTTATCAGAGAGTCGTAGTGTATTGGGTGTGATGTCAAGACGGAAGTATCACTTCAGTCATATTGGAGATGATGTCACGCAGGATATGGTACTAGTGCTCTTAAGTGTTGCGCAACAATCGGGATGTTATGACTAGGTCATACATATCCGATTATAGAGACTATGTTACCAGACATCCGACATGTGCTTCGAACGGGGCAGACACTTATCCAGCCCCAGCCCTAGCACGTGATTATCCGATACTGGGCCGATATACACAATACTACGGTATACTACGCTTGATACAGATCTATATATTCCTGTGAGAATATTTCTGGAGAATTGGGTAGGCATGGCGCTTTGCTAGAAGCCAACCTTGTCTTGTAAATCGGTATAAACGTAGTACGAGGTACTTACGTGTTCGGATAATCCGAAGACCGTATTTACTGCCAACATATCCGGAGATCTCATGGGTCGCTTCCTGAAGATTCACCGATGATGTATAACTCGCACTTTAATTAATCTGGGATTAATTAGTAGAGAGAGAAGATTAATTTCTAGAGAGAGAAAATTAATCTGGGATTAATTACGGAGATATTTTATCTCGGATAAAATATCGTTAAAGAGAGAGAACGATTAATTTGGAATTAATCGATAAATTAATATATTCGATATATTATAACGAAATTAGATTTCGACGCGGAATTGAAATTAGATTTTAATTCGGGCGAACGAATTAATTTAGAATTAATTCGTTAGCGACGTGAATAGTGAATTCGCTAGGCGTAATCATTTAATTACGACGCGACGAAAAATTTGTTAATTTGGAATTAACGAACCCGAGCCCGAGAGTGATTGCGAGCGCATTCGTATTTCAAATTCGAGCGCGGCACGCAAGTCACATCAAGCGTCAAATCACTAGTCGCATCAATTGTCAAATCACTTGTCACTTTGAGTGATGTGACATGACAAGTTATCACTTTAATAAAGTGACTTGATGTGAAAAAGTAGAAATGATGTGTGAAAAGATGAAAAGCATTATTTGCTTTTTGCTTTTTGACTTTTATTAAAGTTTTGTATATCCTTTTATTTTTCTTTTACTTGGTAAATAAAAAAAAATAAAAGGAAAGGTAATACAAAAGGCATCATTTTTTTCTCTCTCTTGTAATGGCATACGGTTTTGGTAAAATTGGAGCCAAAAACCCTTCATCTTTCTCTCCTCTCCCTCTCACGGCTTCAAGCCAATTTCTTCACAAAAAATTCTGGTTTGACCGAAATTTTGAGAAGCAAATTAAGATGAGTAGTGCTAGCACACACATGAGTTATATTATGGTGATAGGGAAACGAATTTGTGAGCTTGGATTTGGTTTTTGGAGCTTGAAGCTTGGAGCTTCAATGGTGGTTCATCAATGGCCGAATGAACAAGGAGGAAGAAGGCTCAAAATTGTGCAGTCCACTTCATCAAGAAGCCATTGCCGAGCTTCATGGAGGAGCAAAAACGCATCTTGTTCTTCCTAGCATCAAACCCATCAATGTGAGTATGTATTCCGCCTTACTCCTTTGTGTATTCAACTCGTTTTTATGCATGTTTGTGATCCTTGGGACTTGATTGAAACTCAACAATGGTATCTTGAGCTATTGGTTGCATAAAAACGAATTAGGGTTCTTGAGCAAAATTTGGGGCTTTTTGATTTAAGCATGATTTTGACAAATTGTTTGTTTAAGAATGCTTGTATATGATTGAATTAGAGTTATATGTAATCAATTTGATGAAAAATTAATTGGATTGATTTTCCCCAATTTGCTTAATGTTGGCCAAAACTTTAATTTGGGTAAACTCAATTTGAGCATCAAATGATTAAATTGTTTAGTATAGTATGCTTGAATGAGGTTGAATTGATGTTGTGCATAATCAATTTCATGAAATTTGGTTGGATCCATTTTTCCCCAAATTTTGGGCTTGACAAATTTGGGTAAACTTGATTTTGAGCATGTTTAATGAAATTGGATGATTTAGAATGCTTAAATGTTGTTTAATTGATGATTGATTAGATCAATTTGATGAAAAGTGTTTGGAACAATTTTTCCCCAATTTGCTTGTGATGGCCGAATTTGGCAAGTGCCCTAATGTCTTGGTTTTTTGATTTTTTGTTCATTGGATGAGTTAGAAATCATTTGGGGATGTTGAATTTATGTTTGATTGGGTTCAATTGGATTGAATTTGATTTGGGCATTTTTTCCCCTTATGGCCGAGACTTTAGCATGTATAAATTGGGTTTGATTTTGATTTAATTATGTTGGACATGATTAATTGATGTTAAGCATGATTAATTGGAAAAATTTGATGTTTTGGAAACTTTGATTTGGGTAATTAATAATGCTATGCACTTTGTTTAATTGAATTGTAAAATTGGATTTTGTAATTTAATTAAAATGGGCCTTAAAATTAGATTTGGGCTTTTTAAGTTGTTATTGGGTTTATTGGACTTTGTTGTACAAAGTTAGTTTAGGCCAAAATTGGTTGGATCCAATTAGGCCCAAAACCGCTTCCAAAAGGCCCAAATGCAACTAATAAACCTTTAACGTTTAATTGGGCCTAATGGGCCTAAATTAATTTATGGGCTTATGGGGTAACTCCCGGATTGGACTTTGGTTGCGGGTTTAACCCGAGTTGACCAAAAGTCCACGCCTTGAAGAAATTAATTAAAAGCCCATTGGACTTTAATTAAATTAATATTGGATATTAATCGGGCTTTGAGACCCGTAACGATTAAATTTGGAATTTAAGTCGTAAAGGTTTATTTTATAAAGTGTAATATTTAATTTGGAATTAAATAATGAATTAGAATTAAATGCGTATTAAATTGGATTTAATTATGTAATTTATTTAATTCGTAGAAATCGTACTTTGAGTACGTGTTCGCAATACGAGTTTGACTCGAACAAAATCAAATCTTTGTTTGAACATTGGATGATCACTAATTATCAAGATTAATTAATTTGATTGATTGATTGATAACATGCTTGTATGAATACATGGTTGTGATGTTTGAATAATAAATATCGGATGGATATTAGCTGGGTGGGGCGATTTTGGAAATTGTAATAAATTTGATTTATTAATTGGACCTGCGTGTCCAGCCTTATCACCTCATATTCTTTGTATTCTCTTCTCACCTATTCCCCTCTATGTATATGAGGTTTCTTTAAAAGTGTAGTGTAACTGGTAGAAGAAATATTTGTGCTAGCGGGAGAGAGAAAGTGAGAGATTTGATCTAGGATCAATGTAAAGTATCCATCCGCATATCATTATTATTTTATTTTCATACTCGCTTTATTATGTGTTTAGAATGCATGTTTAAGGGTGTATGATGATGAGACCTTAACAAAGATAATAAATTGGTAGCCAATTTGCACGCGAAAAACCCTCGTTAAATATCAAGTGTTTATTTTCCTTCCATTGAGTGATTCTTACTCAAGATCCGAGATTGGCAGGGGTTGTTGGCCAAAGTCAAGCCCTTGTCCGTCAAAGATGTGTTTTAATCACGAGGCTTTGTTCCATATCGGTGTCGTGTCCAAGTTGTGGTTTGTTGGCCAAAGTCAAGACCACTTCTTGTCCATTGACATTGATTACGAAGCTTCCATGTCAATGGGTCCGCGCTTGACTGGGATCACTAGGTTTGTTGTGCCAAAGCCAAGGCCTAGTTGATTCAGAGGAAAAAGGTTAGGGTATACATTCGATGTATAGGCATATATAAGATATATGTTTGGGACTTGGATGTCCACCTACTGGATCTAGGAGTTGGATGAGATCCAATTGATCTTCGAGATCTACCTAGTTAATTATCATACAATTTGTTGGCCAAAGTCAAGATTGTGTGATATTTAACGGGATCCTAGCCCACTAGGAAACACGGTTTCCCGAGTACTCGACAGAGGGTTAGAGGCTCGACGAAAAATAGTGGGAGGCAAGAATTGAATTTGCAATACTCGTTCAATTACTCGCCATACGCGCTCATTTAAATTATATCGTCGTAATATTTAAATTGTTGTTTTAATAAACAGTTGGACTGTATTATACTTGATTATATATAATTGGATTATTTTAATCAATATATTTGAATTAATTAATTTCAGTTTACAGTTGATTTTATAATTGGATTATAGTAATCAATGTAATTGAGGTTAATTAATTTGGATTATATTTGATTATATAGTTGGACTATTATAATCATTATAATATATATAGTACCACTAATCGTTGATTAAATAGTTGGACTATTGTAATCAAGATAAAATTGAAAAGTTGGATATTTAAAATATAATCTGGGATTGAAATATTTAAATGATTTAATTTTCAAATTGGGAATAAATAATAGGTTACTTTATTTGATTAAAATAACTTATTATACCTTAAGCCCAAAATTAAGCAAAATAAGTAGAGCATAAAATCTTTGGAAGATTTATGTGATGATGACTTTAATGCTTAATTTAATATACTTGTCATAAATCTAATTTTAGATTTAAGAAGTATTAAAATTGCAATTTATAATTCTTGGAGAATTAATTGACTATTCATGTAAAGTCAAAGTTTGCAATTGGGCATGTAGCACGAGGTGCACATCGTTTCGATATTCCGAAACCCATGGCTTGGCCAAAGGTTTCTGAAATATTGAAAGGATAATTGACATATCCCAAAGTGACTACCATTTGGATATGGCAGACACGAAGGAATTAAAGAAAGGGCAAGGCTCTTACTTTAAAAATGTTTGTCTTAGTTATGTTCACAGCTAGTATTGAAATTAGATTTTAAATACTTAGTGTGGTACATAAAATATATGTATTGATGTTCAGAATCTGCTTTGAGCAGGATACTGACTTCAAGCTGAGATTGCTCTGCGAATCGGAAACGGGACGAAAGTCGCTGTTTCGACCGTAGATACCTAAGTTTAGGAACTACCTTTTGGGTGTATACTTAAATTAAGAACTGTTATAATGTAACTAGTTTGACTAGAGACATTATCTCTATATCAGTGTTTAAACTGTTACGGATAAAACCTTTATATTATAGAACACTAAGTGTTTTATTATATAAAGATGATACTGAGATAAATACATTAGATGTAAATAACAGAATTTATATTTTGAATATAATTAAAATCTCAAACATATAAAAAGACAAATAAATAGCTCAAATTGATTTGATCAATAGAGACTTATTTGTGGCATTGTTGTCTAGGACACAATTTAATTAGACTCGTATATCCACACTTTTGAAGAGTGGGTACTAGGACTAATTTGACTATTCAAATAAGGTCTGCGAATCTAGTTTATTAGGTAAAGTTCCTAAAATACTATTTACTTGGTAATAGTAAAAGGGCCACCGATCTGTTAGCCCTATTCATGGTGAAGTTAGTGGGCCCATATCTAGCTAGGCTAGATGTAAACATGAATATTTCGTGACCTTGACGGATGTGGCATCACGTTATGGTTATGTGTTTCTTTTGAAGAACACAAATCAGAAACTTTTAGAGTTTCGACACGAAATAGACAAACAGATCGGCTATAGTATTATACCGTCACAGTAAGACCGTAATGGAAAATACTTAAGCAATAAGTTTCTTATATACATGAAAGAGTATAGTATTCTTTCAAATGAGGACTCCTCCCGGAACACGTCAAAGTGACGGTGTGTCCGAACGGATTAACCGAATCATGTTAGACATGATAAGGCTAATCACGAGTCGCTCTGAGCTACTGTTTCCTTCAATAGGATATGTACTAACAGTGCAAAACTTATTTAGAATAAGGTTCCATATAAATCTGTTTGACAGATATCATATAGGATATGAACAGGGAAGAAACGAGGTTTCTCATTCCTGATAATTTGGGTATGCCAGGCATAACGTTTGGATGATACCAAACTAAGGACCCAAATTGGATAAGTGCCAATATAGGTTATCCTAAGGGAAACCATAAGTATAGTACTTATAAATCTCACATGAGAACAATGTGATTGTTGCTCACCATGCGGTTTTTCCTGAGAGGAATACAGATATGCAGTAGTCAGTGGGAGGATAGTGATACTCGATGAAAATCGGAGTAATACTGTTCAAGGCACAAGGTCCGTAATGGAACACAAATAGTTCATCTATGATGAATCTATACCATTAATCTTCAAATACACAAGACACTCGTAGATCGGATAGAGTCAGAAAACAACCTAGGGTATGGGTTTCTGATCTAACCTCATAAAGATGTCAATCTTATGAAGGTACATCCACCGAATACGTTTTGAGGAAGTGATACGAGGTATCGACTCCCTATTATGGCAAAGTGCCATGAGTCCGAAATGGATTCCATGTATAACAACTATTTTGGATACTAGTTGTTGTACCACAAGGCATTGTGTCTATGGTACATTAAACGTCTTCAGGGAAGACATACATGGAAGGCAACATACCAACGTACAAAGCTGGGCTTTTGACGGAAAGGTATCGTTATCAACATTGTGTTAATAACGGTTCAACCTTTTACCTGTTGCCATGGTAAATCCATTTTGAATATGCTTGTTGATAACTGCATATTTCATTTATGAAATGTGTCAGTTGCAGATCAAAATCGCTTTCCTGAAAAGGAAACCTTTTGGAGAATGTTTATAACATTCTGACGATTTTGTATAACCGACAAACAAGGTTTGCAGGTTATTCGATCCATGTTTGGATTGAAGCAAGCATAAGGTTCTTGGAACTGACGTTTTGAAATAATCATAATAGTTTATGATTTGATTCAAAACGAAATGATTCTTGTGTATATAAGGAGGTTAGTGGGAGAGCACTGATAATTAAATTCCCATAAAACAATTGATGAAAGCTTGGCTTTCAATAGAAATTCTCCGTAGAATTCTGGGGAGTAACAACCTTTATTCAAGGAATAAAGATCTACTGGGCTAGATTTGGAGTTGTTAACACTCTCTGAGAAATTGTACATTTTGTACTTGTATTGGTGTCTCATACGCTTTGAGCATATGGAGTCACAATCGGGTCAATCCAAGTGATAGTCACTGGATTGAAGATTAAGAACATCTGTTAGTATCTGAGAGAACTAAAGATGTTGTCTTAAACTATGGAGATGGAGAACTTGAAGTGACTGGGATCACTGCTGCAAGTTTCCAAACCGGTAAATACTGCGGTACTATAAAGTTTGAATAACGGGACAGTAAGCTGGAAATATTCCGAGCAAGATAACTGTTGCCGAATTAACAACAAATGCGGATTATTGCTGCAGCTGAGGCAGCAATAGAAGCCATTTGGATCGATAATAAATCTAATTAGATTAGATATAGTTCTGTTAGCAGCTGCTGACTAGGCGTCAGCACAGGCTAAGGAATTAAAGGTCTCATCAATGATCCAGATAATACTTCGACTATTCATCTGATTCGTTCGGATCATACATCGTGGCGATGTGATGATCGAATAAATCACGTCAGACGATAATCACGCAAATCCGCTGACGAAAACCTTTCCTCATCATTTGAGCGAACCGTACATAGTTCGGGTGTGGGACACGTCGAGTGTACTGATGACCTATGTGCCAAGTGGGAGATTGTTGGATAATATGACCCATAACGTCACTATTTGTACAGATCACGTGTTGTTGTTCAAATTAACTATGTGACAAGGAAATTGCACTCTCATCATTTGTGATTAAATCACCATAGATATATAAATGAAGAGAGGTCCATATGATTAGTTCCTGGATTGAGATGATATGAGACAGTATCAGTCCACGAAAGATTAATCATTAAATATCCCTAGCCGGAGTATTATCGAGACAGGACATCGATAATGCGGAATAGGCTAGTATTGCACTTGTGTGCGTTGTGAGGGCACAACGGCATAGTTCTCATATATATAAGTACTGGATACTTATGCAAGTGCGATAGGAGGTCGTGTTTCACCGATGGTACGGGAAACAGCTTCGCTCTGGATAGACCCCTCGGAATCCCATTGGTATTATGACTATGTGCCTATGGGAGGCCGAAATCAGGGTAGGTGTGTATAGTCTTAACTTGAGACTTGCATCGCTAATACTTACGATAATCGATAGACTTTAGTCTTGGTGGTACAGGGCTTTAACCTGTTCTGCGTACACCACTTCTGGGTTTATCAGAGAGTCGTAGTGTATTGGGTGTGATGTCAAGACGGAAGTATCACTTCAGTCATATTGGAGATGATGTCACGCAGGATATGGTACTAGTGCTCTTAAGTGTTGCGCAACCATCGGGATGTTATGACTAGGTCATGCATATCCGATTATAGAGACTATGTTACCAGACATCCGACATGTGCTTCGGACGGGGCAGACACTTATCCAGCCCCAGCCCTAGCACGTGATTATCCGATACTGGGCCGATATACACAATACTACGGTATACTACGCTTGATACAGATCTATATATTCCTGTAAGAATATTTCTGGAGAATTGGGTAGGCATGGCGCTTTGCTAGAAGCCAACCTTGTCTTTTAAATCAGTATAAACGTAGTACGAGGTACTTACGTGTTCGGATAATCCGAAGACCGTATTTACTGCCAACATATCCGGAGATCTCATGGGTCGCTTCCTGAAGATTCACCGATGATGTATAACTCGCACTTTAATTAATCTGGGATTAATTACAGAGATATTTTATCTCGGATAAAATATCGTTAAAGAGAGAGAACGATTAATTTGGAATTAATCGATAAATTAATATATTCGATATATTATAACGAAATTAGATTTTGACGCGGAATTGAAATTAGATTTTAATTCGGGCGAACGAATTGATTTAGAATTAATTCGTTAGCGACGTGAATAGTGAATTCGCTAGGCGTAATCATTTAATTACGATGCGACGGAAAATTCGTTAATTTGGAATTAACGAACCCGAGCCCGAGAGTGATTGCGAGCGCATTCGTATTTCGAATTCGAGCGCGGCACGCAAGTCACATCAAGCGTCAAATCACTAGTGGCATCAATTGTCAAATCACTTGTCACTTTGAGTGATGTGACATGACAAGTTGTCACTTTAATAAAGTGACTTGATGTGAAAAAGTAGAAATGATGTGTGAAAAGATGAAAAGCATTATTTGCTTTTTGCTTTTTGACTTTTATTAAAGTTTTGTATATCCTTTTATTTTTCTTTTACTTGGTAAATAAAAAAAAATAAAAGGAAAGGTAATACAAAAGGCATCATTTTTTTCTCTCTCTTGTAATGGCATACGGTTTTGGCAAAATTGGAGCCAAAAACCCTTCATCTTTCTCTCCTCTCCCTCTCACGGCTTCAAGCCAATTTCTTCACAAAAAATTCTGGTTTGACCGAAATTTTGAGAAGCAAATTAAGATGAGTAGTGCTAGCACACACATGAGTTATATTATGGTGATAGGGAAACGAATTTGTGAGCTTGGATTTGGTTTTTGGAGCTTGAAGCTTGGAGCTTCAATGGTGGTTCATCAATGGAAGAATGAACAAGGAGGAAGAAGGCTCAAAATCGTGCAGTCCACTTCATCAAGAAGCCATTGCCGAGCTTCATGGAGGAGCAAAAACACATCTTGTTCTTCCTAGCATCAAACCCATCAATGTGAGTATGTATTCCGCCTTACTCCTTTGTGTATTCAACTCGTTTTTATGCAAGTTTGTGATCCTTGGGACTTGATTGAAACTCAACAGATAAGTCATATATCCATAGTGGTATCTCAAGTCAAATAATCACTATGCTCACTCAACCCGATAAGATTCTTATTGACATTTGTGTACCATCTATTAATAATCTTCGGTGAGTCATTCATTGTTTATCCGCTATAAACACCTACATGTCTATACGAGTCTCCAAGACTCATGGTTCATTGAGAAACCACTGGAATCCAAGATTCCAATATAAGACATGTATCAGTCTCAACGGGTTTATGTTACAAACTAAGTAGTGTAAACCTTGACCAAGAACAGTCTAATAATGACAACGTCCTGATACAACTTAATGTCATTTGCGACGCTTTTGGAATAGTATCATAACTGATCATTCTAAGGTCAATTACGTCTTTACCATATATAAAGAGATGTTATATAATAGAAACTATTTATTTTATTCATAATAAAATGAGACATAAGTATTTATAGGGAAATATATAAGAAAATTGACGCTCTGAGCACCAACCATAACAAATTCTCCCACTTGCTCTAATGGCAATATCGATTGTATCTAATACCCATCGACTCCACATGTTTATCAAATAACTTCGGGGGAATGGCCTTGGTAAGCGTGTCTGCTACATTACCTTCACTCTGTTAGTGTCCTAGACATGCCAAGGATCTGTTGGAGTTTCTAGAGGTCCCAAGATCAAAACTCAAGCATGAATCATAAGCAAATACAACGATTTAAGTGCGGAATACTTACATCGAGCGGTTGAGAGACGATTTGGCAACAAAAACGAACTGAAATTTTGCTCACTGCCCCTGCTCATGTGCGCCCACTGCAGCAGTTTGTGCTTCTGTTTTGCTCCATTTTGATCAAGAAAAACGAGCTCCAAGCTTCATCAAAACGTTCCTTGCTCATGGGTATACTTCCCTTATCACCTTGGCATGATCCCGGAGTGTGCTAGCACTCTTGTTTTGCCACAAAACGCACTGCTTCCCTCCATTTTGTTCACGGCAGTCCAAGAAAACCAGAACAGAAAATGGCTTGAGAGAGGAAGAGAGGAGAAGAAGAGGAGAGAGTTTCTTTTTAATTTACTTGTTCTCTTTTTGTTTCAAAAACGTGAGAGAGTAAATGAAAAGCAAAAAATGAAATGATATCAAATACCAAAATGAATTTTTTAATCAAAAACCCTTCAAAAACCGTGAAAGGTTTTTCCCTCCAAAAGAAAATTCATCATTTGCCATCATTATCTCACATTGAGAATAGAGACAATGTATCATCCCTTAAAGGTGACTAGATACATCCATCATCTATTCGTATCATGTAATGAGATATCGCGATGTGATTTGCGGATTCCACCCGTTTCAAAATACGAATGTGTCCACAAACACTTTCGGGCTCGGTTTCGCTAATTCCGAATTAACGAATTTCCGTCGCGACGAGAACTAAATAATACGCCTAGCGAAATCACTATTCACGTCGCTAACGAATTAATCTAATTAATTCGCTCGCCCGAATTAAAATCTAATTTTAATTCCGCGTCGAAATCTAATTTCGTTTAATATATATCGAATATTTATTTTATCGATTAATTCCAAATTAATCGATCTCTCTCTCTCTCCTAATAAGGCATTTTATCCAAGATAAGTTTCAAATAATTAATTCTCTCTCATCATATCCCAAGATTAATTCTCTCTCTCTCATATATATTATCGACAGTCTATATGGAGAGTCATACGTATCGCGTAACTCTCGACCGCACTCCCATGATCCATATGTTGTGCGAGTCATACGTATCGGAATCTTTGGGACGATAGATCGGAATGTTGGCAGTAAATACGGTCAGTATCCGAATCACGTACATACCAAGTACTACGTTCTACCGATTTACGAGACAAGGTTGGCTTCTAGCAAAGCACCAAGTCTACCTAATTCTCCGGACATATTCTTATAAGAATATTTAAGATCTGTATCAAGCGTAGTATACAATTGTATTGTGCATATCGGCCCAGTATCGGATAGTCACGTGCTAGGCCTGGGGCTGGATAAGTGTCTGCCCCGTACGAAGCACATATCGGATGTCTGGTAACTAGTCTCTATAATCGGATATACATGACCTTGTCATAATATCCCGATGGCCGCGCAGCACTTAAGAGCACTAATACCGTATCTTGCGTGACATCATCTCCAATATGACTGAAGTGATACTTCCGTCTTGACATCACACCCAATACTCTACGACTCTCTGATAAACCCAGAAGTGGTGTACTCAGAACCCGTTTAAAGTCCCCTACCACCAAGACCAAAGTCTATCGATTATCGTAAGTATTAGCGATGTAAGTCTCAGGTTAAGACCATACACACCTACCTTGATTTCGGCCTCCCATAGACACATAGTCATAATACCAATGGGATTCCGAGGGTTCTATCCAGAGCAAAGCTGTTTCCCGTACCGTCGGTGAAACACGACCTCTTATCGCACTTGCATAAGTATCCAATACTTATATATATGAGAACTATGTCGTTGTGCCCTCACAAACGCGCACAAGTGCAATACTAGCCTATTCCTCATTATCGATGTCCAGTCTCGATAATACTACGGCTAGGGATATTTAATGATTAAACCTTCGGGGACTGATACTGTCTCATATCATTCTCAGTCCAGGTACTAATCATAGGGACCTCTCTTCATTTATATATCTATGGTGATCTAATCACAAATGATGAGAGTGCAATTTCTTTGTCACATAGTTAATTTGCTACAACAACACAATGATCTGTGCAAATAGTGACGCTATGGGTCATAATGTCCAACAATCTCCCACTTGGCACGTAGCGAGTCACTCAAGTGTCCTACACCTGAACTATGTACGGTTCGCTCAAATTGCTGAGGAAAGGTTTTCGTCAGCGGATTTGTTTGTTTATCGTTTGACGCGATTTATACGATCATCACATCGCCATGATGTATGATCCGAACGAATCAGATGATATAGAAGTATATATCTGGATCGTTGATGAGACCTTTAATTCCCTAGCCTATGCTAACGCCTAGCTCAGCTGCTAATAGAACTTTATATAATCTTATTAGATTTATTTTCGACCCAGACGGTCTTCTATTGCTGCCTCAGCTGCAGCAATAATCCGCATTTGTTGTTTATTCGGCAACAGTTATCTTGCTAGGAAGATTTCCAGCTCACTGTCCCTGTTATTCAAACTTTATAGTACCGTAGTATTTAATTGTTTGGAAACTTGCAGCAGTGATCCCAGTCACTTCAAGTTCTCCTTCTCCATAGTTTAAGACAACATCTTTAGTTCTCTGAGATACTAACAGATGTTCTTAATTTCAATCCAGTGATTATCACTTGGATTGAACTGATCGTGACTCCATATGCTCGAAGCGTATGAGACACCAATACAAGTACATTTTAATGTACAATTTCCAAAGAGTGTTAACACTCTAAATCTATCCCAGTAGATCTTTATTCCTTGAATAAAGGTTGTTACTCCCCAGAATTCTACGGAGAATTTCTATGAAAGCCAAGCTTTCGACAATAGCTTTATGGGAATTTTCACTGTCAGTGCGCCCTCCCACTAACCTCCTTATATACACAAGAATTATTTCATTTTGAGTTAAATCATAAACCATTATGATTATTTCAAAACGTCAGTTCCAAGAACCTTATGCTTGCTTCAATCCAAACATGGATTGAATAATCCGCAAACCTTGTTTGTCGGTTATACAAAATCGTCAGAATGTTATAAACATTCTCCAAAAGGTTTCCTTTTCAGGAAAGCGATTTTGATTTGTAACTGACACATTTCCTTGTGGTACAACAACTAGTATCCAAATAGTTGTTATACATGGAATCCATTCTGGACTCATGGCACTTTGCCAAAACAGGGAGTTGATACCTTGTATCATTTCCTCGTACGTAGTCGGTTGGTATTCCTCAATAAGATTTACATCTTTATGAGGTTAGATCAGAAACACATACCCTAGGTTGTTTTCTGACTCTATCCGATCTACCCTGTTCTTGTGTATTCGAAGATTAATGGTACAGATTCATCATTGATGAACTGTTTGTGTTCCATTAAGGACTTCGTGCTTTGAATAGTATTACTCCGATTTTCATCGAGTATCACTATCCTCCCACTGACCACTGCATATCGGTATTCCTCTCAGGAAAACCGCATGGTGAGCAACAATCATATTGTTCTCATGTGAGATTTACAAGTACTATACTTAAGGTTTCCCTTAGGATAACCTATATTGGCACTTATCCAATTTGGGTCTTTTAGTTTGGTATCATCCAAACGTTATGCCTAGCATACCCAAATTATCAGGAATGTGAAACCCCGTTTCTTTCCTGTTCATACCCTATATGATATCTGTCAAACAGATTTATATGGAACCTTATTCTAAATAAGTTTTGCACTGTTAATATATATCCTGTTTGAAGGAAATCATAGCTCAGAGCGACTCGTGATAAACCTTATCATGTCCAACAAAATTCGGTTTTAGTTCGGACACACCGTCTAACTGACGTGTCTCGAGGAGAGTCCTCATATGAAAGAATTTGTACTCTTTCATTTATGTATGAAACTTAATGCTTAAGTATTTTCATTACGGTCTTACCGCGATGGTATAATACTATAGCCGATCTGTTTGTATACTTCGTGTCGAAACTCAAAGTTTCGGATTTGTGTTCTTCAAAAGAAACACATAACCATAACGTGATGCCACATCCGTTAAGGTCACGAAATATTCATGTTCACATCTAGCCAAGCTAGATATGGGCCCACTTACTTCACAATGAATAGGGCTTACAGATCGGTGGCCTTTACACTATTACCTAGTAAATAGTATTTTAGGTACTTTACCTAGTAAACTAGAATCGTAGACCTTATTTGATTAGTCAAATCAGTCCTAGTACCCACTCTTCAAAAGTGTGGATATACGAGTCTCGTTTAATTGTGTCCCAGACAACAATGCCACAAATAAGTCTCTATTGATCAAATCAATATGAGCTATTTATTTGTCATTTTATATGTTTGAGATTTTATTTATATTCAAAATATAAATTCTGTTATTCACATCTAATGTGTTTATCTCGGTATCATATTTATATAATAAAACACTTAGTGTTCTAGAATATAAAGGTTTTATCCACAACGGATTAAACACTGATATAGAGATAATGTCTCTAGTCAAACTAGTTACATTATAACAGTACCTAAACTTAGGTATCTACGGTCGAAACAGCGACTTTCGTCCCGTTTCCGATTCGCAGAGTAATCTCAGCTTGAAGTCAGTATCCAGCTCATAGCGGATTCTGAACATCAATACATATATTTTATGTACCACACTAAGTATTTAAAATCCAATTTCAATACTAGTAGTGAACATAACTTTGACAAATATTTTAAAGTCAGAGCCTCGCCCTTTCTTTAATTCCTTCGTGTCTTCCATATCCAAATGGTAGTCACTTTGGGATATGTCAATTATCCTTTTTCAATATTTTAGGAACCTTAGGCCAAGCCTTGGGTTTTTAGAATATCGAAATGATGTGCACCTTGTGCAACTTGCCCAATTGCAAACTTTAACTTTAAAATAGATTTATTGTCAAGTATATTAAATTAAGCACTAAAGTCATCATCACATAAATCTTCCAAAGATTTCATGCTCTACTTATTTTGCTTAATTTTGGGCGTAAGGTATAATAAGTTATTTTATCAAATAAAGTAACCTATTATTTATTCCCAATTTGAAAATTAAATCATTTAAAATATTTTAATCCCAGATTATATTTTAAATATCCAACTTTTCAATTTCTTAACTTGATTACAATAGTCCAACTATTTAATCAACGATTAGTGGTACTATATATATTATAATGATTATAATAGTCCAACTATATAATCAAATATAATCCAAATTAATTAACCTCAATTACATTGATTACTATAATCCAATTATAAAATCAACTGTAAACTGAAATTAATTAATTCAAATATATTGATTAATATAATCCAATTATATATAATCAAGTATAATACAGTCCAACTGTTTATTAAAACAACAATTTAAATATTAGTCTAACTAACATTGAATTTAATGACGAAATAATTTAAATGAGCGCGTATAGCGAGTATTCGAACGAATGTTGCAAATTCAATACTTGCCTCCCACTATTTTTCGTCGAGTCTCTAACCCTCTGTGGAGTACTCGGGAAACCGTGTTTCCTAGTGGGCTAGGATCCCGTTAAAGTATCATACAATCCTGACTTTGGTCAAACAAAAAATTGTATGATAATCAACAAGGTAGATGTCGAAGATCAATTGGATCCCATCCAACTCCTAGATCCAGTAGGTGGACATCCAAGTCCGAAACATATATCTAATATATGCCTATATATCGAATATATACCCTACCCGTTTTCTCTGAATCAACTAGGCCTTGGCTTTGGCACAATCACAAACCTAGTGATCCCAGTCAAGCGTGGACCCATTGACAGGGAAGCTTCGTAATCAAATGTCTATGGACAAGAAGTGGTCTTGACTTTGGCCAAAAACAAACCACAACTTGGACACGACACCGATATATAACAAAGCCTCGTGATTAAAGCACATCTTTGACTGACAAGGGCTTGACTTTGGTCAAAAACAACCCCTGACAATCTCCGATCTTGAGCAAGAATCACTCAATGGAAGGAAATGACGCTTGATATTTAACGAGGGTTTTTCGCGTGCAAATTGGCTACCAATTTAATTATCTTTGTTAAGGTCTCATCATCATACACCCTTAAACATGCATTCTAAATACATAATAAAGCGTATATGAAAATAAATAATAATGATATGCGGATGGATACTTACACATTGATCCTAGATCAAATCTCTCCCTTTCTCACTCAAGCTAGCACTTGTATTACTTCTACCCGTTACACTACACTTCTAAAGAAACCTCATATACATAGAGGGGAATAGATGAGAAGAGAATACAAGAGAATAGAGGTGATAAGGCTGGACTCGCAGGTCCAATTTAATAAATCGAATTTATTACAACAATTTCTAAAATTGCCCACCTCTAACATCCATCCGATATACATTATTCATGCATCACAACCATGTATTCACTCATATAAGCATGCTATCAATCAATCTAATCAAATTAATTAATCTGATAATTATGTGATCATCCAATGTTCAAACAACGATTTGATTTTGTTCGAGTCAAACTCGTTTTTTTTGCGGATAAGTACTTAAAGTACAAATTCTAGAATTAAATTAAATTACACAATTAAATCCAATTCAATTTGTATTTAATTCTAATTCACTATTTAATTCCAAATTAAATAACACACTTTAATAATAAACCCTTTTCGACTTAAACTCCAAATTTAATCGCTACGGGTCTCAAAGCCCGATTAATATCCAATATTAATTTAATTAAAGTCTAATGGGCTTTTAATTAATTTCTTAAGGCGTGGTCTTTTGGTCAACTCGGGTCAAACCGCAACCAAGTCCAATCCGGGATTTACCCCATAAGCCTTTAAATTAATTTTGGCCCATTAGGCCCAATTAAATTACAAAGGTCCATTAGTTGCATTTGGGCTTTATGGTTAAGGTTTTGGGCCCAATTGGATCCAATCCATTTGGCCTAAACCCAACTTGATAAAATCAAGCCCAATAGGCCCAATTACAACATTAGAAGCCCAAATCCAATTTAAGGCCTCAAATAATTAAATTACATAAATCCAATTTAACATTTAATTACTTAAAGTGCATTACATGATTAATCAACTAAATCAACATTTCCAAAACACTAAATTAGTCCAATTAATCATACTCAATTTCATCATCACATGTCCAACACATTAAGATTAAAATCAAACTCATTACATGCTCACTTTGTTCTCGGCAATGAGGTTAATTACATGTCCGATTTGTTTCAATCCAATTAAAAACATTCGACATTAAATCAATATACCCTAATGATTTTCAACACATCCAATGTTTCAAAAAATCAAAATTCAGCAAGAACACAAAGGGGCATAACTCTCGGCCAACACATCAAAATTGGGGAAATTTGTTCCAAACAATATTTAATCAAATTGATCCAACCAATCATCAATTAAACATGTATTAAGCATACTTAATCATCCAATTTCATAATTGCATGCTCAATTCATTTTACCCAATTTCAAGTTTCATGACATACTTTCAAAATTGGGGAAATTTGTTCCAAACAATATTTAATCAAATTGATCCAACCAATCATCAATTAAACATGTATTAAGCATACTTAATCATCCAATTTCATAATTGCATGCTCAATTTCATTTTACCCAATTTAAAGTTTCATGACATACTTGGCAATTTGGGGATTTTTCGTCCAAATCGAATTCAATCCAATTGATTCCGCAATCGACGTTAAATCATCATCCCGAATGATTTCCAACACTTCCAATTGTCAAAAATCAAAAATCCCAAGACATTAAAGAACATTACATATTCGGCCAAGGAGGAATTTTGGGGGAAAAAAGATCCAATCCATTTTTCTTGAAATTGACCATGTCAATCTTCAATTCAAACACAATTAAGCATACAAATCCATCCATTTAATTATCATGCTCAAATTCAAGTTTGCCCAAATTTTAGCCCTAACATTTTTCATGCTTTTAACCTAAGCTCTTGATGCCATTGTTGGAGTTTCTAGAGGTCCCAAGATCAAAACTCAAGCATGAATCATAAGCAATACAACGATTTAAGTGCGGAATACTTACATCGAGCGGTTGAGAGACGATTTGGCAACAAAAACGAACTAAAATTTTGCTCACTGCCCACTGCTCATGTGCGCCCACTGCAGCATTTGTGCTTCTGTTTTGCTCCATTTTGATCAAGAAAAACGAGCTCCAAGCTTCATCAAAACGTTCCTTGCTCATGGGTATACTTCCCTTATCACCTTGGCATGATCCCGGAGTGTGCTAGCACTCTTGTTTTGCCACAAAACGCACTGCTTCCCTCCATTTTGTTCACGCAGTCCAAGAAAACCATAACAGAAAATGGCGTGAGAGAGAAGAGAGGAGAAGAAGAGGAGAGAGTTTCTTTTTAATTTACTTGTTCTCTTTTTGTTTCAAAAACGTGAGAGAGTAAATGAAAAGCAAAAAATGAAATGATATCAAATACCAAAATGAATTTTTTAATCAAAAACCTTCAAAAAACCGTGAAAGGTTTTTCCCTCCAAAAGAAAATTCATCATTTGCCATCATTATCTCACATTGAGAATAGAGACAATGTATCATCCCTTAAAGGTGACTAGATACATCCATCATCTATTCGTATCATGTAATGAGATATCGCGATGTGATTTGCGGATTCCACCCGTTTCAAAATACGAATGTGTCCGCAAACACTTTCGGGCTCGGTTTCGCTAATTCCGAATTAACGAATTTCCGTCGCGATGAGAAATAAATAATTACGCCTAGCGAAATCACTATTCACGTCGCTAACGAATTAATTCTAAATTAATTCGCTCGCTCGCCCGAATTAAAATCTAATTTTAATTCCGCGTCGAAATCTAATTTCGTTTAATAATATATCGAATATATTATTTTATCGATTAATTCCAAATTAATCGATCTCTCTCTCTCTCCTAATAAGGCATTTTATCCAAGATAAAGTTTCTCCGCAATTAATCCAAGATTAATTCTCTCTCTCATCATATTAATCCCAGATTAATATAAGTGCGAGTCATACGTCATCGGTGAATATTTGGGAAGCGACCCATGAGATCCCCGGATATGTTGGCAGTAAATACGGTCGTCGGAGTATCCGAATCACGTACATACCAAGTACTACGTTCTACCGATTTACGAGACAAGGTTGGCTTCTAGCAAAGCACCAAGTCTACCTAATTCTCCGGACATATTCTTATAAGAATATTTAAGATCTGTATCAAGCGTAGTATACATTGTATTGTGCATATCGGCCCAGTATCGGATAGTCACGTGCTAGCCTGGGGCTGGATAAGTGTCTGCCCCGTACGAAGCACATGTCGGATGTCTGGTAACTAGTCTCTATAATCGGATATACATGACCTTGTCATAATATCCCGATGGCCACGCAGCACTTAAGAGCACTAATACCGTATCCTGCGTGACATCATCTCCAATATGACTGAAGTGATACTTCCGTCTTGACATCACACCCAATACTCTACGACTCTCTGATAAACCCAGAAGTGGTGTACTCAGAACCCGTTTAAAGTCCCCTACCACCAAGACCAAAGTCTATCGATTATCGTAAGTATTAGCGATGTAAGTCTCAGGTTAAGACCATATACACCTACCTTGATTTCGGCCTCCCATAGACACATAGTCATAATACCAATGGGATTCCGAGGGGTCTATCCAGAGCGAAGCTGTTTCCCGTACCGTCGGTGAAACACGACCTCCTATCGCACTTGCATAAGTATCCAATACTTATATATATGAGAACTATGCCGTTGTGCCCTCACAAACGCGCACAAGTGCAATACTAGCCTATTCCGCATTATCGATGTCCAGTCTCGATAATACTACGGCTAGGGATATTAATGATTAAACCTTCGGGGACTGATACTGTCTCATATCATTCTCAGTCCAGGTACTAATCATAGGGACCTCTCTTCATTTATATATCTATGGTGATCTAATCACAAATGATGAGAGTGCAATTTCTTTGTCACGTAGTTAATTTGCTACAACAACACAATGATCTGTGCAAATAGTGACGCTATGGGTCATAATGTCCAACAGGATCTCTAAGCGAGATTATTGTGTGAATAAATCAAGTGAAAGTTACGGAAAAAACTCACATTGATCAGATGAGATTTCAAAATTTTCTTCTGTGAATTTTGAAGCTCCAAGCATTGTAGAGTGTTTCCAACACATGGGTGAGTCTCCCTATCACCTTAATTAACTCCTTTAAGTGCTAGCTTAGAGATTTTTTGCAACAAAAATTCTAAATGAGAGAAGAAGGCTCACGCCCATATGAGAGAAAACATGAGATGATGAATAGTTTTTTTGTGTTTTCCAAAAACATAAACCAATAGTTGGTGGTTGGTTTGATTAAATACAACTTTTAATATAATGCCAACTACACACATCAAAAGGTGACATGTGATGTAAGTTAGTGGGTCCCACCACTTTGAATTCAAATTTCAAGTTGACATCTCCAACACACAACTAAGCTTTGGGCTCGGGATCGTTTAATCCGATTAAACAAATTTTCCATCGTGACGTAATTAAATCCAATTTAATTAAATAATAATGCCTAGCAAAATTATTACGAAAGTCGCTTATGAATTAATTCCAAATTAATTTGTTCGCTTGAATTAAAATCCAATTTTAATTCCGTATTGAAATCTGATTTCAATTAATAAATCCAATATATTATTTTAGCCCAATTAAATAAATTAAATAGAAAATTCTAATTTAACTATTAAATTTATTTTACCGATTAATTCTAAATTAATCGAGTTCTCTCTTCTACACGAATTAATCCCAGATTAATTCTTTTTCTGATAATTAATCCCAGATTAATAATTCTCTCTCATAATTAATCCCAGATTAATTCTGTTCGAGTCTAATGTCATCGGTAAATCTTTAGGAAGCGACCTAAGAGATCTCTGGATATGTTGGCGGTAAATACGGTCATCGGACTATCCGAACACATGCGTACCCGATACCTCGTTCTCATTGATTTACAAGACATGGTTGGCTTCTAGCAAAGCATCGTGCCTACCCAATTCTCCAGAAATATTCAATGAGGAATATGTAATATTTATCAGGCATAGTATACGAAGTATTGTGTATTACGATCGAGTATCAGATGTCACATGCTAGACCTAGGGCTGGAATTATGTCTGCCACATATGAAGCATATATCAGATCACTAGCAACTAGTCTCTTTGATCGTAAAGTCATGACCCAGTCATACTTTCCTGATTGCTGCAGCACTTTAGAGTACTAGTCATGTATCCTGCGTGATCATCATCTTCATATGATTGAAGTGCTACCTCCATCTTGACATCACACCCAATACACTACGATTCTCAGTAAACCCAGAAGAGGCGTACACAGAACCTGTTAAAGCTCTGGACGACCTAAACCAAAGCGTATTGATTGTCGCAAGTATTAGCGATGCAAGTCTCAGGTTAAGACCATATACACCTACCCTGATTCAGATTCCCATAGACACATAGTCATACTACCAATGAGATTTCGAGGGGTCTATCCAGAGCGAAGCTGTTCCCGTACCATCGGAAAACAGAACCACCCATTACACTTGCATGCGTATCCAATACCCAAATATATGAGAACTATGTCGTTAAGCTTCCATAACACGCACAAGTGTAATACTAGTCTATTCCGCATTATCGATTTCCAGTCTCGATGATACTACGACTAGGGATATTTAATGACTAAACCTTTCGTGGATTAATATTGTCTCATATCTTATTTATCAGGTACTAATTATATGGACTTTTATCATTTATATATTCAAGTAATCCAATTACAAAATGATAAAAGAGCAATTTCCTTTGTCACATAGTTAATTCGTACATGAACACCATGTCTTTTACAAATAGTGATTCTATGGGTCATAATTGTCCAACAATCTCCCACTTGGCCTATAGCCAATCACTAAAGTGTCCAACACCTGAACTATGTAAGGGTCGCTCAAACTTTTTCTAAGAAACAACTTTTGTCAGTAAATTTGCAAGGTTATCATCAGATGTGATTTATTCGATCATCACATCGCCACGATGTATGATCTCACGAATCAGATGAAATAGTAGAAGTACATACTTCGATCGTTGATGAGATTTCGGTTGCTTAGCCTGTGTTGTAGCCTAGCTCAACTGCTAATAGAACTACTCCTTATCGAATTAGGAATTTATAGATCTAAAATGCTTCTTCTACTGCCTAAGCCACATCAATATAATCCGCTTTTGTTGAATCGGCAACAGTATCTTGCTTGGAAGATTTCCAGCTCACTGTTCCGTTATTCAAACAAAATATGTACCCTTATTGCGACTTACAGTCGTTTTTATTGGTTTGAAAACTTGCAACGGTGAACCTAGTGACCTCAAGTTCTCATTCTACATAGACTAAGAAAGCATCCTTACTTCGTCCAAGATACTCAAGGGTGTTCTTAACATCAATCTAGTGACCATCACCTGGATCGGCTTGATAGTGACTGCAGATGCTCAAAGCATATGAGACACCAGGTCACGTACATGTCATGGCATACATGATCGATACGACTGCTTAAGCGAATGGGATTTGATTCATTGAATCTCTCTCATCTTGAGTTTTAGGACACATGTCCTTAGATAGAGAGACGCCATGTGACACCGGAATCAGCCTTTTCTAGGACTGATCCATGTTGAATCTTTTAAACACTGTCAATGTACGAGTTATCGGAGAGTGCCAACAACTTTTAGATCTATCATAGTTTTTCCTTATTCCTAGAATAAAGGTTGCCTCTCCCAAGAATTTCATGGAGAATTTTAATGAAAGCCAAGCTTTCACCGATTTTAATATGGGAATTTCATTGCTAAGAAGCAATACATCTTCAACGTATAGGACAATCAATGTCAATGTGTTCCCACTAACCTTTTTATATACACAAGAATCATCATCGTTTTGAATGAAACCATATAACATTATGATCTTATCAAAATATTGGTTCCAAGGACGCAATTTTTGCTACACTCCATAAATGGATCGATTTAACTTGCAAACCTTGTTTGCATGTTTTGGCATGACAAAACTGTCAGGGTGTTGTATATGAACAACCTTCAAAAGGTTTTCGTTAAGGAAAGCGGTTTTGATGTCCATCTGCCACATTTCATAATCGAAATATGCAGTTTTAGCAAGCATTATACGAATGGATTTAATCATGGAAATAGGTAAAAGGTTTCATCGTAATGGACACCATGTTGATGATGATACCCTTTCGCTACAAGCCTAGCTTTGTACGTTTGCATGTTGCCATCCATGTCTGTCTTCACCATGAAGACCCATTTACTACCAATAGGCACAATGCCTTCTGGTACATCAACCAGTGTTCAAACTTGGTTGGTATACATGGAATCCATTTCGGACATTATGGCCTCTTGCCATAAAGCGGTGTCGATACCCTGTATCACTTCTTCATACGTAGTCGGTTCATCTTCCTCAATAAGATTAATATCTACATGAGGTGAGATCAAAAACCTAAACCTCTTAGGTTATTTTTTGACTCTCTCCGACCTACACGATTCTTGTGTATTAGAAGATTGTGGAACAGTCTCATCCCTGATGAACTGTTCGTGTTCCGTGAGGGGATCGGTGCCAGGAACAGTATCACTCTGATTTTCATCGAGTTCTACTTTCCTCCCACTTGCCACTGCATTTAGGAATTCCTTTTAGGAAAACCGCATGGAGAGCAACAAATATTTTTGTTCTCTTCTGGGTTGTGTAAATAATATTTACTGGTTTCCCTAGGATAACCAATTACAAATAGAAACTTATCCGATTTGGGTTCTAATTTGGTACCATCCAAACGTTTAACATGCCCATCATCCCCAAATCTTCAAGAATAAGAAACCTTGTTTCTTTCCTGTCCATATTCCCTATGGAGTCTGTCCAACAGACTTTGACGGAACCTTATTCAAAATAAGTATTGCACTGTTTAATGCGTATCCCGTGAAGGAAATTGGTAGCTCAGTGCGACTCATCATTAACCTTACCATATCCAACAAAGTTCAGTTTCTCCGTTCGGACACACAACTCAATTGAGGTGTTCCGGGAGGAGTCCATTAAATAACACACAACCTTGACTTTGGCCAACAAGTTGTATGAAACTTAACTAGGTAGATCTCTAAGATCAATTGGATCCCATATAATTCCTAGATCCGGTAGATGGACCTCCATGTCTGAGATATATATCCAATATATATTTCTAACCTTTTTCTCTGAATCAACTAAGCCTTGGTTTTGGCTCAACAAGCTTAATGATTCCAGTTAAGCGTGACTCATTGACAGTGGGAAAGCTTCGTAATCCACGTTGATGAACAAGAAGCGACCTTGACTTTGGCCAACAAGTCACAACCGCCCAAGACATTCAATATATAACAAAGCTTTCATGTTTCAAACACATCCGCGATGGACATTGATCTTGACTTAGGCCAACAAATCAATGCCAATCTTGGATCTTGAGAGAGAACTAAATGGAAGGAAAACGCTTAATATTTTACTGAGTTTTTTTTCGAGTAAATTGGCAACCAAATTAATATCTTTGATTAGGTCTCATCATACACCCTTAAACATGCATTCTAAACGCATAATAAGGCGCGAATAAAATTAATAATGATATGTAGATGTATATATAATACAATTTGTTCATAGAAAAATTCACGCTCTCTTTCCTCTCTCCCGCTAGCACTTTACATACCTCTACCCAATTACATAACACTAAAAGAAACCTCATTTACATTGAGGGGAATTGGTGAGAAGTGAAATACAAAGAGAATAGAAATAATAGGCTGGAAAAGCATGTCCTGTTAGACATTATGACCCATAGCGTCACTGTTTTGTAAATGATATTGTATTATTGTACAAAATCAACTATGTGATAATGAAATTGCCTTTTGTCGTTTTGTAAATTATTTACTTTGATATATTAATGGCAAAAGTCCATATGATTAGTTTCTTATTGAGATGATATGAGAGAGTATCAATATAAAAGGTTTAATCATTAAATATCCCTAGTCGGAGTATTATCGAGATCAGACATCGATAATGCGGAATAGACTAGTATTGCACTTGTGCACGTTGTGATGGCACAACGGCATAGTTCTCATATATTTAAGTATTGGATACTTATGCAAGTGCGATAGGAGGTTGTGTTTTACCGATGGTACGGAAAACAGCTTCGCTCTGGATAGACCCCGCGGAATCCCATTGGTAGTATGTCTGCGTGTCTATGGGAGGCCGCATCAGGGTAGGTGTATATGGTCTTAACCTGAGACTTGCATCGCTAGTACTTGCGACAATCGGTAAACTTTGGTTTTGGTGGTTCGGGGCTTTAACCGGTTCTGTGTACGCCTCTTCTGAGTTTATCGAGAATCGTAGTGTACTGGATGTGATGTCAAGATGGAAGTATCACTTCAGACATATGGAGATGATGATCACGTAGGATACAGAACTAGTACTCTATAAAAGGTTGCAACCGTCGGGACAATATGACCAGGTCAGGATTGTCCGATTTAAAGAGACTATTGTTTGATGTCCGATATATGTTTCGTACGGGGCAAACACATTTCCAGCCCCAGGCCTAACATGTGATCGTCCGATACTGGATCGATGTACGCGATACTACGGTACTACGCTTGATAAAGATCTAATATTCCAATAAGAATATTTCTGGAGAATTGGGTAGGCATGACGCTTTGCTAGAAGCCAACCTTGTCTTGTAAATCGGTAAAAACGTAGTACGAGGTACGTACGTGTTCGGATTATCCAACGACCGTATTTACTGCCAACATATCCGGAGATCTCTTGGGTCGCTTCCTGAAGATTCACCTATGATGTTTGATTCGAACTTTATTAATCTTGGATTAATTACGGAGAAACTTTATCTTGGAAAATGCCTAATTAGGAGAGAGAACGATTAATTTGGAATTAATCGATAAAATAATATATTCGATATATTAAACGAAAATTATTTCGACGCGGAATTAAAATCGGATTTTAATTCGGGCAAACAAATTAATTTAGAATTAATTCGTAGCGATGTGAATAGTAATTTCGCTAGGCATAATTATTTAATTTATGTCGCGACGGAAATTCATTAATTCGGAATTAGCGAAACCGAGCCCGAAAGTGTTTGCGGACACATTCGTATTTTGAAACGAATGGGACCCGCAAATCACATCGCGAAGTCTCATCACTTGACACGACTAGTTGATGGATGTATCTAGTCACCTTTATTGGATGATACATTGTCACTATTCTCAATGTAAGTAGGTGAGGCCATTTAATGGCTTTTTGGGAGGGAAAACTTTTTCACGTTTTGGAGGGATATTTACCAAAATTTTTTGGTAATTGTTATCTCATCATTCACGGTTTTGGAAACTAGAAAGAGAAAAACAAAAGAAAACCAAAAGCCTCTCTCCCTCTTCTTCTTGCTCACGCCGTGAGATTCAACAAGGCAAGAAAAATTGTTTTTCATCTTCTCCATTTTGCTAGCACAATGAAGGATCAAAGGAGGTGATAGGAAAACAACCTTGGAGCTTGGAATACTTGAAGACTTGAAGCTTCTCTCCGTTTTGCTCTTGGCCGAAAGTTTCCACCTTGAAGACTCAAGGATTTTCTTCATCATTTTTCATCACAATCTTTGTAAGTATGATTCCGCCATGCTTCAAGCTTTGCATGTATAAATCGTGTGTTTCATTGGCTTATACTTTCTTTGGGACTAATAATAGAAACCTACAATGGTATCATGGAGCCATGTTTAAGCATGAAATACATTAGGGTTAATTTGGGTTAAATTGATTGAAGCATGTTCTTGTGAAATTTGATGATAAAGTATGCTTATATGTATGTAATATGATATTATACATGATCAATTTTGAGAAAAATGCATTGGATGATTTTTCCCCAAAATTGTTACTTTGGCCGAATATGGAGGTCCTTGCTCTGAAGCATGTTCTTGTGAAATTTGATGATAAAGTATGCTTATATGTATGTAATATGATATTATACATGATCAATTTTGAGAAAAATGCATTGGATGATTTTTCCCCAAAATTGTTGCTTTGGCCGAATATGAATGTTCTTGCACTGGATTGTGATTTTTTATTTACAAGTCCATTAGATGACTTAAAACATATACGGGACTTAGATTAGTGATTCAATCGGATTGAAAAACAAATCGAAAAAAAAATCCCTCTTGGCCGAATGCAATATGGCATGTTAAAGGACTTGATTTTTTGTTCAAATAAATGTTGGACATGTGTTTTGAACAAGTGATGATTAATAAATTAAATTGGTGTTTTTTGAAATATTTGGTTTAATGAATTAATCATGGATTTACACTTTAATTAATTGAATTTTAAAAATTTGGAATATTAAAATTTAATTAATGGGCTTAATTGTATAATTGGGCTTGTATTATTATATTTGGGCATAATGGGCTTGGTTGGGCCAAGTAGATTTGGGCCAAAAGGATTGGATCCAATTTGGGCTTAAATCACTCCATTAAGTCCAAATATAGTAAAATGGCTTTAATGTTTAATTGGGCCTTATGGGCTTGAAATTGATTTTATGGCATTTAAGGGTGATTCCTTATTTGAGCTTGGTAATTGGGTTTGACCCACATTGACCAAAGCCCAAGCCTTAATAAATCAATTGAAAGCCCATCGGACTTTAATTAAATAAACATTGGATGTTAGTTGGGCTTGGAGACCCAATTAGATTAGATTTAGAATCTAAGTCTTTAAAAGCACATTAAAAGTGTAAACATTTAATTTGGAATTAAATAAATTGAATTAGTATTGAATACGACTTAAATTGGATTTAACGGGTAGTTCGATATAATTCGTGAATTCGTACCTAATGTACTTATTCTCAAACGAGTTAGACTCGCGCAAAATCAAACCGTTGTTTGAACATTGGATGATCACTTAAACAAAGACTAATTAATTGGATTTGATTGGTTGTATAGCATGTCTTGATTGAATATATATGTATGTGATGAATGAATAGTGTATATCGGATGGATATTAGAAGGGAAAGGGTAATTTTAGAAATTATTGTAAATTTAGAATTTATAAATTGGACCTGCGTGTCCAGCCTTATCTCTTTTATCTCTTTGTATTCTCTTCTCACCTAATTCCCCTCAATGTAAATGAGGTTTCTCTTATTGTATTATGTAATTGGGTAGAAGTAGAATAATGCTAGCGAGGAGAGGAAAGGGAGTGATTTGTTCTAGGAACAAGTTGTTTTATATATCCATCCGTATATCACTATTAATTTACTTTACGCACTTTATAATGTTTTAGAAGCATGCTTAAGGGTGTATGAAGATGAGACCTAACAAAGATAATAAATTGGTTGCCAATTACGCAAAAATCCCTCAATTTATATTAAGCGATTATCCTTCCATTGAATGATTCTTGTTCAAGATCCAAAATTGGCATTGGTTTGTTGGCCAAAGTCAAGACCTTTGTCGATTGAGGATGTACTTGAATCATGAGAGTTTTGTTCCACATCGGTGTCTTGTCCAAGTTGTGATTTTTTGGCCAAAGTCAAGATCACTTCTTGTCCAACGACATTGATTACGAAACTTTCCTTGTCAATGGGTCCCGCTTAACTGGAATCATTAGGTTTGTTGTGCCAAAGCCAAGGCTTAGATGATTCGGAGGATATGGTTAGGAAAATGTATTAGATACATTGGCATAAGTAATATACATATGTTTTGGATTTGGATGTCCACCTAACCGGATCTAGGAATTGGATGGGATCCAATTGATCTTTGAGATCTACCTAGTTGAATAGCATACAATTTGTTGGCCAAAGTCAAGGTTGTGTGTTATTTAACGGGATCCTAGCCCACTAGGAAATAGGATTTCCCGAGTTCTCGACAGAGGGTTAGAGACTTGATGAAAATAGTGGGAGGCTAGTATTGAATTTGCAATTTCGTTCAGATACTTAGCCTTACGCGTCTTTCAATATTATTTCGTCTATTCATTAAAATTAGTTGGACTAATACATTGTTATTTTTTTGTAACAGTTTGATTGTACCCATTTTATCGTTAACTAGATAGTTGGACTATCGTAGTTGAGATGGCAAGCAAGGGAAATGTCCGAGACATCATCATGGGTGACAATGTCTTTAAGGGCACAAACTTCGCTGATTGGGAAATGAACCTAAGGATAGTCCTTGGGGATCAGAGGATGTTGTACACTATACAGATACCTCTCCCGCCTAAGCCCACTGACCCACTTGAGCTGGAGTTATGGAAAACTCACAGCGATGATTGTGACACTGCTCAGGCTATTATGTTAGCTTCGATGACTCAGCACTTTCGTCGCCAGAATAAGGACTTGGATCCTTATAATATGATGGCTAGACTGAGAGATCTCCACCGCACCAACAAGCGGATGGAGAGGTACGAGTTGGTGAAGAAACTCTTTCGCGCCCGAATGACTGAAGGCGCATCAGTTGAGGCCCACGGGGCTCAAATGATCGCCGATATTGATGAGTTGGCCAATATGGGAATAGTCTTGGAGGCTGAGCTGACCGTAGATTTGATCTTACAGTCACTTCCTGATTCTTGGAAACAAATCATAATTGATCTTACAGTCAACCTCATTCAAGCATACTATACTAAACAATTTAATCATTTGATGCTCAAATTGAGATTACCCAAATTAAAGTTTTGGCCAACAATAAGCAAATTGGGGAAAATCAATCCAATTAATTTTTCTTCAAATTGATTACATATAACTCTAAGTTATTCATATACAAACATTCTTAAACAAACAATTTGTCAAAATCATGCTTAAATCAAAAAACCCCAAATTTTGCTCAAGAACCCTAAATTCGTTCTATGCACAAATGGCTCAAGATACCATTGTAGAGTTTCAATCAAGTCCCAAGGATCATAAATCATGCAAAAACGAGTTGAATACATATCATATGAGGTGCGGAAAAGACTCACAATGATCGGTTGGATGCTCCGAAGATGAACCACGAACGCACTGCCTTCTCCTCTTCTGTCATGCTCACGGTAAACCCACTGGTTTGGGCTTCAAGATTCGGTCATGGTGGGTTTGTGGACTCCATCTTTATCTTCGAGCTCCAAGCTTCAACAATGGATTCCAGGCTCATGAAATCACTTCCATATCACCTTGATATGTCTCCATGAGTGTGCTAGCACTTTTATCTTGCAACAAGATTACTTCTTTTCTCCCTTTACTGCATTCGGTCTTGAACCAGAAAAAAAAAAAGAAAGGCAGCAGCCCCTTGGGCGTGAGGAAGAAGAGAGGAAAGAGAGGAGGGAAAGGTTTCCAAAACCTAATACCGTAAAAAGAGAGAGAAATGAATTAGAAAATAAAAATTGTAAAAGGTTTATATAATTTCCAAAAATATTTAATAAACCATTTACTTTTTCTATTTCAAAAAGCAAAGCATTAAATGCTTGTCTATCACCTCAAATCAATTCACATCAATCACTCAAATGTCACATCACTCAAAGTGACATGTGATTTGACGCTTGATGTGACTTGCGATTTTGACGCTTGATTTGACTTGCGTGCCGCACTCGAATTCGAAATGCGAATGCGCTCGCAAACAATCCCAGGCTTGGGTTCATTAATTCCAAATTAACGAATTTTCGTCGCGTCGTAATTAAATGATTACGCCTAGCGAATTCACTATTCACGTCGCTAACGAATTAATTATAAATTAATTCGTTCGCCCGAATTAAAATCTAATTTCAATTCCGCGTCGAAATCTAATTTCGTTATAATATATCGAATATATTAATTTATCGATTAATTCCAAATTAATCGTTCTCTCTCTTTAACGATATTTTATCCGAGATAAAATATCTCCGTAATTAATCCCAGATTAATTTTCTCTCTCATTATATTAATCCCAGATTAATAAAAGTGCGAGTCATACGTCATCGGTGAATCTTCAGGAACCGACCCATGAGATCTCCGGATATATTGGCAGTAAATACGGTCGTCGGACTATCCGAACACGTAAGTACCTCGTACTACGTTTATACCGATTTACAAGACAAGGTTGGCTTCTAGCAAAGCACCATGCCTACCCAATTCTCCAGAAATATTCTTACAGGAATATATAGATCTGTATCATGCGTAGTATAACAAGTATTGTGCATATCGGCCCAGTATCGGATAGTCACGTGCTAGGGCTGGGGCTAGATAAGTGTCTGCCCCGTCCGAAGCACATGTCGGATGTCTGGTAACTAGTCTCTATAATCGAATATGCATGACCTAGTCATAACATCCCGATGGTTGCGCAACACTTAAGAGCACTAATACCGTATCCTGCGTGACATCATCTCCAATATGACTGAAGTGATACTTCCGTCTTGACATCACACCCAATACACTACGACTCTCTGATAAACCCAGAAGTGGTGTACGCAGAACCGGTTAAAGCCCTGTACCACCAAGACCAAAGTCTACCGATTATCGCAAGTATTAGCGATGCAAGTCTCAGGTTAAGACTATACACACCTACCTTGATTTCGGCCTCCCATAGACACATAGTCATAATACCAATGGGATTCCGAGGGGTCTATCCAGAGCGAAGCTGTTTCCCGTACCATCGGTGAAACACGACCTCCTATCGCACTTGCATAAGTATCCAATACTTAAATATATGAGAACTATGCCGTCGTGCCCTCACAACGTGCACAAGTGCAATACTAGCCTATTCCGCATTATCGATGTCCTGTCTCGATAATACTCCGGCTAGGGATATTTAATGATTAATCCTTCGTGGACTGATACTGTCTCATATCATCTCAATCCAGGAACTAATCATATGGACCTCTCTTCATTTATATATCTATGGTGATCTAATCACAAACGATGGGAGTGCAATTTCCTTGTCACAAAGTTAATTTGCTACAACAACGCAATGATCTGTGCAAATAGTGACTCTATGGGTCATTTTGTCCAACAAAAACTCATATTGATCGGATGAGATTTCAAAGATTTCTTCGTGAATGTTGAAGCTCCAAGCTTTGTAGAGTGTTTCCAACACTTGGGTGAGTTTCCCTATCACCTTAATTAACTCCTTTAAGTGCTAGTTTGTAGAATTTTTGCAACAAAATTCTAAATGAGAGAAGAAGGCTCACACCAATATGAGAGAAAAAAAAGAGACGATGAATCATTAAATATTAGTCCCAGATTAATTCTTCTCTCTGATAATTAGTCCCAGATTAATTCTTCTCTCTCATAATTAATCCAATATTAATTCTGTTCGAGTCTAATGTCATCGGTGAATCTTTGGGAAGCGACCCAAGAGATCCCTAGATATGTTGGAAATAAATACAGTCATCAGACTATCTGAACACGTGCGTACCCGGTACCATACAAGACATGGTTGGCTTCTAACAAAGCATCGTGCCTACCCAATTCTCCAGAAATATTCAATGAGGAATATATAATCTTTATCAGACGTACTATACAAAGTATTGCGTATTGCGATCCAGTATCAGATGTCACATGCTAGGCCTAGGGCTGGAATTGTGTCTGCCCCATACGAAGCATATATCATATCACTAGTAACTAGTCTCTTTGATCGGAAAGTCATGACCCAGTCATATTTTGCCAATGGGTGCAATACTTCAGAGTACTAGTTCTGTATCCTACGTGATCATCATCTCCAAATGATTGAAGTGATACTTCTATCTTGACATCACACCTAATACACAACGATTCTCAGTAAACCCAGAAGTGGCGTACACATAACCTGTTAAAGCTCTGGACGACCAAAACCAAAGCGTACTGATTGTCACAAGTATTAGCGATGCAAGTATCATGTTAAGACCATATACACCTACCCTGATTTGGATTCCCATAGACATATAGTCATACTACCAATGGGATTCCGAGGGGTCTATCAAGAGCGAAGCTGTTCCCGTACCGTCGGCAAAAAAAACCTCCTATTACACTTGCATGAGTATCCAATACCCAAATATATGAGAACTATGCCGTTAAGCTTCGATGTCCAGTCTCGATGATACTACGACTAGAGATATTTAATGATTAAACCTTTATGGATTAATACTGTCTCATATCTTATTAATCCGGTACTAATCATATGGACTTTTATCATTTATATATCCAAGTAATCCAATTATAAAATGATAAAAGATCAATTTCCTTTCTCACATAGTTAATTTCTACAAGAACACCATGTCATTTACAAATAGTGATGCTATGGATCCTAATTTTCCAACACACTCGGTACCTTGCACACGATAATGCCCCTTTGTGACACAATCTCTCGAATGATGTGGTACTTTTGTTCCACATGTTTCGACTTCTGATGCGCCATTGGTTCTTTTGTTTGTGCAATGGCTCCAATATTATCACAGTATAACAAAATCAGATTCTCGATACTTTGGACTACTCCCAATTCTGTGACAAAGTTCCTAACTCATACAGCTTCCTTTGCAGCTTTAGAAGCTGTAATATTTTCCGCCTCTGTAGTGGAATCAGCTGTTGACCTCTGTTTGGAACTCTTCCAACAAACTATACCTCCGTTAAGGGTAAACATGAATACTGATGTAGACTTTATATCATCAGAATTTGATTGGAAATCAGAATCCGTATACCCATGTACTTGCAGTTCATTTCCTCCATATATAATAACTTATCCTTAGTACCGTTAAGATACTTGAGGAGATGTTTAATGGCCATCCAATGGTCATTTCCTGGATAGGACTGATAACTACTTGTCACACTAACTGCGAAGTTGATATCAGGCATGGTAGACAACATGGCATACATGATGCTGCCCAAACATAAAACATAAAGATAATTAGACATTCTAATCTTCTCATCTTCCGTTTATGGACACATCTTCTTTGAAAGATGTAAGCCATGTCTGAACGATATGTTTTCTGTCTTACAATTACTAAAATTATACCGTTCTAAGATATTATCCTTGTACGTTGATTGGGATAACCAAATAAGTTTCCTTTCTCTATCTCTATAGGGTTTTATGCCTAAGACGTAAGAAGCATTACCCAGGTCCTTCATGGAGAAATTCTTACAAAGGTAAGCTTTGATGCCTTGCATCATCCCATTATCATTCCCATTGATCAGGATGTCGTCAACATAGAGAATTAAAAATACCACCATACTCCCACTGGCCTTTTTATACACACATGATTCTTCCGAATTCTTGAGAAAACCAGACAATTTGATTATCTCATCGAATCGAAGATTCCAACTTCATGAAGCCTGTTTAAGTTCATAAATTGACTTCTTAAGCTTGCATACCATGCCCGATTTCTCGCTTGATGCAAAACCCTATGGCTATTCCATATAGATTTCTTCATCAAGAAAACCATTTAGAAAAGTCATTTTCACATCCATTTGCAAAATCTCGTGATCATTGTAAGCGACAATAGACAATAAAATCCTTATAGATTTTAGCATCATAACTGGCAAAAAAGTTTCATCGTAGTCGATACAAGGTCGCTGCGAGTAACCTTTAGCTACCAGTCAGGCCTTAAAGATTTCAACCTTTCTATCGAGCCCGTGCTTACTTTTGTAAATCCATTTACAACCCATACAAACAATTCCTTCGGAAAGCGAAACCAAGTTCCAAACTTAATTCTCATGCACTGAGTCTAACTCGGATTTCATGGCGTCTTTCCATTTCACGGAGTCGATGTCCAATATCGATTCTCTATAGGTAAATAGGTCAGTCTTTTCAACTAAAAGAACATCGAGAATCTTTTCTTGTATCAAATAAAAGCGTTCAGGAGGTCTAGATACCTTTTGTGACCTTCGGAGTGTGTGTGTTGAAGGTTCTTCATCTTCTTAAACTTCAGGTTCCTCCGTTGGTTCATTGTTATTAGGTTGTACTTCATTAAGTTCAACTTGTCTATGATCACCATCTTCAGATAAAAATTCTATCTCTAGAAATTTTGCGAAGCGAGCTACAACACATTTCGATGCTCGGTATCATAGAACAAATATCCTTTCGTATTTGAAGGATATCCAACAAACCTAAAATTTTGCCCTCGAGGCAAAAGCTTATTCTGCTGAGTCATCCTGACGTATGCAGGACAGCCCCAAATCTTAACATAATTAAGATTCGGTTTCCTACAGGTCCATATCCTATATACATTCATAGGAACAACTTTGGAAGGAATCTTATTCAGGAGATGAGCGGCAGTTAAAAAAAGCATAACCCAATAAGTAATAGGGAAAATCTGTATAACTCAATATCGATCAGACCATATCCAATAATGTTTGATTTCTCTTCTTTGATACTTCATTGTGTTGTGGAGTACTCAGAGGAGTATATTGAGAGAGAATCCCATTCTCATTTAAATAATCAGTGAATTCTCCATTCATATATTCACCGCCTTGATTAGATCGAAGGCATTTAATCTATTTACCAGTCTGTTTTTATACTTCATTTCACAATTCTTTGAACTTTTCAATGGTTTTCGATTTATGTTTCATCAGATAAACATAATCGTACCATGACACATTATCGGTAAAGATGATGATGTATGAAAAACCACTGTGTGCAGTCTGACTCAATGGACCACATACATCAGAATATACGAGTTCTAATAAATCAGTGGCTCGGCGTCTAACACTCAAAAATTGGGCTTTGGTCATTTTACCCCGAATATAAGATTCATAGGTTGGATAAGGTTTAATGGTGAGATCATGTATCAAACCATTCCTAACCAATTGGATTAAATGTTTCATGCCAATATGACCCAACCTCATGTGCCATAGTTTAGTATTATTAATATCAGATTGTTTATATTTATTAATTCCAGTATTAAAGATATCTTATTAGGTACGTAATATATAATGACCATGCTCATTTGGACAAAAAATGATCTGAATATTATTTCTATCATATAAATATAAAGAACAATTCTTAATATTTTCATTATATCCTTCAGTATCTAATACAAAAAGTGACATAATATTCGCCACACATCCTGGTATAAAATAAAAGTCATTCAACAAAATTCTCCCACTGGGTAAGGGAATCTCGCATAGGCCCACTGCAACCGCATCCAGAGAGTCTCCACTCTCGAATCGCAACTGCATCTCCCCAAATTTCAGCCGTCTATTTTCCTTCACCACATGCAATGAATTGCAAATGTGAATAGGACAAGCAGAATCTAAAATCCAATTAGATGTTATAGCTTCACAAGCTATTTACATAAAAATAATAGGAAAAATAAAAGTACATGATGTCGATGCTCTTTCCCTCTTTATCTGTGCGAGGTAGACTGGACAATTTCCTTTCCAGTGCCTGCCTTTCTGGCAGTGGTAGCACTTACCTTCAGAAGCTCTATTAGGCTTCACTACTTTATCCTGTTGTGGAATATTGAAACCTTTCTTCTTCTTTCCATTTGTCTTCTTCCCCTTCGACTTGGATTGGGAAGAAGCAGAAAGTGAAGTAGGTTTCGGAAGGTGAGTCGGAACTCCCTTCTTTAAATCTTCCTCCACTGTGAGAATCATCCTATGCAACTCACGGTAAGAGCAATGAATCCCAGTTATGTTGAAGTACATGACAAACTGATGATATGACGTCGGGAGCAAACCAAGTATGACACTCTATCCTAGAGTATCACTGAGAGGGAAATCATTGCGCCTCAATTTATCGATCAAATGAAGCACATGTATGCTCAAAGCATGTCCCTCATCAAGTTTGGAATGGAACAGTTCCATTGCAACTCTATAAGCCACGACCTATTCCTGATTCATGAACAATTCACGAAGTTGTGTCATCATGCTATATGCATCGTTCATCTCAAAGTATTGCCTCTTCATTTCAGAAGAAAGAGAACTGAGAATGAATGATTTAACCCTTAAATCATCATATTTCTATTTACGGAAAGTCTCAATCTCTTCAGGCAATGCATCATTTGAAATAACAAGTGGTAATGTACCTTCCAAAATGTATCCCAACTTTTCGGATCCGAGGAAAATCCTCAAATCCATATCACAACCCACAAAGTTACCAGCGCCATTAAGATTATTTGTATCAAGCATAGGAGCAAAAGGATTGGTTGAAGTTGCTGCAATCGTAAATCTATCAAATAGACAGCGAATCAATGGCTAGAGGACATAATAGTTTCATATAATATCAAAAGCATTAAATAGATCATGCATTCTTAATCTAAAAAATGCCCCTCCCACTATTTCATGCAAAATTGTAATCCCCAGACAGAATACAAACCATGCGATAATTAAATCATAACATAATAGTGAAAGGTGGACCCTATTAATATATTTTAGCTCATAGCTTTGACACGTTCTCGCCTACATATATTCATTAGATAAACAACTCATTGTCGATCACTCACTAGTAACTCTAGGGTTTTCGGTCCTGGTCATTTCTCATTGTGACAGCTTTGGCACGTTCATAAGGAGGCGTACCAAGGTTAAACTTGTCTATGATAAATTCAAGATACTTGCGTAACCTTGACAGCTTTAGCACATTCAGGATTCTGTTTTCGCTTGAATTCACCTAATATCAAAATATATATGGTACAGATAAATTCCTACCGTCCATATCTTCACAACTTTTGCACGTTCTTGGATATATTCTTGGGTTATTTATCCATAAGCGGTATTGACAAGACGGACTAAGTAATATGCATCAAATACATATTAAATATAAAACCTTATTTTGAAATATGGATTTTCCGCAAAAGATGTTTTTACTTCATTTATTCAAATTAAATAAACACATGCATGCATAAAGTAAAGATTAAATTAAACATTGAATTTAAAGGCATAATCATATTGAGTGTTCTGGATCAGATCATATCGAGTGTTCAGGATCAGACACGCTCTGATACCATTTTGTTGGGGCTTTATATGGGTATTATCGGGTAACGCAGTGGAACACGGAAAATCAAAATTTTCCGATTACAAAAAATTTTCTTGAGCAATTAAAATAAACTTATTTATTTTAATTACTCAATACTTAAAATCTGAATTTTTTAACCAAGAAATCAAATTTCTTCTTAATTGCCGAATGACCCCAACACTTTGCATTTTGTTCACTTTAGTTCTCAACTTGTCAAATACATATTTAAGTGATTCCAAATCATTACCAAGATGTATTTAACATGTTCAATACATGAAAACACAAATTGCAGCACAAAACCCACTAAATGCTAAAATTACCGAGAAGGACACAAACTTTCCAACTTTTGTAATTTAGTCCAATCTTGTTCAAAACAAGTCAAGATGAAATCCAATCATCACCAAATTTAATATACATCATAAATACATCAATACACAACACATATATGAAAAGCCCCAAATTTGGAAAGTGTTAAGAACCCTAAATTTACAAATTCTTCATTTTAATAAATTACACCAGATTAATCAAATTCAATACTTTAATTCAATCTTCACAATACCAAACAAGTCTCACCACTTTGAAATAACACAAGAACAATTCTAGGTCATCAATGAGTAGCCTAACAACTCAAGAATGGCAACTAGATTATCAAATAATCAAAAGAGAGCTTAATAACCAATTATAAGCTCACTTGAATACATATAAATGCAAACATCATTCATACAAGTTTCCAACCATTTTATTACATGCTTGAAGAGTAGAGAAAATTCTAAGAAACATATGTTTGAAGCCTAGAAACATAGAAATAATTTTCTAGTTGAAAAAATTTAAGAAAAACTTACAAAATCCAAGTATTTTTCAAGGTTTTCCTTTTGTTCATCAACGTTCTCTCAAACTTTTCTTTTGTAATATTTTGATGGCTTAATGTAATCAATGAAAAATGAAACAAAATAATTTATATTCCCCAATTAAGCCTTGGTCGAATTTTTGAGGAATGAAAATAAAATATCTAGATATTTTTTGTTTTAATTTATTAAAACTAGTTTACTTGTTGTATTTGACAATTACAACATTTAATGATTATAGCAAGTCAATCTAATCAAATAAAGCCACTTCCTGATATAATAATAACTTAATATATTTATATTTTAATTACTTTAATTATTTAATAATTAAATAATTATTTAAATATAATTATTTTAAATATATGTATTATATATACTTTAAATATTCGAATACATATATATTAATGATTTATGTCAAATATCACAATTTGACATTTAATTAATATGTATTTAATAAAATCATTCATTAAATACAAATACACATTAATTAGGAAATGACCATTAGGTCATTTTTCGTGTATCTTTCGTTTAACCATTAAATAATTTATAAATAATCAATATTATTCATAAAATTTATCTGGGTGCTCTACGAGTATATTTCATTAGTGAGACTCTCTAGGTTCATGTATATCTGTCACGAAATCCAATTTCGTGTTTATAATCTGCCAACATGTAAATTATGACGACACAGATAAACTCTCTGAACCATACAGGTCGAGGTCATTTCATACATAAAATCCCTCCGTCACAGGTATCCGGATTAGTCCACAGATATAGATTTAAACGTCAAATCTCTTTAGATATAATCATGTCGACGTTTCTATTACTAATCTCTTAAAAATACTTAGAACTAATTTCTACAGTGTACCACAGGCTCATAGATTTAACAAATTGCTAATTACATATTGAATACCTATGCCTTGTACACAGAAATGACGGATACTTTCTTGACACACACATGATATCTTGAGCATCAATCCACACCCAAAAAATAGACAGAGGTCTTATCTAAATAGATCGGTGACGTGACTGCAGTCTAAGTGTGGAAGATAACTCATTTATTGTGTTTAATTAATATGTCCCAATGAAAGATTAAGCATATGAAATACAAACATGAATATATATTAAAATATGAAGTATGGCGGAATCATACTTATAATGCTTTAGTGATGAAGAAAATCAAACCAAAAGTGGAAGCTCCAAGGTTGATGATTTTCGGCCAAGGAAGACAAGAGGTGGAAAGCTCCAAGCTTTGTGTATTCCAAGCTCTTTGATGGTTTCCCTATCACCTCTACTTTATATCCCTTGAAGGTGCTAGCCTTTGTTGTGATTTTTCAATGCACAACTACTTCAAATCTTGCAACAAAATTGAAGAAATGGAGAGCAAAAACTGCATGCAGTTTTCGGCAATTTGAGAGAGAAAGGTTGTTTGTGTTATTAATTTTTGTTACCAAAAATCAATTTATATTTATGCCATAATTTTATTAAATTAATAATAAACTTATGACACAAATCATGCAATGGCTTAGAGTGTCAAACACTCAAACTCCATGCATAACCATTGAGTGTATTGTACACTATCACCATGCAATGCATTAACCATTAAATAATGCATATAATGACATGTGTCATGTGGGCCCCACACATTTCCAAATGAAAGTGGGCCCACGTGCACTCACGCGTTCGGGTTCGATATTTCCGAAATACCGAACTTACGTCGCGACGTTAATTAAATCGAATTTAAATAAATAATTGCGCCTAGCGAAATTATTATTTACGTCGCTAACGAATTAATTCTAAATTAACTCGTTTGCCCGAATTAAAATCTAATTTTAATTTCGCGTCGAAATCGAATTTCGATTATTATATCGAATATAATAATTTTATCGATTAATTCTAAATTAATCGTTCTCTCTCTCTCTAAATAAGGCACTTTATCCAAGATAAAGTTTCTCCGCAATTAATCCAAGATTAATTAAGTCCGAATCAAATATCATAGGTGAATCTTCAGGAAGCGACCCAAGAGATCTCCGGATATGTTGGCAGTAAATACGGTCGTCGGATAATCCGAACACGTACGTACCTCGTACTACGTTCTTACCGATTCACAAGACAAGGTTGGCTTCTAGCAAAGCGCCATGCCTACCCAATTCTCCAGAAATATTCTTACTGGAATATTAGATCTATATCAAGCGTAGTATACCGTAGTATTGCGTACATCGATCCAGTATCGGACGATCACATGTTAGGCCTGGGGCTGGAAATGTGTCTGCCCCGTACGAAATATATATCGGACATCAAGCAACTAGTCTCTTTGAATCGGGCAATCCTGACCTAGTCATATTGTCCCGACGGTTGCAACCTATTTATAGAGTACTAGTTCTGTATCCTGCGCGATCATCAACTCCATATGTCTGAAGTGACACTTCCATCTTGACATCACACCCAGTACACTACGATTCCTGATAAACTCAGAAGAGGTGAACACAGAACCAGTTTAGGTCCCCCAACCACCAAAACCAAAGTTTACCGATTGTCGCAAGTACTAGCGATGCAAGTCTCAGGTTAAGATCATATACACCTACCTGATGCGGCCTCCCATAGACACGCAGACATACTACCAATGGGATTCCGCGGGGTCTATCCAGAGCGAAGCTGTTTTCCGTACCATCGGTAAAACACAACCTCCTATCGCACTTGCATAAGTATCCAATACTTAAATATATGAGAACTATGCCGTTGTGCCCTCACAACGTGCACAAGCGCAATACTAGTCTATTCCGCATTATCGATGTCCGATCTCGATAATACTCCGACTAGGGATATTTAATGATTAACCTTTATGGATTGATACTGTCTCATATCATCTCAATCCGGTATTATCATATGGACTTTCGCCATTTATAATATCAAAGTAAATAATATTACAAAATGGCAAAAGGCAATTTCATTATCACATAGTTAATTTTGTACAATAATACAATATCATTTACAAACAGTGACGCTATGGGACATAATGTCTAACAATCTCCCACTTGGCCTATAGCCAGTCACTCAAGCATCTAATACCCGAACTATGTATGTGTCGTTCAAAAACTTGCTGAAGAACAGCCTTCGTCAGCGGATCTGCAATGTTGTCATCTGATGTGACCTTCTCGACCTTTACATCGCCACGATGTATAATCTCCCGAATCAGATGGTAACGTCGAAGAACATGCTTGGACCGTTGATGAGACCTTGGTTCCTTAGCCTGTGCTATAGCCCCGTTATTGTCACAATACAATGGAACGGGCTCAGCTGCTAATGGAACTACTCCTAATCCGATTAGGAACTTTCGGATCCAAACTGCCTCATTTGCTGCTTCAGATGCAGCGATGTACTCCTCTTCTGTTGTTGAATCGGCAACAGTATCTTGCTTGGAAGATTTCCAGCTTACTGCTCCGTTATTCAAACAAAAAATACCCGGATTGCGACTTGTAGTCATCCTTGTCGGTTTGGAAACTTGCATCGGTATACCCAGATACCGCAAGTTCTCCATCTCCATAAATTAAGAAAGCATCCTTAGTTCGTTTAAGATACTTAAGGATATTCTTAACTGCTATCCAGTGACCTTCACCTGGATCGGCCTGATAGCGACTGCACATGCTCAAAGCATATGAGACATCAGGTCGTGTACATATCATGGCATACATGATCGATCCGACTGCCGAGGCGTACGGTATCCGACTCATGTTGTCTCTCTCTTCCTGAGTCTTAGGACACATGTCCTTAGACAGAGAGGTACCACGTAGCATCGGAACCAATCCCCTCTTGGATTGTTCCATGTTGAATCGCTTCAACACTTTATCAATGTATGTACTCTGGAGAGTCCAAGCAGCTTTCTAGATCTATCCCGGTAGATATTTATTCCAAGAATAAAGGCTGCTTCTCCCAGATCTTTCATGGAGAATTTTAATGAAAGCCAAGCTTTCACCGACGTTAGCATGGGAATGTCATTGCCTATAAGCATACGTCGTCGACATAAAGGACAATAAAAGTAAGTGCTCTCCCACTAACCTTCTTGTATACACAAGGGTCATCCCACCGTCAGGCTGTTGCATATAAACATCCTCCAAAAGGTTTCCGTTAAGGAAAGCGGTTTTAACGTCCATCTGCCATATCTCGTAATCGAAATATGCAGCTATTGCAAGCATTATCCGAATGGATTTAATCATGGCAACGGGTGAGAAGGTTTCGTCATAATCAATACCATATTGTTGACGATACCCCTTCGCTACAAGCCTAGCTTTGTACGTTTGTACGTTGCCATCCATGTCGGTCTTCTTCTTGAAGATCCATCTGCATCCAATAGGCTTTACGCCTTCTGGTGCATCGACCAGTGTCCAAACTTGGTTGGCATACATGGAATCCATCTCGGACTTCATGGCTTCTTGCCATAAATCGGAATCGATATTTTGTATCGCTTCCTCATACGTAGCCGGCTCAATATCCTCAATAAGATTAATATCTACATGAGGTGAGATCAGGAACCCATACCTCTCAGGTACTGTTCTGACTCTAACCGACCTACGCGGTCCTTGTGCATGTGAAGTTTGTGGTACAGACTCATCCCGGACGGTCTGTTCTTGTTCCGTCGTTGATTCATTGCCAGGAACAGTATCACTACGATCTTCATCGAGTTCTACTTTCCTCCCACTTACCACTGCATTTATAAAATCCTCTTCAAGGAAAAAATGCTTGTAGAGCAACAAATACTTTGTTCTCTTGTGGGTGATAGAAGTAATATCCTTTGGTTTCCCTAGGATATCCTACGAAAAGGCATTTATCAGATTTGGGTTCAAGTTTGGTACCTTCCAAACGTTTAACATATGCCCAGCATCCCCAAATCTTCAGGAAAGAGAAACCTGGTTTCCTTCCTGTCCATATTTCATATGGAGTCTGTTCAACAGACTTTGACGGTACCTTATTTAAAATAAGTATAGCACTGTTTAATGCGTATCCCCAGAAGGATATTGGTAGCTCAGTGCGATTCATCATTGACCTCACCATGTCTAACAAGGTGCGGTTTCTCCGTTCAGACACACCGTTTAATTGCGGTGTTCCAGGAGGAGTCCACTGTGAAAGAATACCATATTCTTTCAAGTAATCTTGAAACTCATAACTTAAGTATTCGCCACCACGGTCTGACCGTAATGTCTTAATACTCTTCCCTGTTTGTTTCTCCACTTCGTGTCGAAACTCTTTGAATTTCTCAAAAGTTTCCGACTTGTGTCTCATAAGATACACATAACCGTAACGAGATGCATCATCTGTGAAGGTTACGAAGTAGTGAAATCCACCTCTAGCCTGGCTAGACATGGGCCCGCATACGTCAGTATGAACGAGAGCCAACAATTCTGTGGCACGTTCACCTTTACTGCTAAAAGGTGATTTAGGCATTTTGCCTAAAAGGCAAGATTCGCAGACGTCATATGAATTGGGATCAAATTCGTCCAAGTACCCACTCTTCGAAAGTGTGGATATGCGAGTCTTGTTGATGTGTCCTAGACGACAATGCCACATATAAGCTTCATCTTTTAGATTACTCCTTTTGAGCCTTTTGTTTGTCATTTTAGGAGATTCATTTATATTCAAAATATAAAGACCGTTATTTGCAACAGCTGTGCAAATTTCTGCATCATTTTTATATAAATAACACCCAGTGTTTCTAAATACAAAAGTGTAACCCTGCTGGGTTAACAAGGATACAGATATAATATTCCTAGTTAAACTAGGTACAAAATAACAGTTCAAAAGTTTAAGTACATGCCCTGAGGGCAGTTCTAAAACAAAAGTCCCTACGGCCAAAACAGCAACTGGTGTTCCGTTTCCGACCCGTAGATCCATCTCCCCCGATGCCAGCACCCTGCTATCCTGCAGATCCTGCACATCAGTACAAATATGAGCACCAAAACCAGAATCAAAAATCCAATTTAAAAATAGAAGTATTCATATTTATCTCAATAACAAACATACCAGAGGCGATAGCCTTGCCAGCCTTGATATCCTCCCTCTGCCCTTTGCCCATTCGGCAGTCACGTTTCCAGTGACCCCTCTTGCCGCAGTTGAGGCAGACATCTTGAGATTTGTTCCTTGGCTTCCCAGAAGTCTTTGTCGACTTGCCTTTGCCCTTCTTCTTATGTTTCCTCTTCCTCACCCCTCCAGTTGCCTTAAGCCCAGCCTTTGGCCCCTGAGAGGTCGATGTAAAGTGCGCCTCGCGCTTGCCCCCTTTTAGGAGTTCTTTTTCAGACTCCTTCAAGACGGATAACAGCTCTCCAAGAGTGTCATCTGTATCCATCAACTTGTAGTTGATTATGATTTGTTTCCAAGTATCAGGAAGTGACTGCAAGATCATATCTATAGTCAGCTCAGCCTCCAAGACTATTCCCATATTGGCCAACTCATCAATATCGGCGATCATTTGAGCCCCGTGGGCCTCAACTGATGCGCCTTCAGTCATTCGGGCGCGAAAGAGTTCTTCACCAACTCATACCTTTCCATCGCTTGTTGGAGCGGGGAGATCTCGAAGTCTAGCCATCATATTATAAGGATCCAAGTCCCTATTCTGGCGACGAAAGTGTTGAGTCATAGAAGCTAACATAATAGCCTGAGCTGTGTCACAATCACTGCTGTGAGTTTTCCATAACTCAAGCTCAAGTGGATCAGTGGGCTTAGGCGGGAGAGGTGTTTGTATGGTATACAGCATCCTCTCAGCCCCAAGGACTATCCTTAGGTTCATTTCCCAATCAGCGAAGTTTGTCCCCTTAAAGACATTGTCACCCATGATGATGTCTCGGACATTTACCTTGCTAGCCATCTCAACTACGATAGTCCAACTATCTAGTTAACGATAAAATGGGTACAGTCAAACTGTTACAAAAAATAACAATGTATTAGTCCAACTAATAATAAATAGACGAAATAATTTTGAAGAACGTGTAAGGCAAAGTATCTGAATGAAATTGCAAATTCAATACTAGCCTCCCACTATTTATCAAGTCTCTAACCCTCTGTTGAGAGCTCGGGAAATCCTATTTCCTAGTGGGCTAGGATCCCGTTAAATAACACACAACCTTGACTTTGGCCAATAAAAGCTGTATGCTATTTAACTTAGGTAGATCTCTATGATCAATTGGATCTCATCCAATTCCTAGATCCGGTTAGGTGGACATCCAAGTCCAAAACATAGTATAATGTCAATGTATCCATTACATTTTCCTAACCCTATCCTCCGAATCATCTAGGCCTTGGCTTTGGCCAAAAACAAACCTAGTGATTCCAGTTAAGCGGGACCCATTGACGAGGAAGTTTCGTAATCAATGTCGTTGGATAAAAAGTGATCTTGACTTTGGCCAATAAAAATCACGATTTGGACAAGACACCGATATGCAACAAAACTCTCATGATTCAAGTACATCCTTGATTGACAAAGGTCTTGACTTTGGTCAAAAACAAACCAATGCCAACTTCGGATCTTGAACAAGAATCATTCAATGGAAGGATATTTGCTTAATATAAATTGAGGGATTTTTCGCGTAATTGGCAACCAATTTATTTATCTTTGTTAGGTCTCATCATCATACACCCAAGCATGCTTCTAAAAATCATAAAGCGCGTAAAGTAATTAATAGTGATATGCGGATGGATATATATAAACAACTTGTTCCTAGAACAAATCACTCCCTTCCTCTCCCCGCTAGCACTATTCTACTCTTACCCAATTACATAATACAATAAGAGAAACCTCATTTACATTGAGGGGAATTAGGTGAGAAGAGAATACAAAGAGATAAAGAGATAAGGCTGGACACGCAGGTCCAATTTATAAATTCCAAATTTACAATAATTTCTAAAATTACCCTTTCCCTTCTAATATCCATCCGATATATACTATTCATTCATCACATACATATATATTCAAACAAGACATGCCTTTTACAACCAATCTAATCCAATTAATTAGTCTTTATTTAAATGATCATCCAATGTTCAATCAACGGTTTGATTTTGTGCGAGTCCAACTCGTTTGAGAATAAGTACACAAGGTACGAATTCAAGAATTATATCGAACTACTCGTTAAATCCAATTTAAGCCGTATTCAATATTAATTTTATTTATTTAATTCAAATCAAATTAAAATTTACACTTTTAATGTGCTTTTAAAGATTAGATTCTAAATCTTATCGAATTGGGTCTCCAAGCCCAACTAACATCCTATGTTGGTTTAATTAAAGTCCGATGGGCTTTCAATTGATTTATAAAGGCTTGGGCTTCGGTCAATGTGGGTCAAATCCAATTACCAAGCCCAAACAAGGAATCACCCTTAAGTGCCATAAAATCAATTTCAAGCCCATAAGGCCCAATTAAACATAAAAGCCCATTTATTAAATTTTAATATTCCAAATTTTAAAATTCAATTGATTAAAGTGTAATTGCATGATTAATTCATTAAATCAAATATTTCAAAAATACCAATTTAATTCATTATTCATCAATTGTTCAAAACACATGTCTAACATTTATTTGAACAAAAAAAACAAGTCCTTTAACATGTCATGTTGTATTCGGCCAAGAGAGATTTTTGCGGTTCGATTTGTTTTTCAATCCAATTGAATCACACATCCAACATACATATAGATTTTAAGTCATCTAATGAACTTAAAAGCAAAAATCCAACAATAGTGAAAAGGCCTAAATTTTCGGTCAAGCATCAATTTTAGGGAAAAAATCATCCAATGTATTTTTCTCAAAATTGAACATGTATCACATCAAATGTCATACATTTAATCATGCTAAAGTTATCCAACAAACTTATGCATGAAAAATTCCAAATCATCAAATGACCTATACATTCGGCCAAGACACCAATTTTGGGGAAAAAATATCCAATACAATTTTCTCAAAATTGATCATGTATCACTACATATAACAAACATTTAAGCACACTTAAATCATCCAATGAACTTGTGCATGCATAGAATCAACTTAATGGAAGTGCCTCATATTCGGCCAAGACATCAATTTTGGGGAAAAATCATCCAATGCATTTTTCTCAAAATTAACCATGTATTATATCAAATATCATACATTTAAACATGCTTAAGTCATCAAATAAACTCATGCATGAAAAATTCCAATCCATTGGAAGCACCTCCACATTCGGCCAAGACAACATTTTTGGGAAAAAATCATCCAATGCATTTTTGTTAAAATTGATCATGTAATATGTCAAGTAACATACATATAAGCATACTATAGCATCCAATTCCACAAGAACATGCTTCAATCAATTTTCCCCAAATTATTCCTAATGTATTTCATGCTTAAACCTAGCTCTGATACCATTGTTGGTTTAATTAATATTTCCCAATGAAAGATTAAGCATATGAAATACAACAATGAATATATATTAAAATATGAAGTATGGCGGAATCATACTTACAATGCTTTAGTGATGAAGAAAATCAAACCAAAAGTGGAAGCTCCAAGGTTGATGATTTTCGGCCAGGAAGACAAGAGTGGAAAGCTCCAAGCTTTGTGTATTCCAAGCTCTTTGATGGTTTCCCTATCACCTTTATGATCCCTTGAAGGTGCTAGCCTTTGTTGTGATTTTTCAATGCACAACTACTTCAAATCTTGCAACAAATTGAAGAAATGGAGAGCAAAAACTGCATGCAGTTTTCGGCAATTTGAGAGAGAAAGGTTGTGTTGTGTTATTAATTTTTGTTACCAAAAATCAATTTATATTTATGCCATAATATTTATTAAATTAATAATAAACTTATGACACAAATCATGCAATGGCTTAGAGTGTCAAACACTCAAACTCCATGCATAACCATTGAGTGTATTGTACACTATCACCATGCAATACATTAACCATTAAATAATTCATATAATGACATGTGTCATGTGGGCCCCACACATTTCCAAATGAAAGTGGGCCCACGTGCACTCACGCGTTCGGGTTCGATATTTCCGAAATACCGAACTTACGTCGCGACGTTAATTAAATCGAATTTAAATAAATAATTGCACCTAGCGAAATTATTATTTACGTCGCTAACAAATTAATTCTAAATTAACTCGTTTGCCCGAATTAAAATCTAATTTTAATTTCGCGTCGAAATCGAATTTCGATTATTATATCGAATATAATAATTTTATCGATTAATTCTAAATTAATCGTTCTCTATCTAAATAAGGCACTTTATCCAAGATAAAGTTTCTCCGTAATTAATCCAAGATTAATTAAGTCCGAATCAAATATCATAGGTGAATCTTCAGGAAGCGACCCAAGAGATCTCCGGATATGTTGGCAGTAAATACGGTCGTCGGATAATCCGAACACGTACGTACCTCGTACTACGTTCTTACCGATTCACAAGACAAGGTTGGCTTCTAGCAAAGCGCAATGCCTACCCAATTCTCCAGAAATATCTTACTGGAATATTAGATCTATATCAAGCGTAGTATACCGTAGTATTGCGTACATCGATCCAGTATCGGACGATCACATGTTAGGCCTGGGGCTGGAAATGTGTCTGCCCCGTACGAAAACATATATCGGACATCAAGCAACTAGTCTCTTTGAATCGGGCAATCCTGACCTAGTCATATTGTCCCGACGGTTGCAACCTATTTATAGAGTACTAGTTCTGTATCCTGCGCGATCATCAACTCCATATGTCTGAAGTGACACTTCCATCTTGACATCACACCCAGTACACTACGATTCCTGATAAACCCAGAAGAGGTGAACACAGAACCAGTTTAGGTCCCCCAACCACCAAAACCAAAGTTTACCGATTGTCGCAAGTACTAGCGATGCAAGTCTCAGGTTAAGATCATATACACCTACCCTGATGCGGCCTCCCATAGACACGCAGACATACTACCAATGGGATTCCGCGGGGTCTATCCAGAGCGAAGCTGTTTTCCGTACCATCGGTAAAACACAACCTCCTATCGCACTTGCATAAGTATCCAATACTTAAATATATGAGAACTATGCCGTTGTGCCCTCACAACGTGCACAAGCGCAATACTAGTCTATTCCGCATTATCGATGTCCGATCTCGATAATACTCCGACTAGGGATATTTAATGATTAAACCTTTATGGATTGATACTGTCTCATATCATCTCAATCCGGTATTAATCATATGGACTTTCGCCATTTATATATCAAAGTAAATAATATTACAAAATGGCAAAAGGCAATTTCATTATCACATAGTTAATTTTGTACAATAATACAATATCATTTACAAACAGTGACGCTATGGGACATAATGTCTAACATTTATCTACAGTGGTATCTCAAGTCAAATAATCACTATGCTCGCTGAACCCGAAAATATTCTTATTGACATTGGTGTACAATTTATTAAGAATCTTCGGTGAGTCATTCAGTGTTTATTCGCTATAAACATATGCATGTCTAAATGAGTCTCTAAGACTCATGGTTCATTGAGAAACCATTGGAATCCAAGATTCCAATATACGACATGTACTAGTCTCAACAAGTTTACTTTACTGACCAAGTAGTGTAAACCTTGACCAGGAATAGTCTAAGAATGACAACGTCATGATACAACTCAATGTCAGTTGCGACGTTTTTGCAACAGTATCATAACTAATCATTCTAATGTCAATTACGTCTTTACCATATATAAAAAGATGTTATATAATAGAAACTATTTATTTTATTCATAATAAAATATTACATAAGTATTTACAGGGAAATACATAAGAAAATTAGTGCTCTGAGCACCAACCCTAACATATGGCATATATGATTTCGATGGTCTTTCCTTCCTGATCTAGGCAAGCTAGTCAGGACAGTTCCTCTTCCAGTGTCCGATCTTAATACAATGATGGCACTTATCTTCAGAAGCTCATTTGGGCTTCGTTATCTTAGCCTGCAGAGGAACATTGAAACCCTTCTTTTTCTTTCCCTTCGTCTTCTTCCCTTTCGACTTGGAGTGGGAAGAAGCAGAAAGTGAAGTGTGTTTCAGAAGGCAAATCGATACTCCATTCCTTAAATCCTCATCCACTGTGAGAATCATCCTATGCAGCTTATGGTAAGAACAGTGAATCCAGTTTTTGTTGAAGTACCTCACAAACTGGCGATATGACACCGGGAGTGAACTTATAATGACACTCTGTCCCAGAGTATCATTCACAGGGAAATCATTGCTCCTCAATTGCTCGATCAGATCGAACAAATGAAAAAATAATTGTGCTCACAGCTTGTCCCTCGTCAAGTTTTAAATGGAAAAGTTCGATTATAACTCTATGAACCAAGATCTGTTCTTGATTCATGAATGATTCCCATAGTTGTGTCATTATAATATATGTACCAGGCATCTCAAAATATTGCCTCATGAGTTCCAAAGATAGTGAACTGAGTATGTATCATTTAACTCTTAAATCAGCATCTTTCCATCTCCGGAAACTCTCAAGTTCATTTGATGCTAAATCCTCAGATACAGCAAGGGGCAAAAGACCCTCTAATACATATATGATTTTCTCAGATCTGAGGACAATCCTCAAATCCATATCGTAGTCAGCAAAGTTCTCAACGCCTTTGAGATTATTCATATCAAGCATACAAGAAAATAGGTTGTTTGAAGAAGCCGCCATCATAAATCTATCACATAGATAGCTCAAACTGGTTAGCAGAAAAATAGTTTCATATAATATCATAAAGAATTAAATATATCATAGATTTTTTAATCTAAAATGCCCTTCCCACTATTTCATGCAAAACTGTAATCATAATGAATTTATGAACACCTTTTCTTGCTTATTAGATCCTTGGCATGTTCTAGGAACACTAATAATGGTATCAAGAGCCAATTTTAAGCATGAAAATTTTAGGGTTCACGAGACTAAAATTTGGGGCTTTTGTGTTTTGTGCATGATTTTTTCAAATTGATGCTTTGAGCATGCTTAGAATATGATAACTTAGAGTTATGCATGATTAGATTTGAAATAAATAATTGGATAAAAAATTTAGTATCCCCCCTCACTTGGCCGAATATACAGTGCAGTCCACTGCATGTTTTTTTAATTTTTATAACATGAAATAATGTGTTTAAATGCATTTTTAAATGTTGATTGTTGGTTTGATTGGATTAGAATCAAAGTCAATAATGTTTATGTTATAATCAAAGAGCATGTTGAGCATGAAATGATGAATTTTGGATTCAATTTGTGTTGAGCATGAAATGATGATTTTTGGCTTCAATTTGTGTTGAGCATGAATTGATGGATTAAGCATGATTAATTAAGTTAATTGGTATTTTGTAAATATTGAGTTTAATTAATTAATCATGGCTAATACACTTTAATTAAAGTAATTGTGATAGTTGGAATATTATAATTATATTAATAAGCCTTTAATTAAGAATTGGGCTAAAAGTGTGTATTTGGGCTTAATGGGCTTGGTTTGACTAAGTTTGGTTTTGGACTTTAGGATTTAATCCAATTCGGCCAAAAATCAATTTCATAAAGTCCAAATATACCACTTGACCCTTTAAAGAATTTAATTGGGCCTAATAGGCCTAAATTAATTTATAGGCAATAGAGTGATTCCTATTGGGCCTTGGAATTTTGGGTTTGATCCATTATGGCCAAAGCCCATGCCTTAAGAATTAATTAAAAGCGCATTGGACTTTAATTAAAATGACATTGGATGTTATTGGGCCTTTGAGACCCATTAAGATTGGATTTGGAATCCAAGTCTTTAAGGCTTATAAGTAAGTGTATATATTTAATTTGGAATTAAATCGGAATTAGTATTGAATACAAATAAATTGGATTTAAAGTTGTAGTTCAATATAATTCAAGAATACTTACTTTGAGTATTTATTCTTAAACGAGTTTGACTCATGCAAATCAAATCGTTGTTTGAACATTGGATGGTCATTAATTCAAAGATTAATTAATTGGATTAAATTGATTGAATAACATGATTTGTATGAATACATGAATGTGTTGTATGAATAGTGTATATCGGATGGATATTATAAGGGCCGGGGCAATTTTGGAAATTGTAATAAATTTAGAATTTATTTAAATTGGACCTGCGGGTCCAGCCTTTTATCTCCTTTCTCATTGTATTTCTCTTCTCACCTATTCCCCTCAATGTAAATGAGGTTTCTTTATTGTATTTGTAATTGGGTAGAAGTTAGAATAGTTCTAGCCGGGGAGAGGAAATGGAGTGATTTGTTCTAGGAACAATTTGTGACATATCCATCCGTATATCATTATTAATTAATTTATTTATACGCACTTTATTATGTATTTAGAATTCATGTTTAAGGGTGTATGATGATGAGACCTTAACAAAGATAATAAATTGGTTGCCAATTTGCACGCGAAAAACCCTCAAAACATATTAAGCGTTTTTCCTTCCGTTGAGTGATTCTTACTCAATATCCAATGTTTGCATTGGTTTGTTGGCCAAAGTCAAGACCTTTGTCAATTGCGGATGTGTTTGAATCATGAGAGTTTTGTTCCATATCGGTGTCTTGTCCAAGTCGTGATTTGTTGGCCAAAGTCAAGATCAATTCTTGTCCATCGACATTGATTACGAAGCTTTCCATGTCAATGGGTTCCGCTTAACTAGGATCATTAAGTTTGTTGTGCCAAAGCCAAGGCTTAGTTGATTCAGAGGAAAAAGGTTAGGTAATATATTTGATATATTGGCATATATAAGATATATGTTTCGGACTTGGATGTCCACCTACTGGATCTAGGAATTGGATGAGATCCAATTGATCTTAGAGATCTACCTAGTTAAATATCATATAATTTGTTGGCCAAAGTCAAGATTGTGTGTTATTTAACGGGATCCTAGCCCACTAGGAAACATGGTTTCCCGAGTACTCGACAGAGGGTTAGAGGCTCGCAGACAAATAGGGGGAGGCAAGTATTAGATTTGCAATATTCATTTAGTTACTTACCATACGCGCTCAATCAAATATCATTCGTCAACAAAATTATATATTAGTTGGACTAATATTTATTGATGTTTTAATTAAACAGTTGGACTTTATTCAAACCCCTTCATTTATAGTTGATTATATAATTGGATTATAGTAATCAATATATATTTGAATTTTACCGATCATTTATAATGATTATATAATTGGATTATAGTAATCAATATATATTTTGATTTTAACCAATAAAATTGTAATAAGTTATATAGTTAGACTATAGTAATCATTACATTAGATTGTACCTGAAATCATTGATTAAATAGTTGGACTATTAGAATCAAGATTAAATTGAAAGATTAGTGTTTAAAACATTATCCTAAGGAAAATGTTTTTAGACGACTTTAATTTTCAAATTGGGAATAAATTTCAGGATAGTCCTGAAACTAAAAAGTTACTTTATTTGATAAAATAACATCTTAGGCCTAAGCCCGGAGTTAAGCAAATAATATAGCATGATCTTTGGAAGATTCATGTTATGATAACTTTAATGTTTAATCCATTATGCTTGCCATAAAGACTCCTTAATTTCCTAATCAGAACTAAGGATTAGATCCTTAAAGTATGATGAAGAAATTGAAGGATCTTCATAAATCTATTCTTAGATCTTAGAAATATTAAATTGCAATTAATAACTCTTGGAGAGTTAATGGCTATTCTCAAGGAGATAAAGCCAAAGTTTGCAATAAGGCAAGTAGCGCAAGGCGCACCTTACTTCGATATTCTAGAAACACAAGGCTTGGCCAAAGGCTTCTGGGATATAGAAAAGGGCAAAGGCAAAATCATTACTGTCTTCTAGGAAGACAAAAGACATATCCAAAGATATCTGCTTAAACTTTTGCAAATGGGATCACTGAAGCGTGACTGCCGTATAGACAAAGCAGACATGAAGGAATTGAAGACGAGCAAGGCTCTGACTTCAAATATGTTTGTCATAAATATGTTCACTACTAGTAATAAAATTGGATTTTAAATACTAAGTGTGATACATAAATATGCATTGATGTGCAGAATCTGCTATGAGCAGGATACTGACTTCAATTGAGAATTAATCTGCGAATCGGAAACGGGACGAAAGTCGCTGTTTTACCGCAAATACCTAAGTTTAGGAACTACCATTCGGGTGTGTACTTAAATTAGGAAACTGTTATAATGTAACTAGTTTGACTAGAAACATTATCTCTATATCGAGTATAACTCGCTGCGAGTACACCTTTGTATTCTAGAACACTAAAGTGTTTTATTTTATAAAGATGAAATTTAGATAAACACATTAGATGTGAATAACAGTATTTATATTTTGAATATAAATAAATCTCAAACATATAACATGACAAACAAATAGCTCAAACTGATTTGATCAGATAAGACTTATTTGTGGCAGTGTTGTCTAGGACACAATCAAAAAAGACTCGTATATCCACACTTTTGAAGAGTTGATACTAGGACGGATTTGATTCCATTCAAATGAAGTCTACGAATCTAGTTTATTGGGTAAAGTGCCTAAAACACCTTTACTTGGTAAAAGTATAAGTGCCACCGATCTATTAGCCCTTGTTCATAGTGACGTAAGTGGGCCCATATCTAGCTAGCCTAAAGGTGGATATGAATATTTTGTGACCTTTACGGATGTGGCATCGCGTTATGGTTGTGTTTCTTTTGAAGAACACAAATCGGAAACTTTTAGAGTTTCGACACGAAATAGACGAACAGATCGGCTAAAGTATTAAAACATCACGGTTTGACCATGATGAAAATACTTAAGCAATAAGTTTCTCATATACTTGAAAGAGTATAGTATTCTTTCAATGAGGACTCCTCCCGGAACATGTCAATTTGACGGTGTGTCCAAACGGAGAAATCGAATTTTGTTGGACATGATAAGGTTAATCATGAGTCGCTCTGAGCTACCATTTTCCTTCAAAAGGGATAAGCATTAACAGTGCAATACTTATTTTGAATAAGGTTCCATAAAAAAATCTATTTGACAGATTTCATATTAGATATGAACAGGAAAGAAACTGGGCTTTCTCACCCTTGATGATTTGGGAATGCGAGGCATACGTTTGGATGATACCAACCCCAATTGGATAAGTGCCTAATGTAATTGGTTATCCTAGGGAAACCAAAGTATAGTACTTATACAACTCACTAAGAGAACAATGTGATTGTTGCTCACCATGCGGTTTTTCCTAGGAGGATTACCGATATGCAGTGGTAAGTGGGAGAATAGTAAAACTCGATGAAGAATCGGAGTTATACTATTCAAGGCACCAAGTCCTTAATGGAACACAAACAGTTCATCAAAGATGAAACTATACCAATAATCTTCGAATCCATAAGAATAGCGTAGGTCGGAGAGAGTCAGAAAACAACCTGGGGTATGGGTTTCTGATCTCACCTCATAAAGATGTCAATCTTATTGAGGAATACGAACTGACTACGTATGAGTCCGAAATTGATTCCATGTATAACAAATATATTTGGATACTAGTTGTTGTACAGCAAGGCATTGTGCTTATTGGTACTATATAAGTCTTCGAGGAAGACATACATGGAAGGCAACATACCAACGTACTAAGCTAGGCTTGTAGCAGAAAAGTATTGTTATCAACATTGTGTTGATTACAACGAAATCTTTTACCTGTTGCCACGTTAAATCCATTTGGATAATGCTTGCTGATGCTGCATGTTTCATTTATGAAATATGGCAGCTAAACAAAAAAAAATCGCTTTCAAAACGATATGATTTTTGTGTATATAAGGAGGTTAGTGGGAGCGCACTGACAATGATGTCCTAATAATGATGATATGTCATTTCTTGGAAATGATATTCCTATATTACAATCGGTGAAGCTGGCTTTCATTAAAAATTCTCCGTAGAATTCTTGGGAGTAACAACCTTATTCTAGGAATAAAGATCTACTGAGTTAGATCTAAGGTTATTGACACTCTGCGAGAACTCGTACATTGAAAAATGTACGCGACCTGGTGTCTCATATGCTTTGAGCATATGGATTCACAAACAGGTCAATCCAAGTGATAGTCACTGGATTGATATTAAGAACATCCCTTAGTATCTTAGAGAACTAATGATGATATCTTAAACTATGGAGAATGAGAACTTGAAGTGACTGGGATCACTGCTGCAAGTTTCCTAACCGATAAAAACAACGGTACTATACAGTTTGAATAACGGAACAGTAAGTTGGAAATCTTCCAAGCAAGAGACTGTTACCGAATAAACAACAAATGCGTGTTATTACTGCGGCTGAGGCAGTAATAGAAGCCATATGGGTCATTAACAAATCTAATTAGATTAGATATAGTTCTGTTAGCAGCTGAGCTAGACTACAGCGTAGACTAAAGAATTAATGGTCTCATCAACGATCCAGATATATACTTCGACTATTCATCTAATTCGTTCGGATCATACATCATGGCGATGTGATGATCGAATAAATCGCATCAGATGATAATCATACAAATCCGCTGACGAAAGCCTTTCCTCAGCAGTTTGAGCAAACCGTACATAGTTTGGGTGTAAGACACTCGAGTGACTGGCTATAAGCAAAGTGGGAGATTGTTGGACAGTTATGACCCAAAGCGTCACTATTTGTACAGATCATGGTGTTGTTGTACAAATTAACTATGTGACAAAGGAGATTGCACTCTTATCATTTTTGATTAGATCACCTAGATGTATAAATGCTAGGAGGTCCCTATGATTAGTTCCTGGATTGATATGATATGAGACAGTATCAGTCCTCGAAGGATTAATCATTAAATGTCCCTAGTCGTAGTATTATCGAGATTGGACATCGATAATGCGGAATAGAGTAGTATTACACTTGTGCGCGTTATGTGAGATCATAACAGTATAGTTCTCATATATTTGGGTATAGGATACTCATGTAAGTGTAATAGGAGGTTGTGTTTTACCGATGATACGGAAAACAGCTTCGCTCTGGATAGACCCCTTGGAATTCCATTGGTAGTATGACTATGTGTCTATGGAAGTCCGAAATCAGGGTAGGTGTATTTGGTCTTAACCTGAGACTTGCACCGCTAATACTTGCGACAATCAATATGCTTTAGCTTTGGTCGTCAAGGGCTTTAACCGGTTCTGTGTACGCCTCTGCTGGGTATATTGAGAATCATAGTGTATTGGGTGTGATGTCAAGACGGAAGTATCACTCCAGTCATAGTGGAGATGATGTCACGTAGGATACGGTACTAGTGCTCTTAAGTAATGCAGTCATCAGGATATTATGACTAGGTCATGTATATCCGATAATAGAGACTAGTTACCAGACATCCGACATGTGCTTCGTACGGGGCAGACACAGTTCCAGCCTCAGGCCTAGCACGTGACATATGATACTGGATCGCAATACGCAATACTACGTATACTACGCCTGATATAGATTATATATTCCAGTAAGAATATTTCTGGAGAATTGGGTAGGCACAGTGCTTTGCTAGAAGCCAACCATGTCTTGTAAATCGGTAAGCACGTGGTACGAGGTACGCACGTATTCGGATAATCCGATGACCGTATTTACTACCAACATATCCAGGGATCTCTTAGGTCGCTTCCCAAAGATTCACCGATGACAGTTGATTCGAATTAGAATTAATTTGGGATTAATTAAGAGAGAGAATTAATCTGGGATTAATTAAGAGAGAGAAAATTAATCTAGGATTAATTGAGGTATTATTTAATCTGGGATTAAATGTGTTCGGAAGAGAGAAAACGCGATTAATTTGGAATTAATCGGTAGAATAAATTTAATAGTTACATTTGAGTTTTCTATTTAATTTATTCGTATGGGCTAAAATTAATATATCAGATATATTAATATGAATTGGATTTCGTTACAAAATTAAAGTCGGACTTTAATATGAACGAACGAATTAATTTAGAATTAATTTGTAGACGACATTCGTCGGTTTGTAATTAATTATTAATTTGACTTAATCTGGATACCGCCTATATGGCTGGTTGGTAATTATCATGCAAAATTAATATATTATATTAAGGAAGATATCTAAAATAGAAGTAATAAAAGTAGATCCTTTTACCTCAGCATTTTCTTTTATTGTACTTTTACTTTATTTACTTTCAGCAATTTACTTTCAGCATTTACTTTTCAGCAATTTACTATCAGCATTTACTTTTCAGCATTAAATTTTCAGTATTTAATTTCAACATTTACTTTCCGTCATTTACTTTTCAGCAATTTACTTTTGAGCATTTTACTTTATATCTTTTATTTTATTTAAGTTTTTACTAGCCCTAGTTATGTGTCGTAACTAAGTTAGTTATCTAGGGTTGTGATGAATTCTAATATCACCGGTTTATAAGTGGTTATTTTATAGTTTGCGTAATTTAAAGGTTTACTTATTAAGTCTTAAGCTTAATGTGTCTTGTTAATTGGCCACTAATAAGATTGATCTGGTAAATCTAAAATAAACTTGACAAAGGAATTTTAGGTTTCAGCCTTAGACTTAATAGCCCACGATCTTCCTTGAGGATAGATAACCCTTTAATAGTTTTCCTTACAGGATAGACATATACCTGTCGGGCGGGGGTAGCCATAATTGGAACTTAAACTTAATGAATCCAGATAATTTGGTTGACATAGACATATGGTTCAATTGGGTTAAACTGGGTATTTGCGTATGACCATCGACAGAGGCTTTCGCATAATTTAGTGTTCCAGGTTAGTAAACCGATTTATTACACAAACATGAAATAACCACTTCATCTTTTTAAAGATATTAGAAAGATTCACAACCCTAGATAGTTTCATAATATTGAATTTTCTTAAACCTACTTTCGTGCAATTTTATTTACTTTTTTTTTAAAAAATTAGAATCATCACCATTTCAAATCAATCAAACAACCTGTTAGATACTAGTAATCATCTGACCTCATAAAATTAATAGATTAGGTATTAAGTCCTCGTGGGATCAATACTTTTTATACTAGTTGAATGATACGTGCGCTTGCGTTATACGCGTGTGTGTAAGCACCAGTCAAGTTTTTGGCGCCGTTGCCGGGGACTTATTTATCTTTTACTATTAGTTTAGGGGTTACCTTTATCTGTATCTAATTTCTTTTTACTTTTATTTTTGTTTTTTTGTGTTTCAGGTTCTCTGAAACTAAATGAGATGAACCAGAAGCTTTGAACTCTGGTCGCTTGAGCCATAAATTGAAAGAACCATCAGACAGTTGAGAAGGGAAATGCGAGAAGGCCAAAAAGCTTTAGTCAACATGAAACCTAAACCTTTGGAAGTTGCACCACCGATACCCATTCGAGACAAAACCATTCCGGTGGTCGACAACTTCATTTCCTGTATTGTACTTCCTCATTTACCAGCAAATGCCTGTGACATCAAAACATGCATTCAGATGATTCAGCAGTCAGTATAGTTTGGGGGCAATGTAACTGAATATCCCAATGCCCACATCAACAACTTCTTGGAAGTTTGTGGTACTTTCAATTACAACCGAGCAGCTGAAGAAGCAATGAGACTGCAGGTTTTTCCATATTCCCTGAAAGACAGAGCTAAAGCTTAGCTACATTCACTACCAGCAGGTTCCATCACAACTTGGAACACTCTGGCCACCAAATTCCTTGCAAAGTACTTTCCACCAGCCAGAACTGTAAAGTTGAGGAATGACATCACATCCTTCGTGCAACAAGATTCAGAATCCCTTTCCGAAGCTTGGGAAAGATTCAAAGATTTACCCTGGAAATGTCCTCATCATGAGATCGCAAAGTGGCTAGAAGTCCAAACCTTCTACAATGGACTTTCTAGAATAATGAGAACCACAATTGATGCTGCTGCTGGAGGAGCTTTGATGGCAAAAAGAGAAGACCAGACATGGGACTTAATTGAAGAAATGGCCAATAAAAATTCTTTATGGCCAACAGAAAGGAGCATGATCCAAAGAATTGTAGGAATTTATGAAGTATGAGCCAACACAGCACTGAATTCCAAGCTGGATGTGATTTGCAAAAATATGTAAACTCTTAACATGAAAGTTAATGGTGGATCCACAAGTTCACCATTTGGAGGAGTACCTGAGTCATAATCTTACAACCAACAAGAAGTGACAGTGAACTATGTCAACAATTTCAACAGACAGGGGAACAATCCATATTCCAACACCTACAACCCAGGGTGGAGGAATCATCTGAATTTTTCATGGAGCAACAATTCAGGGCAAAAGAACTACCCACCACCTGGATTCCAACAACCAAATAAAAGCCAGAAGTATGAAAAAGAACAAGGAATAATAGAAGTGCTGGCCCAGTTGAAGAAGTAAGAAGCAAAATACGATGTTTTAGCAGTTATGGTTCAAAATCAAGTAGCATTGAATCAAAGCCATTCAGCCTCTATCAAAGCACTAGAGAATCAAATGGGACAACTGGCCAATGCTCATAGTTACAGACCACCAAGTAATCTTCCCAGCAACACATAACCAAACCCCAGGAATCGAGGGAAGGAGCAATGTCAAGCCATCACCTTGAAAAGCGGTACTGAAATCAACAAAGATGTTGGAATCAAGGCAACAATTAAGGAAGTTTCAAAAGATGCAGTGCCACAGATGGAGGAAAAAGAAGCAAAGGAAAAAGGAAAAGATCAGATCACTCCACCTCCACATTTTCCACAGCGACTTAAGAAAAACAAACTGGACAAGCAGTTTGCTCAATACCTGGAGGTGTTCAAAAAGCTTCACATCAATATTCCATTTGCAGAAGCCTTGGAAGAAATGCCCAGCTATGTAAAATTCAGAAAAATATATTCTTTCATGAAAACGGAGATTGGGAGATTACAAGACAGTAGCATTGACGGAAGAATGCAGTGCTATCATTCAGAGGAAACTTCCCCCAAAGTTGAAAGATCATGGCAGTTTCACTGTCTCATACACCATTGGAGAACAATATATCGGTAAGGCTTTATGTGAATTAGGTGCAAGTGTTATTTTGATGTCTTTTTCTATTTACAGGAAACTGCAAATTGGAGAAGCAATGCCTACCTCAGTCTCATTACAACTTGCTGATCGAACGCTTGGATTTCCAAGAGGTGTTGTTGAAGATGTGCTGGTCAAAGTTGACAAACTCATTCTTCCAGCATATTTCATTATCCTTGACATGGAAGAAGACAAAGATGTACCTATCATCCTTGGAAGACCATTTAGGACGAACTGTGATTGACGTACAAAAAGGAGAACTAACTATGAAAGTTAAGGACCAAAAAGTTACTTTCAATGTTTTCAAAGCCATGAAATTCCCTAGCGATGAAAAGGAAGAAAAATGTTTCAGAATTGATGTTGTTGATAGGATCGTTCTGGATACTGATACAACTCCCACGGAAAAACTTGAAGCTTACATCACCAACATGACTGACAACGAGCTAGATGCTGAAATCCTGGAATGTATCAACTACATTGATAAACCATTCTGATTCAAATCGACACCACAAGTGGAAAGCCTGGAACTGCCAAAGAAAGATCGAATCAAGCCTTCGATTGAAGAACCACCAAAGTTGGAGCTGAAATTACTTTCGAGCCATCTCAGGTATGCATTTCTTGGAAACTCTTCTGATTTACCTGTTATTATTTCTTCTTCGCTAACATTGGAGCAGGAAGAAAAATTGCTGAGAGTATTACGAGAGCACAAAAGAGCCATTGGCTGGACTAAACAGACATTTGAGGCATTAGTCCATCATTTTGCATGCACAAGATTATGATGAATGTTGAGTACAAACCCGCAGTGGAGCATCAATGGAGACTCAATCCAATCATGAAGGAGGTCGTAAAAAAAATCATCAAATGTTTGGATGCTGGCATCATTTACCCCATCTCAGATAGTACTTGGGTAAGTGCTAGTGTGTGCCGAAGAAAGGAGAAATTAATGTTGTCACAAATGAAAAGAACGAGCTAATCCCAACCAGAATGATTACTAGATTGAGAGTATGCATGGACTACCAAAAGCTGAACAAAGCAACACAGAATGACCATTTTCCACTGCCATTCATTGATCAGATGCTGGACAGACTGGCGGGACATTAGTTCTATTATTTTCTGGATGGATATTCAAGGTACAATCAGATTGCCATCGTACCAGAAGATCAGGAGAAAACTACATTTACTTGTCCCTGTTGGATAATTATGACCCATAGCGTCACCATTTTACAGATCATGGTGTTGTTGTACAAATTAACTATGTGATAAAGGAGATTGCTCTCTTATCATTTGTGATTAGATCACCAAGATGTATAAATGATAAGAGGTCCTTATGATTTGTTCCTGGATTGAGAATGATATGAGACAATATCAGTCCACGAAGGATAAATCATTCAATATCCCTAGTCAGAGTATTATTGAGATTGGACATCGATAAATACGTAAAAGACTAGTATTACACTTGTGCACGTTGTGAGGGCACAACGGCATAGTTCTCATAAATTTGGGTATAGGATACTCATGCAAGTGTAATAGGAGGTTATGTTTTACCGATGAATGGGAAACAGCTTCGCTTTGGATAGACCCCCTCGGAATTCCATTGGTAGTATGACTATGTGTCGATGGAAGTCCGAAATCAGTGTAGGTGCATTTTTTCTTAACCTGAGACTTGCACCGCTAATACTTGCGACAATCAATATACTTTGGTTTTGGTCGTCCAGGGCTTTAACCGGTTTCTGTGTACGCCTCTTCTGGGTATATCGAGAATCGTAGTGTGTTGGGTCTGATGTCAAGATGGAAGTATCACTCCATTCATAGTGGAGATGATGGTCACGTAGAATACGGGACTGGTTCTCTTAAATACTGCATCTATCGGGATATTATGACAATGTCATGTATATCTGATTATAGAGACTAGTTACCAGACATCCGACATGTGCTTCGAACGAGGCAGACACAATTCCAGCCCCAGGCCTAGCACGTGATCATTTGATACTGGATCGACATACATAATACTACGTATACTACGTCTGATATAGATCGCGTATTCTTGTAAGAATGTTTCTGGAGAATTGGGTAGGCATGAGGCTTTGCTAGAAGCCAACCTTGTCTTGTAAATCGGTAAAATATAGTACTAGGTACTTACGTGTTCGGATAGTCCGACGACTGAATTTATTGCCAACATATCCGGGGATCTCATGGGTCGCTTCCCGAAGATTCACCGATGACGTATGACTCGCACTCTAAATTAATCTGGGATTAATTAGAAGAGAGAGAAAATTAATCTGGGATTAATTGCGGAGAAATTTTATCTGGGATAAAATATCAATTAAAGAGAGATAATGATTAATTTGGAATTAATCGATAAATTAATATATTCGATATATTAAACGAAATTGGATTTTGACGCGGAATTAAAATTAGATTTTAATTCGGGCGAACGAGTTAATTTAGAATTAATTCGTTAGCGACATGAATAGTAATTATGCTAGGCATGATTATTTAATTAAATTAGATTTAATTACCTCGTAACGGAAAATTCGTTAATTTGGAATTAGCGAACCCGAGCCCGAGATTATTTACGAGCGCATTCGCATTTCAAATTCGAGTGCGGCACACAAGTCAAATCAAACGTCAAATCACTAGTCGCTTCTAGCGTCACATCATTCGTCAATCAAGTGATGCATGTCCTTCACTTTGAGTGATTGACGTAAGTCACTATTCATGAGTGATGTGAGATGATGGAGGTTGATTGGCTTTAATTGCTTGACTTTTTGAAAGCCAAATTCATTGTAAATGAATTTGAAATTCACATTAGTGTATTAGATACACTTTTGCCATCAACCAAACTCATCTCTCTCTCACTTCTTATCTTCTCTCTTCACATGCCATTGGGGCTGTTTTTGTTCACTGGTTTTGGCTCACTGCCGAGAGCCATAGGGAAGCTTATAGTCATGATTTTGTTGCAAAATCAAGAGTGCTAGCACACTACGAAGTCATGCGAAGGTGATAGGGAAGTCCACCCAAGAGCTTGGAATAGTTTGACGAAGCTTGGAGCTTGACGAAGATGATCCAAATGACTGAAAATCAGAGAGGACAGCAGTGAACTGCCGTGATCAACCAGTGAGCAGAATTTGATTTTTGTTGCCTCTAGCGTCGCTCAACCGCTCGATGTGAGTATTCTGAAACTTCCTCGTTCTATTCGCACTTGTTTCATGCTTGTTAAATGATCTTGGGATTTTTAGAAAACTCCAACAATGGTATCAAGAGCAAGGTTAAGCATGAAATTGATTAGGGCTTAAAGTTTGGGTAAATTGATTTTGAGCATGATTTAATTAAATTGGATGTTTGAATATGCTTAAATCATGTTGAATTGAGGATTGATTGGATCAATTTCAAGAAATTATGTTTGGAACATTTTTCCCCAAATTTTTTGTGTTGGCCGAATGCCTATAGCCCTAATTGTCTTGGTGTTTTTTTTTTATTTTAATCATTGGATGAGTTGGAATCTTGTTGGGTGTGTTGATTTATGTCGATTGTGGATTTAATTGGATTGAAGTCGAATCGGATATGAAAAATCCCCAAAAACCGATATCATAAGAGCATGAATTGGGTTTGATTTTTGATGAAATGTGTTGGACATGTTTTGTTGTAAATGAGCATGATTAATTAGGCTAATTTGATGTTTTGGAAATATTGATTTGGGTAATTAATTGTGTAATGCACCTTGTTTAATTAAATTAAGAAATTGGATTTTTGGAATTTAATTAAATTGGGCTTTAAATTGGATTTGGGCTTTAAATGTTGTTATTGGGCTTATTGGGCTTGGTTGTACCAATATGGGTTTAAGCTAAATTGGTTGGATCCAATTGGGCCCAAAACCGCTTCCATAAATCCCAAATGCGACTAATGGACCTTTAATGTTTAATTGGGCCTAATGGGCCTAAATTGATATCTGGGCTTATGGGGTAACTCCCGGATTGGACTTTGGTTATTGGGTTTGACCCAAGTTGACCAAAAGTCCACGCCTTAAGAAATTAATTAAAAGCCCATTGGACTTTAATTAAATTAACGTTAGACGTTAATCGGGCTTTGAGACCCGTAACGATTAAATTTCGAATTTAAGTCGTAAAAGTTCATTAATAAAGTGTGATATTTAATTTGGAATTAAATAATGGGTTAGTATTAAATACATATTCAATTGGATTTAATTTTTTAGTTTAATTTAATTCGAGAATTCGTACTTTAAGTACTTATTCGCAAAACGAGTTTGACTCGCGCAAAATCAAATCATTGTCTGAAAATTGGATGATCACTAATTATCAGATTAATTAATTTGATTAGATTGATTGATAACATGCTTATGTGAATACATGGTTGCGATGCATGAATAATGTATATCAGATGGATATTAGAAGGGTGGGGCAATTTTAGAAATTGTTGTAATAAATTTGATTTATTAATTGGACCTGCGTGTCCAGCCTTATCACCTCCTTATTCTTTGTATTCTATTCTCACCTATTCCCCTCAATGTAAATGAGGTTTCTTTAGAAGTGTAGTGTAACGGGTAGAAGTAAATACTTGTGCTATTGGGAGAGAGAAAAGGGAGAGATTTGATCTAGGATCATTGTGTAAAGTATCCATCCGCATATCATTATTACTTTATTTATACGCTCTTTATTATGTGTTTAGAATGCATGTTTAAGGGTGTATGATGATGACACCTTTACAAAGATAATAAATTGGTTGCCAATTTGCACTCGAAAAAACCCTCGTAAAATATTAAGCGTTTTTCCTTCCATTGAGTGATTCTTACTCAAGATCCGAGACTGGCATTGGCTTGTTGGCCAAAGTCAAGGCCTTTGTCCGTTGAGGATGTGTTTGAATCACGAAGGCTTTGTTCCATATCGGGGTCTTGTCCAAGTTGTGGTTTGTTGGCCAAAGTCAAGACCACTTCTTGTCCATCGACATTGATTACGAAGCTTTCCATGGTCAATGGGTCGCGCTTAACTGGGATCACTAAGTTTGTTGTGACAAAGCCAAGGCTTAGTTGATTCAGAGGAAAAAGGTTAGGTAATACATTGGATGTATTGGCATATATAAGATATATGTTTTGGACTTGGAAGTCCCCCTACTGGATCTAGGAATTGGATTGGATCCAATTGATCTTATAGATCTACCTAGTTAATTATCATACAATTTGTTGGCCAAAGTCAAGATTGTGTGATATTTAATGAGATCCTAGCCCACTAGGAAACACGGTTTCCCGAGTACTCGATAGAGGGTTAGAGGCTCGCCGAAAAACAGTGGGAGGCAAGAATTGAATTTTCAATATTCGTTTAATTACTTGCCATACGCGCTCAAAACAAATTTCATTCGTCAAATTAATTAAATGTTAGTTGGACTAATATTTAAATTGTTGTTTTAAAACAGTTGGACTATATTCAAACTGTTCATTTATACTTGATTTTATAATTGGATTATAGTAATCAATATAATTGATTTTAATCTATTAAATTATAGTTGATTAAATAGTTGGACTATAATAATCATTATAATAAATAGTACCTAAATCGTTGATTAAATAGTTGGACTATTAGAATCAAGATAAAATTGAAAGATTGACATTTAAAACATAATCCTAGGGAAAATGTATTTAAATGGTTTAATTTTCAAAATGGGAATAAATTTCAGGATAGTCCTGGAAAATAATAAGTTACTTTATTTGATAAAATAACATATTATGCCTAAGCCCGGAGTTAAGCAAATAGTAGAGCATAATCTTTGGAAGATTTATGTAATGATAACTTTAGTGCTTAATCCATTAAGCTTGTCGCAGTAGACTCCTTAATTTCTTTGTCAGAACTATGGATTAGATCCTTAAAGTATGATAATGAAATTGAAGGATCTTCATAGATCTATAATTAGATCTTAGAAGTACTAAATTGCAATAATAACTCTTGGAGAGTTAATAACTATTCTCAAGGAGATAAAGTCAAAGTTTGCAATTAGGCAAGTAGCGCAAGGCGCACCTTACTTCGATATTCTAGAAACCCGAGGCTTGGCCAAAGGCTTCTGGAATGTGGAAAAGGGCAAAGGCAATATCATTATAATCTTCTGGGAAGATAAAGGACATATCCCAATATGTCTGCCTAAATTGTGGCAAATGGGATCGCGGAAGCGTGACTGCCATTTGGACATGGTAGACATCAAGGAATTGAAGATGAGCAAGGCTCAGACTTCAAATATGTTTGTCAACATTATGTTCACTACTAGTATTAAAATTAGATTTTAAATACTTAGTGTGGAACATAAAATATATGTATTGATGTTCAGAATCTGTTTTGAACAGGATACTGACTTCAATAGAGATTAATCTGCGAATTGGAAAAGGGACGAAAATCACTGTTTTGACCGTAGATACCTAAGTTTAGGAACTACCCTCGGGTACGTACGTAAATTAGGAAACTGTTATAATGTAACTAGTTTGACTAGAAACATTATCTCTATATCAGTGTATAATCCGTTGCGGATTTACCTTTATATTAAAGAACACTAAAGTGTTTCATTATATAAAGATGATATTGAGATAATCACATTAGATGTGAATAACAGAATTTATATTTTGAATATAAATTAATCTCAAACGTATAAAATGACAAACAAATAGCTCATACTGATTTGATCAGAAGAAACATATTGTGGCATTGTTGTCTAGGACACAATTAAACAAGACTCGTATATCCACACTTTTGAAGAGTGGGTACAAGGACTGCTTTGATCCCATTCAAATAAAGTCTACGAATCTAGTTTATTGGGCAAAGTGCCTAAAACACCTTTACTTGGTAAAACTGTAAAAACCACCGATCTGTTAGCCCTCGTTCATAGTGAAACGAGTGGGCCCATGTCTAGCTAGGCTAGATGTGGATATGAATATTTCGTGACCTTTACGGATGTGGCATCGCGTTATGGTTATGTGTTTCTTTGAAACACAAATCGGAAACTTTTAAAGTTTTCGACACGAAATAGACAAACAGATTAGCTGAAGTATTAAACCGTCACGGTAAGACCGTAATGGAAAATACTTAAGCAATAAGTTTCTAATATACAAGAAAGAGTAAAATATGATTTCAAAGAGGACTCCTCCCGGAACAAGTCATCCTGACTGTGTGTCCGAACCAGAGTAACCGAATCTTGTTGGACATGATAAGGTTAATCATGAGTCGCTCTGAGCTACCATTTCCTTCAACTGATAAGCATTAACAGTGCAATACTTATTTTGAATAAGGTTCCATAAAAGTCTGTTTGACAGATATCATATTAGATATGAACATGAAAGAAACTGGGTTTCTCATTCCTGAACATTTGGGTATGCTAGGCATATGTTTGGATGATACCAAACTAAAACCCAAATTGGACAAATGCCAGTTGTAGGTTATCCTAGGGATACCAAAGTATAGTACTTATACAACTCACTAGAGAACAATGTAATTGTTGCTCGCCATGCGGTTTTCCTAAGAGGAATACCTATATGCAGTGGTAAGTCGGAGGATAGTAAAACTCGATGAAAAATTGCAGTAATACTATTCCAGGCACAGAACATTAATGGAACACATAAATAGTTCATCAAGGATGAAACTATACCAATAATCTTCGAATACACAAGAACCGCGTAAGTCGGAGAGAGTCAGAAAATAACCTGGCGTGCAGGTTTCTGATCTCACCTCATAAAGATGTCAATCTTATTGAGGTATACCAACTGACTACGTATGAGGAAGTTATACAAGGTACCGCCTCCCTATTATGACAAAGTGTCATGAATCCGAATTGGATTCCATGTATATCAACAAGTTTGGATAGTAGTTGATGTACCACAAGGAATTGTTCCTATTGGTACTATAAGTCTTCAATGAAGACATACATGGATGGCAACATACCAACATATAAAGCTAGGCTTTTAGCGGAAAGGTATCTTTATCAACATTGTGTTGATTATGATTCAACCTTTTACCTGTTGCCATGGTAAATCCATTTTGATAATGCTTGTCAATGCTGCATGTTTTATTTCTGAAATATGTCAGCTTAATGGCAAAATCGCTTTCCTGAAAAGGAAACCTTTCGGAGGATATTTACAACATTCTGTCGGTTTTGTCGTACCTAAACTAGCAAACAAGGTTTACAGGTTATTCGATCCATGTCTGGATTGAAGCAAGCATTAAGTTTTTGGAATTATCGTTTTGATGTAATCATTATGGTATATGATTTAATTCAAAACGAAATGATTCTTGTGTATATAAGGAGGTTAGTGGGAGCGCACTGACAATAAATGTACTATAAAGTAATGATAATATGTCATTTCTTGGAAATGATATTCCCATAAAAATAATCGACGAAAGCTTGGCTTTCGAATACTCTCTGAGAAATCGTACATTGAAAAATGTACGCGACCTGGTGTCTCATAAGCTTTGAGCATATGGATTCACAAACAGGCCAATCCAGGTGATAGTCACTGAATTTAAGTTAAGAACATCCGTTAGTATCTTAGAGAACTAAGGATGTTGTCTTAATCTATGGAGATGGAGAACTTGAAGTGATTGGGATCACTGTGGCAAGTTTCCTAACCGATTAAACGACTATAAGTCACAAACGGTACTATACAGTTTCAATAACGTAACAGTGAGCTGGAAATCTTCCAAGTAAGATACTGTTTTGGAATAAACAAAAAATGCGGGTTATTGCTGCAGCTGAGGCAGCAATAGAAGCCATCTGGGTCAATAATAAATCTAATTAGATTAGATATAGTTCGGTTAGCAGCTGAGCTAGGCGTCAACACAGGCTAAAGAATTACTGGTCTCATCAACGATCCAGATACATACTTCGATATTCATCTGATTCGTTCGGATCATACATCGTGGCGATGTGATGATCGAATAAATCGCATCAGATGATAATCATGCAAATCCACTGACGAAAGCATTTCTCAGCAATTTGAGCCAATCGTACATAGTTCAGGTGTAAGACACTCGAGTGACTGGCTATAGGCCAAGTGGGAGATTGTTGGAAAATTATGACCCATAGCGTCACTATTTGTACAGATCATGGTGTTGTTGTACAAATTAACTATGTGACAAAGGAGATTGCTCTCTTATCATTTATGATTAGATCACCAAGATGTATAAATGATAAGAGGTCCTTATGATTTGTTCCTGGATTGAGACTGATATGAGACAGTATCAGTCCACGAAGGATAAATCATTAAATATCCCTAGTTAGAGTATTATCGAGATTGGACATCGATAAATACGTAAAAGACTAGTATTACACTTATGCGCGTTGTGAGGGTACAACGGCATAGTTCTTATATATTTGGGTATAGGATACTCATACAAGTGTAATATGAGGTTGTGTTTTTCCGATGGTATGGGAAACAGCTTCGCTCTGGATAGACCCCTCGGAATTCCATTGGTAGTATGACTATGTGTCGATGGAAGTCCGAAATCAGTGTAGGTGCATTTGGTCTTAACCTGAGACTTGCACCGCTAATACTTGCGACAATCAATATACTTTGCTTTTGGTCGTCCAGGGCTTTAACCGGTTTCTATGTACGCCTCTTCTGGGTATATCGAGAATCGTAGTGTGTTGGGTGTGATGTCAAGATGGAAGTATCACTCCAGTCATAGTGGAGATGATGATCACATAGGATACGAGACTAGTTCTCTTAAATGCTGCAGCTATCAGGATATTATGACAAGGTCATGTATATCCGATTATAGAGACTAGTTACCAGACATTCGAGATGTGCTTCGTATGGGGCAGACACAATTCCAGCCCCGGGCCTAGCACGTGATCATTCGATACTGGATCGACATACACAATACTACGTATATTACGACTGATATAGATTGATTATTCATGTAAGCATGTTTCTGGAGAATTGGGTAGGCATGGCGCTTTGCTAGAAGCCAACCTTATCTTGTAAATCGGTAAAATGTAGTACTAGGTACTTACGTGTTCGGATAGTCCGACGACCGAATTTACTGCCAACATATCCGGGGATCTCATGGGTCGCTTCCCGAAGATTCACCGGTGACGTATGACTCTCACTCTAAATTAATCTGGGATTAATTAGAAGAGAGAGAAAATTAATCTGGGATTAATTGCGGAGATATTTTATCTGGGATAAAATATCAATTAAAGAGAGATAATGATTAATTTGGAATTAATCGATAAATTAATATATTCGATATATTAAACGAAATTGGATTTTGACGCAGAATTAAAATTAGATTTTAATTCGGGCGAACGAGTTAATTTAGAATTATTTCGTTAGCGATGTGAATAGTAATTATGCTAGGCATGATTATTTAATTAAATTAGATTTAATTACGTCGCAACAGAAAATTCGTTAATATGGAATTAGCGAACCCGAGCCCGAGATTATTTGCGAGCGCATTCGCATTTCGAATTCGAGTGCGGCACGCAAGTCAAATCGCTAGTCGCTTCTAGCGTCACATCATTCGTCAATCAAGTGATGGATGTCTTTCACTTTGAGTGATTGATGCAAGTCACTATTCATGAGTGATGTGAGATGATAGAGGTTGATTGGCTTTAATTGCTTGTCTTTTTGCTAGCCAAATTCATTGTAAATGAATTTGAAATTCACATTAGTGTATTAGATACACTTTTGCCATCAGTCAAACTCATATCTCTCTCACTTCTTCTCTCCTCTCTTCACACGCCCTTGGGGCTGTTTTTGTTCACTGGTTTTGGCTCACTGCCGAGAGCCATAGGGAAGCTTAGAGTCATGATTTTGTTGTAAAATCAAGAGTGCTAGCATACTACGAAGTCATGCGAAGGTGATAGGGAAGTCCACCCATGAGCTTGGAATCGTTTGACGAAGCTTGGAGCTTGACGAAGATGATCCAAATGACCGAAAATCAGAGAGGACAGTAATGAACTGCCGTGATCATACAGTGAGCAGAATTTGATTTTTGTTGCCTCTAGCGTCGCTCAACCGCTCGATGTGAGTATTCCGCAACTTCCTCGTTGTATTCGTACTTGTTTCATGTTTGTTAAATGATCTTGGGATGTTTAGAAAACTCCAACAGTCCCTATGGTACTTCTACTTTCCGTAGGATGCCATTTGGATTATGTAATGCTCCTGCCACATTTCAGCGTTGTATGATGGCCATATTCTCAGACATGCTGGAGCAGATTATGGAAGTTTTCATGGATGACTTCTCTGTGTTTGGAGACTCTTTTGACCACTGCTTGCAAAATTTGGAACATGTGTTACAAAGGTGCGAAGATACAAACCTGATACTTAATTGGGAGAAATGCCACTTCATGGTGCAGGAAGGCATTGTTCTTGGACACCAGATCTCACAAAAGGGAATCGAGGTAGGCAAAGCAAAGATTGAAACAATTGAAAAACTACCTCCACCAACATCAGTAAAAGGGATTCGGAGCTTTCTCGGAAATGCAGGTTTTTACAGGAGATTTATCAAAGACTTTTCCAAGATTGCTAAACCTCTGTGCAATCTTCTGGAGAAGGATGTGCCTTTCAACTTCACCAAAGAATGCTAGGAAGCTTATGAGATCTTAAAACAAAAGTTGATTTCTGCCCCCATCATTGTAGCACCAGACTGGACCCTTCCATTTGAAGTGATGTGTGATGCTAGTGATTTTGCTGTAGGTGCAGTTTTGGGATAACGAAAAGCAAAGATTTTCCAAACCATCTACTACTCCAGTAGAACTTTGAATGAAGCTCAACTCAACTACACAACCACTGAAAATGAGTTGCTCGCAGTTGTGTACGCTTTTGACAAATTTCGCTCCTATCTGCTGGGTCCCAAAGTGGTGGTCTACATAGATCATTCAGCAATCAAATATCTGATGACGAAGAAAGATGCAAACCCAGATTGATCTGTTGGATACTTCTTCTGCAAGAATTTGACATGGAGATTCGAGACAGGAAATGGACAGAAAACCAGGTGGGAGATCACTTATCGAGGCTCGAGAGTGGAGAAACAGCTGGCAAATAACTGTCAATCAAAGAAACATTTCCAGATGAACAGCTGTTCGCCATGAAACAGCAAGATGCCCCTTGGTATGCTGACTATGTCAACTACATTGTGTCAGGAAAATGGTCGTTAGAATGGACAACTCAGCAACGGAAGAAATTCTTCAATGAAGTCAAGCACTATGTCGGGGATGAGCCGTACCTGTTCAAACGGTGTCCTGATCTGTTATTGAGGCGTTGTGTTCCACATGAGGAAGTCAACAGTGTTTTGCAGCACTGTCATTCATCACCATACGTCGGACACTTCAGCGAAAATAAAACTGCAGCCAAAGTCCTACAATCAGGTTTGTTCTGGCCCACTCTTTTTAAAGATGCTTATCTTTTTGCTCTTCAATTTGACAGGTGCCAGAGAATGGGGAATATTTCGAGGAGAAATGAAGGACCATTGCAAAACATTCTGGAAGTGGAGATATTCGATGTGTGGGGTATAGATTTCTTGCGAACCTTTTTTTCAATCATTTGGATACCAGTACATCCTGGTTGCTGTAGACTACGTCTCCAAATGGGTTGAAGTAATTGCACTACCATCCAATGGTTCAAAAGTGGTGATCAAATTCCTGAAAAATAACATTTTCACTCGGTTCGGAACACCTATGACAATTATCAATGATGGTGGCTCACATTTCTGCAACAGATACTTTGATGCACTCCTATCCAAATACGGAGTTACTCACAAGGTTGAAACTACTTATCATCCACAGTCAAATGGACAGTTTGAAGTTTCAAATAGAGAAATCAAAAGAATCTTGGAGAGAACCGTTGGATCAACAAGGAATGACTGGTCAACAAAACTAGATGATGCATTATGGGCCTACCGAATAGCTTACAAGACACCCATTGGTATGTCCCCATAACGATTGGTGTTTGGGAAAGCGTGCCATCTGCCAGTTGAGCTTGAGCACAAGGTGTACTGGGCACTAAAGAAGTTGAATCTTGATCCACAAGCTGCATGAGAGAAAAGACTCCCCCAACTCAATGAATTGGAGGAATTTCGCTTACAGGCTTATGAGAATGCCAGATTGTACAAAGAAAAGACCAAGAAATGGCATGACCAAAAAATTGTGCACAGACAGTTGGAACCAAGGCAGCAAGTGTTGTTGTACAATTCACAGTTGAAACTTTTCCCTGGAAAGTTGAAATCAAGGTGGTCAGGTCCATTTGTGATCACTCAGGTTTTACCATATGGAGCTGTTGAGTTACTGGATCCCAACACCAATGAAACATTCAAGGTTAACAGTCAGCGTGTCAAGCACTACTGGGGAGAATCATTTGAGCGACAAAAAGAAAGTGTCACACTTTCAGATCTAGCCTAACGTTCGAGAAGTCACGTCTAGCTGACGACTTTAAACTTAGCGCTCGTAGGGAGGCAACCCATGCAATTTCTGTATATATTGTGATCTAGTGTGTTTTATTTTTTTGTGTTTAATTTTTGCAGGATAAGTCATTTCAGGATGGAAGAAGTTCTCGCAAATCTTCACAAGCAATTTCCTTCTCTCCCTCAAAACTCTCTGATGAAAGTCTACAAAACTCACATGGAACGGATGGGACTACTAACGATCCATGGTGTTCCCAATGACATTCGTTGGGTAATTGAAGCACGGGTCTGATTTACAGTTGAGTCTTTTGACTCTTTTATTTCACATCTGCCTGGTTTTGGAAGAAACACCTATGCAAAGAAACGTAGAGCTAAGCAAATGGGTGTTTGTTATAAATGTACACGCTGGAATTGCAATACTCGTTGTCGTTCTTTAGGAATGGTGTCTGATAATCGCGAAGACAAAATTAAATTCATTAGGGATGTCTTGAGTAAGGAGTCTGTAGATAATATATCTTCGACTCTTGAGACGGATCCCATTGGATATGTTTATATAGCCATTCGAAAATTACATACATAATTCCAAAAAGAAAGACAATAGTTAAGTCTTGGGAATCTGACTCAAAAAGACCCTGTTTGCCAATTTATAAGAAAATTGGATTGGAAGCTTGTCCTTGATGCATAGACGTCAATCAAGCCGCTACTTTTCTTGTAAATATTATATCTCTTGGTCTTTTCCTAATAATTGTAATTTGTTTTGTTGTTTTCTTTTATTTTCTCCGATAGGATCCAGACCTTTTTTACTATCACGATTAATTTTACTGTTTAACTAATAATTGTCATTTAGCAGGTACTAGTGCCATTATTTTACTCACCCTTTTCAGGTGTTATAAATTCAACTCATCATTGCACTTTTGAAGACATCTAGAGTAAAACATGGAAGCCACTTCAAGAAGACGAGTTGAAAACATCTTTGTGTTTTGCGGTACTAGTGTTGGTGTTAAGCCACAATACGTAGAAGCAGCACAGGAATTGGGTCGAGTCTTAGCTACAAGGAATATGCACTTAGTATATGGCGGAGGCAATCTTGGACTTATGGGGATCGTTTCAATAGCTTTACAGGAGGGAGGCAGTCAAGTTTTGGGAATCATTCCAAAACCCTTGGCGGAGGCAAATCTTATGGACCATCAAACGAAGAGGAACTGATCGTGCCAGGTATGTCTGAACGATTGGTAGAAATGATTAACCGTGCTTATACTTTTATTGCTTTGCCAGGTGGCTTGGGCACGATGGAGGAAATTTTTACAGTACTATCTTGGGCAAACTTGAACATACACCAGAAACTGCTTGGACTCTACAATGTTGATGGATTTTATGATTTTCTTTGTGTTTCTTGATGATCCCCGGAGAAATGGGTTCATGTCAAAGCCTGTAAAAGAACTCCTCTTTACTGCCAGAACTGCCCCAGATTTAATTGACCAAATCTTAGCATTTGAACCTCAAATTGACCCCATTCTTTCCAAGATAAACTGGTCTGATAATGATCGTGGTAAGAGGCGTCAGATAAATCTGGATCTTAACCTTTAACTTTTCATTTATATGTAGAATTTCAACTAACCATGTACGGTTTTCTAAACTCTTCTTCTACTATTTAAGACATTGGGGACAATGTCTCATTTAGGTTTGGGGGAGGAGAATAGTTAAATTGTATCTTATTTTTATTGTTTTATTTTTAGTCAAAATTTTTCGAAAAAGCCAAAAAAAATTTGAAAAATTTTACAAAAAACCAAAAAAATATTTTGTTTTTTTTGTGTTTTTATTTGATTAATCAGGTGAAATTGGTAAGAGAAAGCTGAGTAAGGAGTTTCCACTCCTGAGACGTATCTCAAACCTAATTCGGAACAAGTTAATTTTTATTTATTTCCTTTTGAATTATTTAATTTGTGAATTCTCCATAATACTGACTAAAATGAATCTTCATATGCTCAGTTACCAGGTATTATCAACATGTATAGTAACATACGGACATGAGCTATAATTGAAAAGTTTGTAATATCCAGTGCTCTAGTTTAATTGGAGGAAGCATCTCAAAAAGTGATGGAGTAAAAAAAATAAAAAAAAATAAAAAAAATAAAAAAAATAGAAAAAAAACGGTTGAGATCTGATATATTAAGTCTGTAAGGGTGTTTTAACACCTAGTGCCCTAACGCCAACTGGATTGGGAGTCACTGGCCCAAAGCTCGCTACATAGTTCAAAGATGCTACAAAAATATATATATCTGAAGTCTGAGTAATTAAGTCCGTATGGGTATCTTAACACCTAGTGCCCTAAAGCCAATTGGTTTGGGAGCCACCGACCCAACACTCGCTACATAGATGGAAGATATTGTATATATAAAAAAAATTCAAAATTCAAAAATCAAAGAAAAAAATCAGAAAAATCAGAAAAATTATTCAATTTATGCAAAAAGGTGTGAATTCTGATAAAAGTTTAAGACAAAAATATTACTCTCTTATTAACTGCACTTGTGACTGTTATGGGCAAAAATGAGTTGATTAATATTTTTTCGGCTGTGCATATGGAGAATGGTAAATATAATCGGAAAATTTACTTATTCAGTAATTTAGAAAGAAAGAAAACAACTAGTAACTTGGAGTAGAAGTTTCACCTGATTAGTCACTAACTTCTTTATTCTATTTTATCTTGGCTTTTTGCTTTTGTGTGCATTAGTTTTATTATCTTTTTACCTTTTTAAAATTTTTGTGGGTCTCGTTGTTGTAAGCCCTCACGAGACTATAACTCGTCCACTAGGGACACCTAGGGGTCTAAAGGCTTGTTGCATATGCTAAATGCAACCGTGATCCCTACGAAAGTGGCTTAGTTTAATTTTAATTTTAATTGTTTCTTGTTTTTTTATTTTTTTGTTTTGCTGGAGGACTAGCAAAATGTTAGGTTTGGGGGTGTGATGAGCGGAAAATATATTTACCGCCCCTTTTACTTATTATTTTGTTAAGTTTCTCGGTTTTGATGAACGTTTTGATGTGTTTTAGTTTATTTTATAGATAAAATAATATTGGGACACAATGAAATCATTTAGGACGAAATGTGGGTCAAATAAGGGCAGAAATTGGACTTGACATATTAATTTTGGAGATTGGAAACTTGAAAGGGCGTTTTAACGAAGTGTAGTTTTGGAAATTCCAATTTTGCGCATCTGTCCTATTTTGATCATAATGTTTTACTCCGATATCAGATTGAGCTGATTCAAGTTCCAGATTAAATAAGAGTCAAAGATCTACAACTTTCAAAGATAAAATAATTTCGAATTCTGAAGATTTCATGCCCGAAATTGATGAACCATCCAGACGTGTGTTGTGTGTAATTATTAAAGTCATTTTCAATCATTTTCAAAGCAAAAAATAAATTAATAAATAAAAAATAAAAATTATCAAATCACCACCAAACATGATAAGAAATTAGTGGAGCAATTAATAATGGATTTACTTTTCAGTTTTTACTTTCCGCAATTTACTTTTACGCACAGTACTTTTCTTTCTTTAATTTTCTGTTTTTACTTTTTAGTAATGGGGAGGTAACCCCCTTTGCTGCGGTAAAAGGTAAAACTTTTATTACTAATATTTAGATTAATCTCCCTTAATTATAATATATAAACTAGTTAAAACCTGACTTAACGAGGAGACCGCCATATTGGTCGGTTTGTAATTATTTAAATTGGTTTCAACCTGACTAAAATGGATACCGCCTGATTGGTCAGTTGGTAATTAATTATTAATTTGACTTAATCTGGATACCGCCTATATGGCTGGTTGGTAATTATCATGTAAAGTTAATATATTATATTAAGGGAGATATATAAAATATAAGTAATAAAAGTGGATCCTTTTACCTCAGCATTTTCTTTTATTGTACTTTTACTTTATTTACTTTTCAGCAATTTACTTTTCAGCATTTACTTTTCAGCAATTTACTTTTCAGCATTTACTTTTCAGCATTTAATTTTCAGTATTTAATTTCAACATTTACTTTCCGTCATTTACTTTTCAGCAATTTACTTTTCAGCATTTACTTTATGTCTTTTATTTTATTTAAGTTTTTACTAGCCCTAGTTATGTGTCGTAACTAAGTTAGTTATCTGGGGTTGTGATGAATTCTAATATCACCGGTTTATAAGGGGTTATTTTATAGTTTGGGTAATTTAAAGGTTTACTTATTAAGTCTTAAGCTTAATTCATCTTTTTAATTGGCCACTAATAAGATTGATCTGGTAAATCTAAAATAATCTTGAGAAAGGAATTTTAGGTTTCAGCCTTAGACTTAATAGTCCACGATCTTCCTTGAGGATAGATAACCCTTTAATAGATTTCTTTACAGGATAGACATATACCTATCTGGCAGAGGTAGCCATAATTGGAACTTAAACTTAATGAATCCAGATAATTTGGTTGACATAGACATATGGTTCAATTGGGTTAAACTGGGTATTTGCGTCTGACCATCGACAGAGGATTTCGCATAATTTAGTGTTCCAGGTTAGTAAATTGATTTATTACACAAACATGAAATAACCACTTCATCTTGTTAAAGATATTAGAAAGATTCACAACCCTAGATAGTTTCCTAATATTGAATTTTCTTAAACCTACTTTCGTGCAATTTTCTTTACTTGTTTTTAAATTTAGAATCATCACCATTTCAAATCAATCAAACAACCTGTTATATACTAGTAATCATTTGACCTCATAAAATTAATATATTAGGTATTAAGTCCTCGTGGGATCGATACTTTTTATACTACTTGAACGATACGTGCGCTTGCGTTATACGCGTGTGTGTAAGCACTGGTCAGTAGACAACTCATTGTCAATCACTCACCAGTGACTCGTGGGTTCCGGTCCTTATCGTTTCTCGTTGTGACAGTTTTGGCATGTTCACAAGGAGGCGTATCAATGTTAAACTTGTCAATGATAAATTCAAGATACTCGCGTAACCCTGACAGTTTTGGCTCGTTCAGGATTTCTCTTTCACTTGAATTTACCTAATATCATATATTTATCCGGTATAAATAAATTCCTACCGGCTATATCCTCACAACTTTGGCACGTTCTCGGATATAGTAGTAGAATATTTATCTATAATCCATATTGACAAGACGGACTAAGAAACATGCATCAAATACTTTTGAATTATAAAACATTATTTTAATGGGGATTTTCCGCAAAAGATGTTATTCACTTTATTTAATCCAATTAAATAAATACATGCATGCATAAATTAAAGATTAGATTGAACATTAAAATTTAAGTGCTAATCATATCCTGGGTTTAGAATTAGACTGCTCTGATACCATTTTATTGGGGGGTTTTAGAGGGCATTACCGGGTAACACAGGGAACGCAAAAAATCTAATTTTTTCTATTTGAATAAATTTTTTTGGGTAATTAAAGTAAACTAATTTATTCTAATTACTCAATACTTAAAAAGTCAGTTTTACCCAAAATCCAGAATTTTCCTATAAATGTCTTGAGACCCCAAAGATTTATATTTTGACCATTTTAGTCCTAATTTGTCAAATATAAATTTAAGTGATGTCAAATCACTACCAAAATGATTTATACATGTCAAATACATCAAAATACAACTCACAATAAAAAAACTCAATTTTCCTTCAAATTACCGAGAATCACAAACTTTTTGGCCTTGATCATTTTTGTCATAGTTTGGTAAAACAAGCTTAAAATATTTCCAATCAAAACCATAATGATTTGTATATCTTATATACATTAAAATACAAAGAACCCTAATTCTTTAAATTAATCCAATTAATAAAATTAACAAAAATTAACACAATTCAACACTTTAATCTAATCTCTACAATACCAAACAAGTTTCAACACTTTGAAACAACTCAAGATTAGTGGCCTAACAACTCTAGAATGGAAACAAGATCATCAAATGATTAAAATAAAGCTTATTAACAAATTACATGTTTTCTATAATTACATACATGCAAAAATCTTTTATTTAAGCATCCAACACACTTATTACAAAACCAAAAGAGTAGAAAAAATTTTCAAGCATCACATGATGTAGTTAAGAACCATAGAAATATTTTTCTATTTAGAGGAAAGTAGAAAAACTTACATAACTTGAAGTTTTCTTCACTTTTCTTTCTTAACACTTCATTTTCTTATCTCAACCTTTTTCTTTATAATATTTGTAGGCTTCACCAAGTCAAGCAAATGAAAAAATAAAGCCTTTATATATTGTTAGGGTTATGGCATAAATTTTGGAAGGAAAAAACAAATAGATATTTTCCAATTTGTAATCAAATTAATGAAGTCAAAATCAATTTCATAACATTTTCTTTAAATGTAAATAGTCAACATTTTACACTTAATCATTTCCCTATATAAATATCAACATAGATATTTTGTATTTCAATTACTTTAATTATTTAATAATTAAATAATTACTTAAATTCAAATATTCAAATATATGTATTATATTTACTTTAAATAATCTAAATAAATATATTAATGATGTATGTCAAATATCATAATTTAATAGTTAATTAATCTGTATTTAATAAAATCATATATTAAATAGAAATACATATTAATTAGGAAATGACCAAAAAGCCCCATATGTATGTATATTTTGTTTAACCGTTGAACGATTTATAAATAATCAATATTATTCATAAAATTTTCCCTAGTGCTCTACGAGTATATTTCATTAGAGAGACTCTCTAGGTTAAGGCATATCCATCACGAAATCCAATTTCGTATCCATAATTTACCCATCCGTAAATTATGACCATCACATATAAACTCATTGATCCATACAGGTCAAGGTCATTGCATATGTATAATCCCTCCGTCACAGGTATCCGGATTATTCCAGAGATATATATATAAACGTCAAATCTCTATAGATATAATCATGTCAACTTTTCTATTAGCAATCTCATAATAACACTTAGAACTCACTTGTACAATGTACCACGGGCCCATAGATTTAACAGATTGCTAATTCCATATTGAATACCTATGCTCTGTACACAGAGCTGATGGATTCTATCTTGACACACATATGATATACTGAAGATCAGTCCACACCCAATGGTATCTAAATATATCGGTGACGTGACTGCCATCAAAGTCTCATACATCTACAATGGTATCTCAATTCAAAGAGTCACTATGCTACTCAACCCGAGAAGATTCTTACAGATGTTGGGATATATGCCCTACAGCTTCATCTAATGTAAACGATTTTATATGTTATGAAATAAAATGATGCATTATTCATTTATCAAAGTGTTTGTTTAAATTTTGCATATTGTAAATTATCTTGAATACCATAGATTACACATGTACCTTCAAACTTAGTGTATGAGTGTTATACACAAGAGGATTTAAGTATGAAGTTGGTAATCTAAAATAGTTCATAGAAAGCAAACAAATCAGGTACTTTATTTATGGTTTATCTATAGCTACGGTCCATTCTATAATTGTATGGCGACCTTGATCCGGGATCGTCCATTTGGAGACATGATAATGTATGATGTGATCATATAGGACTGGACCCAGATATAAATGAATTTCTTATAATATCCGTTAAATAAAAAAAATTCATTTCGATCTACTAGATGGTCATATATGGATTGATCTTAATCCTGAGTGTACTACGAACTCCTGCATAACAGGCTATGTCCTTTGATTTACAAAGGTGAGGTTGGTCTAGTAGTCCTGACCAATAGATACGTACTTTTGGGGCATGGTCTGATGTGTAGTTGGGGTCGTTTTACATAGATATGGAGTTCACTCCTTCTTGCGAGAAGTAGATGAGTATATTCATTAAGGGTTGATTCGGTACTTGAACGGTTAGAAAGCTCAGGTCTTTCTATTACAAATAGAAAGATTAAAATTCATAATGGTTATTAACGGTCATTAGAGAATTAATGGTACTTAAGGTGAAAATAATTAGAGGGGTATAACGGATATTATGACCCAGCTCTAATTACGAGATGTAATGCATTTTTACTTACCTGGCTTGCCACCTGCCACCCGTTTTGCCCGCTGCTTCGAACTGATTTGCTGATGTAGTAGATATGGTGGCGAGGCGCCTCGGCCTCTGGGCTTTATTCCTGAACCACCGAATGTGAATTGTGACTGTGATGCAGTGGGCTCTCGACCCTGGGACACATCCCGGAACTGCAACCGACAACGGGGGCACCTCGACCCTGGGCACCTCGACCCAACACCGCTGACAATAGGGACCTCGCCCTCGAACTGATGATGTAGTGGGCACCTTGACCCTGAGCACCTCGACCCGGAACTACAACCGACAACGGGGGCACCTCGACCCTGGGCACCTCGACCCAACACCGCTGACAATAGGGACCTCGCCCTCGAACTGATGATGTAGTGGGCACCTTGACCATGGGCACCTCGACCCGGAACTACAACCGACAATGGGGGCACCTCGACCCAACACCGCTGATAATAGGGACCTCGCCCTCGAACTGATGATGTAGTGGGCACCTCGACCCGGAACTACAACCGACAACGGGGGCACCTCGACCCTGGGCACCTCGACCCAACACCGCTGACAATAGGGACCTCGCCCTCGAACTGATGATGTAGTGGCCACCTCGACCCAGAACTACAACCGACAACAGGGGGACCTCGACCCTGGGCACCTCGACCCAACACCGCTGACAATAGGGACCTCGCCCTTGAACTGATGATGTAGTGGGCACCTCGACCCTGGGCACCTCGACCCAATACCGCTGACAAAGTGGGCCTCGCCCTCAAACTGATACTAATGTGGGCCTCGCCCCAAACTGATACTGACGTGGGCCTCGCCCCAAACTGATACTGATGTGGGCCTCACCCCCAAATTGATACTGATGTGGGCCTCGCCCCAGATGCTGATATTGATATGGGCCTCGCCCCAGATGCTGATATTGATATGGGCCTCGCCCCAAACTGGTACTGGCATGGGCCTCGCCCCATACTGATACTGATGTGGGACTCACCCCAAACAGATACTGATGCAGGCCTCGACCCTGGGACTCATCCCCAAAACTGCTGATATGGGCCTCGCCCCAAACTGATATGGGCCTCGCCCCAAACTGATATGAATGCGGGCCTTAACCCCGGGACTCATCCCCAAAACTGATACCGATGTGGGCCTCAACCCAAAACTGATACTGATGTGGGCCTCGCCCCTGAAGTGATATTGATGTGGGCTTCGCCCCCAACTGATACTGATATGGGCCTCGCCCCCATACTGATACTGATATGGGCCTCACCCCCATGCTGATACTGATGCTAATATGGGCCTTGCCCCCAGAGTGCCATATCTGGCAAGACTGATACTGATGTTGATGTGGGCCTCGCCCCCAGAGTGCCATACCTGGCAAGACTGATACTGATAATGTAATGGTTCGTTCTCGAACCATGCTGTGAGGTGGTCCATTCCCGAACCGTTATTGTGTGAGGTGGTCCATTCCCAAACCGTTACTGTGTGAGGTGGTCCATTCCCGAACCGTTACTGTGATGTGGTCCATTCCCGAACCATTACTGTGATGTGGTCCATTCCCAAACCTTGCTACATTCTCGGAGTGCCATTCCCGGCTTTGTTCATTCCCGAACCTTGCTCCATTCTAGGAGTGTCATTCCCGGCTTGTTCATTCCCGAACTGTGTTTCCATTCTTGGAGTGCCATTCTCGGCTTGTTCATTCTCGAACTCTGCTCCATTTCTCGGATTGCCATTCTCGGCTTGTTCATTCTCGAACTATACTGAATGTGGGCTTTATTCCCAGAGTGCCATACCCGACAAAACCGATGCTGTGTCTCCATACCCAAAGTGCTACTGTAATATCTCCATCCCCGGAGTGCCGTACCTGGCAAAACTGATCTGATATCTCCATACCCGGAGTGCCGTACCTGGCAAAACTGATCTGATATCTCTATATCCAGAGTGCCGTACATGGCAGAACTGATATGATATCTCTATATCCAGAGTGCCGTACCTGGCAGAACTGATACTGAACCAACGTGGGCCTCGCCCCCAGAATGCCATACCCGACAGAACTAATACTGAACCAATGTGGGCCTCGCCCGCAGAATGCCATACTCGGCAGAACTAATACTGAACCAATGTGGGCCTCGCCCCCAGAATGCCATACCCGGCAGAACTAATACTGAACCAATGTGGGTCTCGCCCCTAGAATGCCATACCCGGCAGAACTAATACTGAACCAATGTCGACCTCGCCTCCAGAATGCCATACCCGGCAAGCCTGCTATTGATGCTGATGATAATGTGGGTCTCGCCCCCAAAGTTCCATACCCGACAAGACTGATTCTGATGTCTCCATACCCGGAGTGCTGTACCTGGCCAAATGATCTGATGTCTCCATACCCGGAGCGCTATACCCGGAAAAATTGATACTGATGATGACGTGGGCCTCAACCTTGGGACTCATCCCCAAAACTGCTGGTGAAGTCGGCCCCGAAACTCTGATAATGTGGGCCTCGACCCTAGGATTCCTTCCCGGATTCATTACAAAACTCTGCTGCTGTGGGCCTCGACCCTAGGATTCATTCTCGGATTCTGCTGATGTGGGCCTCGACCCTGGGATTCATTCCCTGATTCATTCTAAAACTCTGATGATGTGGGCCTCGACCCTGGGATTCATTCCCTGATTCATTCTAAAACTCTGATGATGTGGGCCTCGACCCTAGGATTCATTCCCGGATTCATTCCAAAACTCTGATGATGTGGGCCTCGGCCCTGGGACTTATCCCCAAACTGAAACTGATATGGGACTCATCCCCAAACTGAAACTGATATGAGCCTCAACCCTGGGATTCATCCCCATGACTGAAACTGATATGGGCTTCAACCCCGGGACTCATCCCCAAACTAAAACTGATATAGGCCTCAACCCTGGGATTCATCCCCAAAACTGAAACTGATATGGGCTTCAACCCTAGGACTCATCCCCAAAACTACTACTCATATGTTGCTGATTCTGGTTGGCTTGTCTTTGCCGCTTTCTCTTTTTCTTCTTTGAAACCTGTGAATACAAAACAAAACAAACACAAAAAAGAATGAAAAATATGTTACGTGTATGCATGCATGCATGAATGAATTTCCTATTCCGCTGGGTTAGGTCTTCCCCCAGTTCTCAAAGTGATTGCTCAGTCTTCTCTCTGGTTTCATGGCTCAATTTCTTGTCATTCTTCTTATTCACGGGGTGGTAGAATGGTCGCTACCAGTCTTAATTTAGCTTTCTGTTCTCCGTTGTTTGCACTTGATCAAGATGAACCACATGGTGGGGCCTTCCATATCATCATACTATATCACATGCTACGAAATAGTCCCAATAGTTATACATATTATCGTCCTCAATGAATGCCCAGTAATTAAACCAGAGAACATTCAAAACACTCAATGCAACTCAAATCTGAATTTTTGAATAAATGATCTATGCCAGTCTCAAAGTGTGTGTGTGCAAAGGTTCTTTTACAGCTTGATTCCTAAGTAGGCCAACTCCACGACTTAGTTTTAAAAATCGGGATCGATGGGTCAAACCAACCTAGATGTCTCAGCTATGCTCTAAAATTGCTTTTCGTGCTCAATGTGGTAGGGTTTTATCTTTCTTTTCCTTTGTCTCTCTTTTTTTTCTTTTCATTTTGAATTTCATTTTTTTCTTTTTCTCTCTATTTTTTATTTTTTTCAACACACCTACCCTTTATGGTAGCATTTCTCCTCATGGTGGTCCTAATACTCGCCCATGGGTAGCTTCACGCTTATCGGTTATAGGCGGTCTATTTTTTTTTTCTTTAGAGACTTTTCTTTCATTTTCAACCATACCACACATCATAACATAAGCAAATCAAGATAGACATCTAAGCAAACGGTCATTCACCGACCTACAATTTCTTCGACTAGTCACTTTGCTAACTACTTAGGTTTTCACTGCTAAGACTCATAATCAAGTGCTTACGAGTCTAACATAGATCAATTACTCAAATTATCAGATAAAAGCACGTCAAGAGTTTATCGTTTCTAAGGTTTCACCCTAAAGCAAACAATTTCATCATCGGACTTATATCCAACTATCAATGACTAAAAACAAACAATTTTTTTCTTTTTTTTCTTTTTTTTTTCTTTTTTTTGAAGGCCCCCCCAATGGTCTTTCTATCCTTGTCATAAGGTTTTCTATTTCTCGATTTCCTTTTCCTCGCTATCCATGTTTGCTAAACTTTTCTGTGACAATTCTTCTTTTATCTCTAACCCAACGGATATCTATGGTGGCTTTTAAGACACAGAGGGTTAACATGATGCATGTATGCATGAGATGCATACGATGTATGAGATTTAATATGCATGTGGTTATCAAAAGCATAAAGGGGCAACTTTTATAAGATGTACAACTATGGTTCTCATGCAGGTTAATGACAATGCCTTTGATTGAACTCCCTGAACCCACTATAGAAACGATCAACTAATGCACAAATTATACACATCACAAGTATTGATTTCGGGGCCGATTCTCTAATCCCCAATGGAGTCGCCAGACTGTAGACAACAGAACCTGGGCGACGCTGTTCTAGGCTCGCGGCCTAGTTGGGAAGTACGAAATAACATGGAGTCGCCACCCGGTGTGAACCGGGACAAAGATTTAAGGCCGCACTCACCCCTCGCAAGGGAAGACCTCAAACCGTTGGGTTCAGAATGGTCCCTTACTTATGTCACTTGTGATGATATGATTTGTGCAATAAACTAACCGAATCTATTCAACATCCATGCTCAAGGGTACTTAGATCTAACATGCTTTCATCCAAATAACTCCACGCAATATAACACAACGAGCATATTGAACCATTAAACCAAAGTAAACAAATAACTAATTAAACATAAACGAAACATCATGCATAAAGAATGAAGAAACAACATGCCTAAATAACACAATCATGCTTTTGAAAATTAAATAACAAGACTAAATTAACTCATGCTTAAAATAATAAATAAACGGCCTAGAACTATGACATGCTCAAATACAAATTTGGATGAGACGAGATACATGCATCTTAAGTGGTACGTGGCGTTGTATCCCGAGTGCAGACCTCAATACCGTCCATTCGGAATCGACTACGGAATTTACGTCCGGGTTTCCATCCGATATACCACAAAAGGGAACACACATCCCGCTCATCCAACAATCACATCATGCCTCAAATGACTCTCATGCAATAATATTTTAAAATAAATAAAATAAAACGAAAGAAGATAAGTAAGAAGGTGCCCTCAGGGGCACTCTGGGGGCAAGGCCCATATTAGCATCAGTATCAGCATGGGGGCGAGGCCCATATCAGTATCAGCATGGGGGCGAGGCCCATATCAGTATCAGTTGGGGCGAGGCCCACATTAGTATCAGTTTGAGGGCGAGACCCACTTTGTCAGCGGTATTGGGTCGAGGTGCCCAGGGTCGAGGTGCCCACTACATCATCATTTCGAGGGCGAGGTCCCTATTGTCAGCGGTGTTAGGTCGAGGTGCCCCCGTTGTCGGTTGTAGTTCTGGGTCGAGGTGGCCACTACATCATCAGTTCGAGGGCGAGGTCCCTATTGTCAGCGGTGTTGGGTCAAGGTGCCCAGGGTCGAGGTGCCCCCATTGTCGGTTGTAGTTCCGGGTCGAGGTGCCCCCGTTGTCGGTTGTAGTTCCGGGTCGAGGTGTCTGCTACATCATCAGTTCGAGGGCGAGGTCCCTATTGTCAGCGGTGTTGGGTTGAGGTGCCCAGGGTCGAGGTGCCCCCGTTATCGGTTGTAGTTCCGGGTCGAGGTGCCCAGGGTCGAGGTGCCCACTACATCATCAGTTCGAGGGTGAGGTCCCTATTGTCAGCGGTGTTGGGTCGAGGTGCCTCCGTTGTCGGTTGTAGTTCCGGGTCGAGGTGCCCACTACATCATCAGTTCGAGGGCGAGGTCCCTATTGTCAGCGGTGTTGGGTCGAGGTGCCCCCGTTGTCGGTTGCAGTTATGGGATGCGTCCCAGGTTCGAGGGCCCACTGCATCATAGTCAAAATTCACATTCGGTGGTTCGGGAACAAAGCCCAGAGGTCGAGGCGCCTCGCCACCATATCTACTACATCAGTAAATCAGTTCGAAGCAGCGGGCAAACCGGGTGGCAGCTGGCGAGCCAGGTAAGTAAAAATGCATTATACGTACTTTGATAGGATTGTCATTGTCACACACTGCACAAGTCCCATCAAAGTGGGGGTGACTGTAGGCACTGTATTTTTGCATATAAGCCCGATGATGAGTCTCGTATGGAGACACTACCTCTTTAGTTGTGAAAGCCGCGTGAAACAGACGTCGGAAGGGGATTCTTCCTCTCCACACTCTCTCCTCACCTCCCACCTTCTCCCTCTCACTCGGCAGTGCCCAAAACAAAACCAAAACAAAATAAACCTCTGCTACACGCACAGCCTTTGTCTCTCTCACACGGCAAACAATGAAAGAACCCTAATCATGCCTCCATCGCACACTGCTCACAAGGTCCACGGCCGGCTCTCTCCTTCACAGCAACCCTAAACGAGACCACAACAGCACCATAAGCCAATTCACGCATAATACCCCTCCTGGATCACGGCAAAACCCTAAACACCCTAGCCACCTTCACTGCACACACGCCTCCTTGGCCTTCACCCTCACATCCATCAGCAAACCTTCACAGCTACCCTTTCACACACACTGATCCCAGCAGCCGCAGTCCAGTAGCCTCCTAAAACCAGTCCACCACTCACGAACCCTCTCATCACACGCCCAGCCTCCACGAATTCACGCCATAAGCGCATCACCAGCCCATTCACGGACACATTGCCACCTTCAACAACCCCTAGCTAGCCACGCCTACCTTGGTCCACTCACAGCCTTCACACATTCACCGCTTCATCTAGAGGCCACGCCAAAGCAACCTGCCCCACTCTTCACGCTAAACTCGTTGCTGCCTCTTCATCAAACACGCACACCATTCAACCAATCAGCCCACACATTGCCCTTGACTCACCCCTTCACTGACCCACACTACCCACTAAATAAAGCCATTGCCCACTCACGCCAATTGCTCTTCCAGCCTTTCACGCCATACTTCCCCACACACTTCACGCCAAAATAGCCCTTCCAGCCATCATTCAGTAGACACGCTCACATTCCACGCACCAACAACCCTCACCTTCATCACGCCCTGACCAGCCCTTCAACATATTCAAATTAGCAGCCATCTTCACCACGTAGCCCACAAACCACAGCACACGCAGCCCCTTTTGACACCTTACGCGTGACAAAACAAGATACCACAAACAGCCCTTCACGCCTGGACTCTCACAGCCCTCCATTGCCCCCCTAAACTGCACGCATAATACCCCTACTGCATCCTCAAAACAGCCGCATATCACCCCTCAAAACCAGTCCAAAAAGCTACAGAATTAACCCCTGAAAATACCCTCCAAAAATGCCCAAAACAATCCTCTAAACAACCAAAACAGTGACCTGAAAAACAGCAGTGAAACGGAGTAAAATGGCAGTGGAGTCGCCAAAATGTAGACAACAGAACCTGGGCGACGTTGTTCTAGGCTCGCGGCCTAGTTGGGAAGTACGAAATAACTTGGAGTTGCCACCCGGTGTGAACCGGGATAAAGATTTAAGGCCGCACTCACCCCTCGCAAGGGAAGACCTCAAACCGTTGGGTTCGGAATGGTCCCTTACTTATGTCACTTATGATGATATAATTTGTGCAATGAACTAACCAAGTCTACTCAATAATCATGCTCAAGGGTACTTAGATCTAACATGATTTTGTCCAAATAATTCCACGCAATGTAACACAACGAGCATATTGAACCATTAGATCAACATGTATAAATCATTATCCTAAAACATCATAAACTAATAATATGCATAAGGAACAACCTAAATATGCTTTAACAAATAAATAACAACTAAATTATACCATGCTTTAAATAATAAACGAATAACCTAAAGACTATAACAGACTAAATTATACCAGGTATTGTAGACAACAGAACCTGGGCGACGCTGTTCTAGGCTCGCGGCCTAGTTGGGAAGTACGAAATAACATGGAGTCACCACCCGGTGTGAACCGGGACAAAGATTTAAGGCCGCACTCACCCCTCGCAAGGGAAGACCTCAAACCGTTGGGTTCGAATTGGTCCCTTACTTATGTCACTTGTGATGATATGATTTGTGCAATAAACTAACTGAATCTATTCAACATCCATGCTCATGGGTACTTAGATCTAACATGCTTTCATCCAAATAACTCCACGCAATATAACACAACGAGCATATTGAACCATTAAACCAAAGTAAACAAATAACTAATTAAACATAAACGAAACATCATGCATAAAGAATGAAGAAACAACATGCCTAAATAACACAATCATGCTTTTGAAAATTAAATAACAAGACTAAATTAACTCATGTTTAAAATAATAAATAAACGGCCTAGAACTATGACATGCTCAAATACAAATTTGGATGAGATGAGATACATGCATCTTAAGTGGTACGTGGCGTTGTATCCCGAGTGCAGACCTCAATACCGTCCATTCGGAATTGGCTACGGAATTTACGTCCGGGTTTCCATCCGATAGACCACAAAAGGGAACACACATCCCGCTCATCCAACAATCACATCATGCCTCAAATGACTCTCATGCAATAATATTTTAAAATAAATAAAATAAAACGAAAGAAGATAAGTAAGAAGGTGCCCTCAGGTCTAACCTGTGCAGTTTTTGGACAGTTTTTTGGGAAGTTTTTTTTAGGCAGTTTTCTGGGTAGTTTTTTGGGCAGTTTTTGGGCTTACTTTCACGACTGTTTGTGGCTCGGTTTCAGGATTATTTATTCTCGGTTTTTTTGGTGAATTTGGGGGCAGAGAGTGGCGAGGTTAGGGACGTAGTGGCTGGAAGAAGCGTGAAGGCAGGTGTAGTGTGTTTACGTGAAGAGGGAGTGAGGGGCTGCTGTGCTTTTGTCTTTGAGGGAGGCAGTAGCTGATTGATGTGGGACTTGTGACATTGAGTTGAGGGCTATTGGCTTGAAGTAATGGCTGAGTTGGAGGGAATTTTTACGTGAATGGTCAGATGCGGGAAGGGTCAGGTGCGTGCGTATGGTGGGTTTGTTGGAAGGGCAATTGCGTGAGGTGAGGTTTGCTTCGTGAGGGCCAGTGAGAGCTGCTTTGAGGCTGGCTACGTGTTGTTGTGGGGATCGTGGGCTTGATGAGGCTGAGGGCAGCAGGTGCTTGAGTGGAGGGCTGGCGTTATGGACGAGTGGTGGCACTAAGGGCGAGAAAGGAAGTGGGTCGTGGCTGCCTGTTAACGTATGTGTGAGTGGCTAAGGTCAGTGGCGTGTAGGATTTTGAGTGAAGTTGGTATTTTGGTGTAGATGCCGTCTAGGGTTGGTGTGTGGCTCACTGTGTGGTGCCGAGAGTGAGAGCCATCTAGGGTTTATTCTTTTTGCTTGTTTAGAGAGAGGCTATGTGTCTGCATGGTGTGGCCTGTGTCGGTGAGTGGGAAGGGTTTTGCTTTTGTTTATTTAGAGGGAGGCTATGTGGCGTGAATGGAGTTGAGCCGTGAATAGGCTGTTTCCGTGAGTGGCTTTGGGTGAAGGGTTTGTTTTTGGTGTGGCTGTGCACAGACTGTGAGCTTGTCTAGGGTTTCGATGGCTGCCGAGTCTGTATGTGAAAGAAGAGAGGCAGAGCCGTGAAGAGCTTTAGGGTTTGTTTCTTTTTTTTGTTCTGGTTTGTGGCCGAGAGCGAGAGAGGCCAGACTGTGGACAACAGACGCGTGAATCGGGTCCAAAACAGTCTAGTTTTTATTTGGTTGTTCGGGGAGTATTTCGGGGCTGGAATTTTTTCTAAAATAGAAGCAAAATTTCAGTGGTTGTAGTGGTTGCATTCGGCCACTCAAAGAGAAGGTCATACTAATCTTTCAAGTCTGATCCGTGTGCCTAACGTGCTTCCGCTGTGCAAGGAAAGTGTTTCCTACAATTGGCATTGAGAGCAAGGTTGAAAAGTGTTATTAACCCTTCTTTTTTTTTTATTTAAAGTTACTTTTTTTTTATATATTTATATGAGTTATAAATATTGATATTCATGTTTAGATGAGTAGGTATAAAATAATATTCATGAGATGAATGGTTATTGTTTTTTTATGTGATGAATTGATTTTGCATTGGTCGTAAATTTTTCCGGCTCTTATTTTTATGTTGGTTTTGGTTTTGGGATGTAAGGCCATAAGGACATTGTTTACAATTGTTGTAATTTTATTTTCCAATGTAAAATTTCAATTGTTGTAATTTGGAGCACCGAAGTTGCAAAAGAAGCCAACATCACCTTGGAGCCTGATTTCAAGACCAAGGGATACCTTGGGAATTTTTTTACTAATTAGATTAATATAGGAAAAATAAGAGCCCGGTCAATGCAAAATATTTTTTTATGTTATATGTATGTTTTAATTCGAAATATTTGAATAATATGTCATATAGCTTAGGGTGTCTGCTCTTGTATTTCACATGTCATAACATGCTTTGGATGCATAATCATTATTGAAATTAAATATGATTTTTTATGTGTTTTAAAATATTTAAATAAGAATATGATATACATGGAAAATAATTAAATGGATTAATTAGTTTTAAGGTTTAAAATTTGAATTCTAATATATTTGGCTTAATAAGTGCATCATAAATTCTATTGGTATATAGGATGGAAACCCGGATATAAATTCCATAGCCGAATCCGAATGGACGGTAATGTGGTCTGCACTCGAGATACAATTCCACGTACCTTTGGATTTTATAACGCATTTAGATTAATTAAATGGTTTAATTAAAATTTTGACCATTTTAGGATTCCAAATTTTTAAACTTATGACTGTTCTAGTGTCTTAAGAGTTAAAATATAATAGGTCACTAATAATACTCTTATTAAATTAGTTTAATTAAGTAATACAAGTAATAGAGACTAATGGAAATTAGTGATATAAATTTTAAGAGTTAATTTGGTTAGGTCACTGATGGTGAACTAGTGTAAATAAGAGTTATGATTTAGCCGCCATAATATTATTCACACTAGTAAATTAAAATATTAGATATTTTAAAAATAGAAACCTTATATTAAAATAGTGAGCGGGAGTGGGATATACGAAAATGAATCTCGCGATCTCCGTTGTTAGTCCGAAAATATGAGATTCAAAAGGCTCCTCGAGACGATTTTGTTTTCTTCCCCCTACAGATGGTATCCATTTTGGGTAAATATCTAGTTTGGATTCCGAGAGGATAAAGATTCTAGATGTATCTGGTGAACTGACCTACCTGTAACGACCGGGAATTCTGACTACTGACATACTGTGAGATAAGTGTCATATAATATAAATTAAATTGTGATTGGAAACATATACCTTCGTGAGATGACTATCGGTAAATTCTTCGAGAATTCGATATTAGACGTTACGATGCTCCACTACGGATAGTCCATAGTATTTGGGCCATAACATTCTCATACGAACTCCAATTTTTATGAATTTTATATCATCGGAAAGTTGAGATCGAGATCTACAACTTTCGCGTTGAATATTTTTCTATAGTCTAATTAGAAGTGAGTAAAAAATATTGATAAAAAATTCAGATGAATAGTACTCGAGGGTCATTCTACAGAATTCTCTAAGTTTCTACAAATCTCTCAATTTTTCCCCATTTTTGACAATTTCAAACAAGCCTAATTATAAAAAAGGGTCACTATTTATCATTTCACAAAATTTAGAGAAGAGGTAGAGAAGAGAAACGTATGAAAGAAGAGGAAGAAGAAGAGAAGAATGAGAATAAGAAGAGAGGAAAGAAAGAAGAGGGAGAAGCAAAAGAAAGGGTTGCCACCATGAAGCTTAAAGGATGAGGAAAATCAAGCATAAAGAAGGTATGAGACTTGACCCAAATTATGGTATATTGAGTATTGATATTTTGATGATTTTAATGTGTTGGTGATTTGGGTGTTATGATGAATGAATGATGATTGCATCAAGAAATATTGATTGTAGGAAATCCCCAAAATTGCTAAGTTTTAGAAATGAGATTAATTGAAGATTGTAGGTTGGATAAGTGTTGATACTAATAATGATATTGATTATATTTTAAAGATTGGTTGAAATTAATTGTTTGTGTGGTGATATGATTTAAGTGTTAAGGAGATTGAGTGGAAAACATGGGTTTTAGACCAAAATTTAGTCATCCGTCGTGACGCGACCTGGGAATTTTCCAGAAACGCTTCTGGAATGCTGCGCGTCGCGACTCGCAAAGGTCGAGTGTCGCAATGCGTAATGGAAATAATTCGGCACGTTTTTGATTAGTCGCGTCGCGACGCCCAATGCCTTACGTCACGACGCGAGGTCAAATATTTACCCAAATCAGTTCTGAACTACTCTAGTTCCACCTGAATATGTTAGAGGCCACCCTAAAGGCCCCATATAGATTTATACTCAATAGTACTTCATGATATAACTATAATACACTTTGGAGTGATACTGGGTGTTTGTATGCAAAAACTTAGCACAATCTCAAAGCATTTGCACGACTTGTAATCTAACCAAGTTTACCGATTATAGCTTATCGGCAGGAATCCCAAGTTCATCGACTAAGCAAATCAGTGCCAGCCAGGTTCCAGAATATGTGAGTTGACCTCTCTTCTCAAACTTGTTTTATTTATCAAGTTTTGATTTCAGACTTACTTTTTTAAGCATATAGGGCGTTAGACAGAATTTTATTACATGCGTTTTTTTTTATACAGTTATGTTTTAGAAAGAATGTTTAACAGCATGGATTTTGAGATATAAATATTTTCAAATATAAGATTTATATTTTCGAGGCATGGGGCAAAAATCCACCTCAGTATATAACTTGTACAGACATGGAATTGACGGATAATACATGTGCACATGTAGAGGATTGGGGGGACGACGATACGTAACGCCCCTATATCCTAGTTCATGACTAGGGATGAGAGATGCCCATAGATCCTAGTTTCAAAGCTTGAAGGGTAGCATGGATCTGCACCCCCAGTTCTAGTTCAGTGGCTTGGGGGATGACGATACGTAACGCCCCAAGACCACCGTTTTCAGGGACAATAGTGGCATGTTTTGGGGGACGGCGATACGTAACGCCCCAAAGTCATAGATTTGCACTGGTGGCTCTAGTTAGGCGTATGGGGGATAGAGACCAGTTTTCAGATATCAGATTTTCAGAAACAGTTTTCAGAAAGGAGATTTCAGAAATGTTAAGTTTTAGAGATTTTAGATAAGTTTTTTTCTAAAATAGCTCAGAGTTTTCAGACAAGAAAAGGATTTTCAGATAATTTGATTTTCTGAATGGCCCTTGATTTTTGAATTAAATGTTTTCAATATAGTATTTCAGTTTTTATCGTCCACTCACTTAGATCATACGATGATCTAACCCTACACTCTCAGTTTTCTTATTTTTTAGGTATTCTCGGAGTACGAGCTCGGGAGGACGGATACTGATGCAGTCACTAGAGTATGAAGTCCACCAGTTCAAGTCAGAAAGAGTAAGAGTCTAGTTAGAGTCATGTAAAAGTCATGTATTAGTCTTTGATCTTGAGGTAGTCATTGTAAAAGTGTGGAATTAAATTTACAGTTATAGATGTTGAGTTTGGATGATAAGTTTTTGAGTTTAGGCTACGGTCCCACACATAATATAACTAATTAGAGAAAATAGTATAGAAAATGTTTATGGTTGTAGAGTTAGAGGCTTAGGGGAATAGTACGGCCTATTCCCTGCCGGTAGCATCTCCCATATTGTGGATGTTATAATGATGGTATCAGAGCATGGTCTAGAGAGTCAGTGACTGTAGTGGGCAGAGTGTTGGGGTCTGGTATATGCAGTATATTCGGGATACACGTATGCGAGGCACTACCTTTTTAAGTTAGCAAGCTTTTCTAGATCATTGGAATAGTATTCCTTACGAGAACAATATACTCTAGATACAAGTTAGGAATCTTCTCGAAGTTATTCAGCCTATTACTAGAAGTACAAATAATGCTATGAAATTTGATAGTAAAAATATAAGAAAAAGTTACCCAAGGGAATGAGATAGGAAAGCTATAAGAAAGCAAGAAAGAATGTATATATGTTTAGACAACCAGAGACAAAGAAAGATAAAAAGACAGAAAGAGATAGTAAGTTCCAAGAATGCACACCCAGGAAAATAGAAAGAGAAAGAAAAAGTTAGAAAGAGAAGTAAAAGATAGAATGTAGATATCTAAGTAAACAGAAGCAAATAGAGATATAGGTACGAAAACAGAAAGATAAGAAAATGCCAAAACCTATAGTAGAAAGAATCAGAGACATAAAGATAGATAATAAAGGATAATACCAGAACTTGTAGTAAAGAAGATTATAGCGAGCCTAAATAAGAGTAAAATACCGAGTAGATCTAAGCAAAATTTATTTCCCTCAAGCGAGATTCATTTCTGATAAGCGGTAAATATATCAATATTTATCGTCCCTTTGACATAATTTTTGTATAGCTTCTTGAGTTTTGTGAATATTTTGATGTGTTTTGTGTTATATTGTAGATAAATAAAATAACAGGACTCTCTGGAACCAATTCAGGGCCAAAACAGTAAAAAACGGACAAAAATGGCAAAAATGTAAATTTCCTGCTAAAATGCGCCATGCTAAAATACGCTGTATGCTATCATGCGCCACTAACATGCGCCAGACACGTGTCACAATCACAGTTGACTTGCTAACATATGCACTTGCTAACATGCACCTGCCATATGTCAACATCACAGCAATCTACTAACATGCGCCAGACACGTGTCACCATTACATGCTGCGGAAACTCATCACTGAAACACTTCATTACTGAGGTCATGATGATGTCAGCATCACGATGCGCCAAGCTTTCAGCGTCGCGATGTCAGACCAATAATTCAGATGCCGATGCTACGTGTCACCATCTTCGCGAAACTCGTGCCACATGTCATCAATCTACGGCGCATCGTGAAGCGCAATGTTCCACGCATCGCGACGCATGAGGCCAGGATTTCCCTATAAATTGAGGCTGATTTCAGAATTCCATTTCATACTTTCTTCTGAGGAATTCCTTAAGAATACTAAGAAGATTGTATCTTGCTTGTTTATTTACAGCTTTCTATATTTAATTTATTTTAATTTATGCAATAGTTCTTTCTTTACTTTACTTTTCTGTCTTTATTTTATTTTTCAGCATGAGGAGGTAACTCCCCCTTGCTAAGGTTAAAGGTTAAGCTTTTATTACTAATATTTAGATTAATCTCCCTTAATTATAATATATAAACTATTTAAAACCTGACTTAATGCGATACCGTATTTATGGTCAGATGGAATTAATTAAATTGATTTTAACCTAACTAAATTGGAGACCACCTTTATGGTGGGTTGGAATTAATCATAAATTTGACTTAATCAGGATACCGCCTGTAGGGTTGAAGCGGGGTTTACCTCTATGCCTATGATGGTCGGTGACCATGACACTATTGGGCTCACAGCCCGTAAAGAGTACGGAGTAGCCCACGGGGGACTAAACCGGAGAATAAATGAGTCACCACCTAGTTTGAACTGGGAAATGATTTAAGGCAGCACTCACCCCTCGCAAGGAAAGACCTCAAACCGTTGGGTTCGGAATGGTCCCTTACTTATGCCAGTATAATGGACAGGTTCACACAATGGTATAACCATGTCTTATGCAGCACATGCAAGATACTTCAAATAAACACACAAATTTGCACACCCATGAACATAAATATAAAAGAAAGCCAATACATAGTTCTGAAAGAATATTAATCAAACAAGTGTGATAATGTAAATTATAAGAACAATAAAAACGTTAATAATAAATGCAAATAATAAAGTGCATAATTCAAAATAGATAACAAAAGAGAAAAATGCATAAAATATGAAGAAAGAGTCTTTCCAGTGTGTGTACGTTCGTGCAGCGTTCGAGAATGCGTTGAAACGGAATAAGACAGAATGCATACGTTCGAGTAGCGTTCGAAAATGCGTTCGAACGGAGTGAAGCAGAATGCATGCGTTCGAGTAGCGTCGGGGAACGCGTTCGGGCGTGAATATTTCCCGTGTGGTACGTGGAGTTGTATCCCATGTACAGACCGCACTACCATCCATTCAAATTCGGCTACGGAATTTATGTCTAGGTTTTCAGTCGATATACCGCAAGAGGCAACACTCAATCATTGACACAATGCAACACATGAAAGTAAACTTGAAGTGATGCGGCAAGACATGAGCATGAATAACAGTGGAATATTAGAGTGAGATGAATACATAAAAAGAAAAATGGCGGAAATAAATAACGGAACATCAAAAGAAAAATAAATGACGAAATAAAAGAAAGGTGATGCGACCAAGAGACTTGGCTGATTTTAGTGTGGGATCTCGCATGCCCAGTTGGACATATTTCACGTCTAACTAAGCATGCAACGTCCAGGACTACAAAATAAATATGGTAAAGGGTGCCCTCAGGTATTTCCCATAAAGTGGTGACCTTTAATCTAATGTAAGTACTAATGAAAGTGGATACGAAGTAATATAGCAGAACATGAACAAAAGACAAACAAAAATAAATAACGGAACATCAAAAGAAAAATAAATAGTGAAATAAAAGAAATGAGATGCGACCAAGAGACTTGGCCGATTTTAGTGTGGGATCTCGCATGTCCGGTTGGACATATTTCTCGTCTAACCAAGAATACAGCGTCCAGGACTATAAAATAAATATGGTAAAGGGTGCCCTCAGGCATTTCCCATAAAGGGGTGACCTTTCAGCCAATGTAAATAGTCAAGAAAGTGGATACGAAATAATATAGCCGAACATGAACAAAAGTAAAAGCGAGACGATAAAATAATGATTAATGCGAATAAATAAATAAATAGAAAAGATAAATAACAACAATAAATAAATAAAAAGTGAATACGGAACAATAAGTAAAGATAAATAATGATAGTAAATAAACATAAAAAAGAGATGGATAACAAAAGAACTAGAGCAAGCAAATGTGACAAAAAGACTTGTTCGTCTTGGATGTAGAACCTCACATACCTGGTTGGACGTATTTCACATCCAGAACAAAATAAATATAGTAAAGGGGTGCCCTCAGATTTTACCTTTTATGTCACTTCTCGGGAGTGCATTGGAACATCACCAGAAGGATTAAAGCTTCGTTGTTTTTATGGTTTGCTGGTTCACTGTTTCTGCTAATCGTTTCACTGTTTTGGGCTGCTGTTTTCTCTATTTTTTTGCTGTTGTTTTCTCTATTTTTGGGCTGTTGTTTGGTGGTTATTTTTGGGACTGTTTTGGGCATTTTGATGGCTGTTTATGTTTCGGTCAGTAGGGATTGGGTGGAAAGTTTATGCGCTATTGCTTGTTTTGGTCAGTGTGTTGTATTTTTTTTTCTTTGTTGTTTCGGTCAGTGGGGTCATTATTTGTTTCTGGTTTGCTGGTTGCTTGTTTTTTTAGCTTGTGCTCACTGGTCACGCTGGTTATTGCTCTCGGTAGGGGCTGGCAGGTATCAATATGTACGTCCGTTAGATGTGTGGTGATAATGGTTACTTTGGTCGGTGGGCAGGCTGGTTGTTGTGCGTTCGACATGTAGTGATGATGGTTGCTTTGGTCGGTTGGAAATTTATGAGGCTGAGTGTCATGTTTTGGCAGAGTGTGTGTTGAAATGAGAGAGAGCCGAGTGTGTGCGTGTGTTGAATGAGAGAGAGCCGAGTGTGTGTTGAGAGGAAGTGAGGAAGAGAAGAGAGTTTAGGTTTTTATTGGTTTTCTTTTTGCCGTGAGTTGTGTATGAGAGGGTGAGAGAGAGGAGGAGAGATAGCTTTAGGGTTTGGTTTATTATTTTCGTGAGTGAGGTTCAGAGAGGATAGAAGATGAGAGAAGATAGGGTTTTTGTGTTTTTCAAGTTGCCATGAATATGTGTGTTTTTTAGAGAGGAGAAAATGAAAAGTGATGGAGGCGAGAGAGAGGAAGAACCCATAGGGTTTGGTTAGTTTATCCTTTTATAATTGCATGCTAGGGTTTCTTTTGGTTGTGTTTTGCTAGGGTTTCTTTTCTGTTTTGTGTGTGTGGCCGCCCAACTCCCCTTTTGGTCAAGATTTTCCTTCCAAATTTGTGGGATTCAATCTTGGCTAATTTGGTAAGGGATTAGAATAGACTTGGCACATGTTTTGCATCTGGTTTTTTTATTTTGTAATGGGCTTGGGCATGTGGGCCTTGGGAGTTGCATGGGTTGCATGTGTTTTGGATGGGTTGTATGGCTAGGATGAATGGGCTTTCATGGGTTGCGGGGGTTATGGTCCGAGGCTAATACTTAAAAGAAAAATCGACTAAGCGAACCCAAGGCTAAAAAATTGAGTTTAAATTTGTCGAGGTATTATTTTTTTTTAATTTTCCCTTCCAACATCCGTTTCCCACTACTTCCGCGGCTTATCAGGCACTGCCTCCATATGAGGCTCATCATTGGACTTTATGCAAAAATGCAGTGCCGACACCGCCTATATGGTCGGTTGGTAATATCATGCAAAATTTATATATTATAATAAGGGAGATATCTAAATTAGAAGTAATAACAGTGGATCCTCTAACCCCAGCATTTTCTTTACTGTTTTATTTACCTTTTTAATTTCCAGCATTTACTTTATCTAGGGTTGTGATGAAATCGAATATCACCGGTTTATAAGAGGTTATTTTATAGTTTGGGTAATATAAAGGTTTATTTATTAAGTTTTAAGCTTAATTCTTCTTGTTAACTGGCCATTAATAAGATTGATGTGGTAAACTTAAAATAAAATTGACAAATGAATTTTAGGTCTCAACATTAGACTTAATAGCCCACGATCTCCCTTAAGGATTAGATACCCCTTAATAGATTTCCTTCCAGGATAGACATATATCTTTCGGGCGTGGGTAGCCACAATTAGAACTTATTATTAGTGAATTCAGGTAACTTAGTTAACATTGACATATGATTAATTGGGTTATACTGGGTATTTGCATCTGACCATCGACAGAGGATTTGCATAATTTCGTGTTCCAGGTTAATAAACCGATATATTGCACAAACATGAGATAACCATTTCATCCTTAACAGATATTGGAAGGATTCACAACCCTAGATATTTTCTTAATATTGAATTTTTCCCATAAATTACTTTCACACTGTTTTATTTATTCGTCTTTAGTTTAAAATCATCATCCAATCAAACAACCAATCTATTAGATAATCGTAAACATTTGGCTTCACAAATTAATAGCTTAGGTTTTAAGTCTTCATGGGATCGATACAATTATACTGCTTGAATGATACGTGCACTTGCGTTATACTTGTGTGCTCACGCCCGTCAAGTTTTTAGCGTCGTTGTCGGAGACTTATTTATCTTTTACTATTAATTTTGGGGTTAGATACCTTTACATATGTCTAATTTCTTTTTACTTATTATTTTTGTTTTCTTGTGTTTCAGGTTCTCAGACACTACATGAGACGAACCAGAAGCCTTGAAATCCTTCCGCTTGACCCATAAATCGAAAGAACCATTAGATAGTTGAGAAGGAAAAGGCGAGAAGGCCAATAAGCACTGATCAACATGGAACTTGAACCTTTGAAAGTTGCACCACCAATTCCTATTTGAGACAAAACTATTCTGATGGTTGACGGCTTCATTTCCCGTATTGTACTTCCTCTATTACCATAAAATGTGTGTGACATCAAAACATGCATCCAGATGATTCAGTAGTCAGTTCAGTTTAGGGGGAATGCAACTGAAGATCCTAATGCCCATATCAGCAACTTCCTGGAAGTTTGCTGCACTTTCAATTACAACCGAGCGGCTGAAGAAGTAATGAGACTGCGGGTTTTTCCATATTCCTTGAAAGACATAGCTAAGGCTTGGCTACATTCACTACCAGCAGGTTCCATCACAACTTGGAACACTCTAGCCACCAAATTCCTTGCAAAGTACTTTCCACCAGCCAGAACTGCAAAGATGAAGAATGATATCACATCCTTTGTACAACATGACTCAGAATCCATTTGTGAAGCTTGGGAAAGGTACAAAGAGTTGCTCAAAAAATGTCCTCGCCATGAGATTGCAAAGTGGCTACAAGTCCAAACCTTCTACAATGGACTTTCTGGATTAATGAGAACCACAATTGATACTGCTACTGGAGGATATTTAATGGCAAAATGAGAGGATCATTGCTGGGACCTAATTGAAGAAATGGCCAACAATAATTCTGTGTGGCCAATAGAAAAGAGCATGATTCAACGAATCGTAGAAATCTATGAAGTTGGAGCCAATATAGCAGTGAATGCCAAGCTGGATCAGATATGCAAATTCATGGAAACTCTTAGCACGTAAAGTAATATTGGATCCACAAGTTCACCATATGGAGGAGCACCAGAGACAGAATCATACCACCAAAATAAAGAGACGGTGAAGTATGTCAACAATTTCAACAGACAGGGAAACAATGCATATTACAACACTTCCAACCCAAGGTGGAGGAATCATCCCAATTTTTCATCGAACAACAATTCAGGGTAAAAGAACAATCCACCAACATGATTCCAACAGCAAAACAAAGGCCAAGAGTATGAAAAAGAACTAGGAATAACAGAAGTGCTGGCCCAGTTGAAAAAGCAAGAACCAAAATACGATGCCTTAGAAGCTATAGTTCAAAATCAAGTAGCATTGAATCAAAGCCATTCAGCTTCTATTAAAGCTTTGGAGAATCAAATGAGACAATTGGCCAATGCTCCGAATTCCCAAGGGAACCTTCCTAACAACACATAACCAAATCCAAGGAACAGAGGAAAAGAGCAATGTCAAGCCATTACTTTGAAAAGTAGTACTGAAATCAACAAAGATGTTGGAATCAAGGTATCCATTGAAGAAGTTCCAAAAGAAACAGAGCCACGGATGGAGGAAAAATAAGCAAAGGAAAAAGATCGAGAAAGATTCACTCCACTTCCATATTTTCCACAACGTCTCCAAAAAACAAACTGGACAAGCAGTTCGCTCAATTCCTAGAGGTCTTCAAAAAGTTGCATATCAACATTCCATTTGCAGAAGCATTGGAAGAAATACCCAGCTATGTCAAATTCATGAAAGACATTTTGACACGAAAGCAAAGATTGGGAGATTACGAAACAGTAGCATTGACAGAAGAATGCAACGCCATCTTTTAGAGGAAGCTTCCCCCAAAGTTGAAAGATCCTGGCAGTTTCACCATCCCATGCACAATTGGAGAACATTACATCGGTAAAGCTTTGTGTGATTTAGGTGCTAGTGTTAATTTGATGCCTTTTTCGATTTACAGGAAACTGCAAATTGGAGAGGCAATGCCCACCTCAATCTCTCTGTAACATGCTGATAGAACGCTCGTATTTCCAAGAGTTGTAGTTGAAGATGTGCTGGTCAAAGTCGACAAACTCATTCTCCCAGCAGATTTCATTATCCTTGACATGGAAGAAGACAAAGATGTACTTATCATCCTCGGAAGACCATTATTGGCTACATGTTGAACTGTTATTGATGTACATAAAGGAGAAGTAACCATGAAAGTACAGGACCAATAAGTTACCTTTAATGTTTTCAAAGCCATGAAATTCCCGAGTGATGAAAAGGAAGAGGAATGTTTCGGAATTGATGTTGTAGATAGTATCATCCAGGATACTGATGCAATGCCACTTCCCATGGATAAACTTGAAGCTTGCATCACCAACATGATTGATAGCGAGTTAGATGATGAAATTCTAGAATGTATCAACTATCTTGATAGACCATTTCGTTTCAAATCAACACCACAGGTGGAAAGTTTGGAACTACCAAAAAAGAGTGAATCAAGCCCTCGATTGAAGAACCACCACAGCTAGAGCTAAAGCTAATTCCGAGGCATCTCAGGTATGCATTCTTAGGAAATTCTTCTGATTTACCTGTGATTATTTCTTCGTCGCTAACTTGGAGCAAGAAGAAAAGTTACTGAGAGTGTTACTAGAACACAAGAAAGCCATTGGCTGGACTATAGTAGACATTCAAGGCATTAGTCCATCATTTTTCATGCACAAAATTCTGATGAATGATGAGTACAAATCCACAATGGAGCATCAACGGAGACTAAATCCAATCATGAAGGAGGTCGTGAAGAAAGAAATTGTGAAATGGTTGGATGTCGGCATCATCTACCCCATCTCTGGCAGCACTTGTGTTAGTCTTATGCAATGTGCGCCAAAGAAAGGAGGAATTAATGTAGTCACAAATGAAAAGAACGAGCTGATTCCAACAAGAAAAATGACTTGATGGAGAGTATACATGGACTACAGGAAGCTGAACAAAGCAACAAGGAAATATCATTTCCCGTTACCATTCATTGACCAGATGCTAGACAGATTGGCGAGACACGAGTTCTATTATTTTCTGGATGGATACTCGGGGTATAATCAGATTGCCATCACCCCATAAGATCATGAGAAAACCAGTTTTACATGTCCGTATGATACTTTTACTTTCTGCATGATGTCATTTGGACTATGTAATGCTTCTGCCACATTTCAACGTTGCATGATGGCCATATTCTCAGACATGCTGGAACAATGTATGGAGGTTTTCATGGATGATTTCTCTGTGTTTGGAGACTCTGTCGACCACTGCTTTTAAAATCTGGAAAATGTGTTACAGAGATGCGAAGACACTAACATGGTACTCAACTAGGAGAAATGCCACTTCATGGTGTAGGAAGGCATCGTCCTGGGACATCGGATCTCACAAAAGGGAATCGAGGTGGATAAAGCAAAGAACGAGACAATTGAAAAACTACCTCCACTAATATCTGTTAAAGATATTCGTAGTTTTCTCAGACATGGAGGCCTTTACATGAGATTTATCAAAGACTTCTCAAAGATTGCTAAACCTCTGTGCAATCTGCTGGAGAATGACGTGCCTTTCAACTTCACCAAAGAATGCCATGAAGCTTTTGAAATCTTGGACCCAGCAGATACCAGACTTGACTCTTCCATTTGAGGTGATATGTGATGCTAGTGATTTTACTGTAGGTATATTTTTGGGACAACACAAAGCACAAATCTTCCACACCATTTACTACTCTAGCAGAACTTTGAATGAAGCTCAACTCAACTATACAACCACTGAAAAAGAGTTGCTTGCAGTTGTGTTCACTTTTGATAAATTCTGCTCGTATCTGCTGGGTCCCAAAGTGGTGGTCTACATATATCATTCAGCAATCAAATATCTGATCATAAAGAAAGATGCCAAACCTAGATTGATCTGTTGGGTCTTTCTACTATAAGAATTTGACGTGGAGATCCGAGACAGGAAAGGGACAGAAAATCAAGTGGCAGATCACTTATCAAGGCTCAAGAATGGAGAAACAACTGGCAATGAATTGACAATCAAAGAAAATTTTCTAGATGAACATTTGTTTGCCATGAAACAACACAATGTCCCTTGGTATGCTGACTATGTAAACCAAATAGTCTCGGGAAAATGGCCATTGGAATAGACACATCACTAACGAAAGAAGTTCATCAAAGAAGTCAAGCATTATGTTTAGGATTAGCTGTACCTGTTCAAACGATGAGCTGATCAATTATTGAGACGTTGTGTTCCACAAGAGGAGGTCAATAGTGTCTTGCACCATTGTCATTCATCAACATACGGCAGACACTTCAGCGGGAATAAAACTGCAGCCAAAGTCCTAGAGTCAGGTTTGTTCTGTCCCACTCTGTTTAAAGATGCTTACTTATTTGGTCTTCAATGTGACAGGTGCCAGAGAACGGGAAATATATCGATGAGAAATGAAAGACCTCTGCAAAATATTCTGGAAGTGGAGATATTTGTTGTATGGGGGATTGATTTTATGGGACCCTTTGTTCCATCATTCGGAAACCTGTACATGCTAGTTGCAGTAGACTACGTCTCCAAATGGGTTGAAGCAATAGCAATGCCATCTAATGATTCAAAAGTGGTGATAAAATTCCTTAAAAATAATATTTTTCACTCGCTTCGGAAAACCTCGAGTAATTATCAGTGATGGTGGCTCACATTTCTGCAACAGATACTTTGATGCACTTTTATCCAAATACGGAGTTACTCATAAAGTTGCCACTATTGGTTTCTATTAAGGTCCCAATATCAATAATAAGCATGAAATATGTGCGAATACAAATCAACGAAGTTGCGGAATACTTACATCGAGCGGTTGAGCGATGCGGAGGTAACAAAAAATTTTCTTTTCCTATTCACTGCATTCGTCAGTTCACTGCAAGTGCTCACTAGTTTCGGCCTTTTGGATCAACTTCGTCAAGCTCCAAGCTTCGTCGAACAATTCCCGGCTCATGGGTGGACTTCCCTATCACCTTCGCATGTCTCGTAAGTGTGCTAGCACTTGAGATTTTGCCACAAAATCCCACTCTAAGCTTCCCTTCACTACTCGGTAAAACAGAAGAAAAAGCCCACTGTTTGGCGTGAGATGAGGGAGAAAGAGAGATGGTGTTGAATGTGTAATTTTTTTTTTTTTTTTGGTAAATGAATTTCTAAAATACATATAGCAACTTTGCTTTCAAAAAGTCAATGTAATTTTAAAACAATTTATTCCATTCAAGCTTTTAAAAGCTTTCAACAACTCCAATCAAGTCACATCTATCATTCAAGTTGTCAAGTCACATCACTCAAAGTGACAAGATTTGACGCTTGATGTGACGCTAGATGCGACTAGTGATTTGACGCTTGATTTGACTTACGTGCCGCATTCAAATTCGAAATGTGAATTCGCTCACAAACAATCTCGGGCTCGGGTTTGCTAATTCCAAATTAACGAATTTTTCGTTGCGTCGTAATTAAATGATTACGCCTAGCGAAGTCACTAATCACGTCGCTAACGAATTAATTCTATATTAATTCGCTCGCCCGAATCAAAATCTAATTGTAATTCCGCGTCGAAATCCAATTTCATTTAATATATCAAATATATTAATTAATCGATTAATTCCAAATTAATCGTTATCTCTCTTTAATTGAAATTTTATCCCAGACAAAATATCTCTGCAATTAATCCCAGATTAACTTTCTCTCTCTTCTAATTAATCCCAGATTAATTTAGAGTGCGAGTCATACGTCATCGGTGAATCTTTGGGAAGCGACCCATGAGATCCCCGGATATGTTGGCAGTAAATTCGGTCGTCGGACTATCCGTACACATAAGTACCTCGTACTACATTTTACCGATTTACAAGACAAGGTTGGCCTCTAGCAATGCGCCATGCCTACCCAATTCTCCGGAAACATCCTAACAGGAATAAAGGATTTTTATCAAGTGTAGTATACGTAGTATTGCGTATCTCTGTCCAGTATCGGATGATCACGTGCTAGGCTTGGGGCTGGAATTGTGTCTGCCCCGTACGAAGCACATATCGGATGTCTGGTGACTAGTCTCTATAATCGGATAAACATGACCTAGTCATAATATCCCGATAGCTGCAGCATTTAAGAGAACCAGTCCCGTATCCTACGTGACCATCATCTCCATATGATTGGAGTGACACTTCCGTCTTGACATCACACCCAACACACTACGATTCTCAATATACCCAGCATTGGCGTACACAGAACATGTTAAAGCCATGAACGACCGCAACCAAAGTATATTGATTGTCGCAAGTATTAGCGGTGCAAGTCTCAGGTTAAGACCAAATACACCTACCCTGATTTCGGACTTCCATAGACACATAGTCATACTACCAATGGAATTCCGAGGGGGTCTATCCAGAGCGAAGCTGTTTCCCGTACCAACGGTAAAACATAACCTCCTATTACACTTGCATGAGTATCCTATACCCAAATATATGAGAACTATGCCGTTGTGCCCTCACAACGCGCACAAGTGTAATACTAGTCTTTTACGCATTTGTCGATGTCCAATCTCGACAATGCTCTGACTAGGGATATTTAATGATTTATCCTTCGTGGACTGATATTGTCTCATATCATTCTCTGTCCATGAACAAATCATAAGGACCTCACATCATTTATGCATCTAGGTGATCTAATCACAAATGATAAGAGTGCAATCTCCTTTCTAACATAGTTAATTTGTACAACAACATCATGATCTGTACAAATAGTGACTCTATGGGTCATAATTGTCCAACAATCTCCCACTTGGCCTATAGCCAGTCACTCGAGTGCCTTACACCCGAACTATGTACGGTTGGCTCAAACTGCTGAGAAAAGGCTTTCGTCAGCGGATTTGCATGATTATCATCTGATGCGATTTATACGATCATCACATTGCCACAATGTATGATCCGAACGAATCAGATGAATATCGAAGTATATATCTGGATCGTTGATGAGACCATTAATTCTTTAGCCTATGCTGACGCCTGGCTCAGCTGCTAACAGAATTTTATCTAATCTAATTAGATTTATTATTGACTCAGAAGGCTTCTATTCTCGCCTCAGCTGCAGCAATAACCCGCATTTGTTGTTTATACGGTAACAGTATCTTGCTTGGAAGATTTCCAACTCAGTGTTCCGTTATTCAAACTGTATAGTACCGTTTGTAACTTATAGTCATTTTATCATTTTTAGGAAACTTGCTACAGTGATCCCAGTCACTTCAAGTTCTCCTTCTCCATAAACTAAGACAGCATCCTTAGTTCTCTAAGAAACTAACGGATGTTCTTACTTCATTCCAGTGACTATCACTCGAATTGGCCTGTTTGTGAATCCATATGCTCAAAGCGTATGAGACACCAGGTTGCGTACATTTTTCAATGTACAGTTTCTCGGAGAGTTTTATCGAAAGCCAAGCTTTCACCGATAGTTATTATGGGAATATCATTTCCAAGAAATGACGTATTATCATTATTTATAGGACAACCACTGTCAGTGCGCTCCCACTAACTTCCTTACATACACAAGAATCATTTCGTTTTGAATTAAATCATTAACCATTATGATTACATCAAACCGACAATTCCAAGAACCTAATGCTTGCTTCAATCTAAACATGGATCGAATAACCTGCAAACCTTGTTTGCTAGTTTTGGTACGACAAAACCGACAGGATGTTATAAACATCCTCCTACTGGTTTCCTTTTCAGGAAAGCGATTTTCCCGTTCAGCTGTCATATTTCATAAATGAAACATGCAGCATTAGCAAGTATTATCCAAATGGATTTACCATGGTAACAGGAAAAATGTTGAATCGTAATCAACAGAATATTGATAACGATACCTTTCCACGAAAAGCCTAGCTTTATTCGTTGGTATGTTGCCATCAATGTGAGTCTTCCTTGAAGACTTATATAGTACCAATAGGCACAATGGCTTGCGGTACATCAACTAGTGTCCAAACATAGTTGATATACATGGATCCATTTCGGATTTATGACACTTGTCATAATAGGGAGTCGATACCTTGTATCACTTCCTCATACGTAGTCAGTTGTTATTCCTCAATAAGATAGACATCTTTATGAGGTGAGATCAGAAACCCATACCCCAGGTTGTTTTCTGACTCTCTTCGACATACGCGGTTCTTGTATATACGAAGATTAATGGTAATAGTTTCATCTTTGATGAACCATTTGTGTTCCATTAGGATTCGGTGCCTTGAACAGTAATAGTTTCATCTTTGATGAACCATTTGTGTTCCATTAAGATCGATTGGATCCAATCCAATTACTAATTCCGGTAGGGGGACATCCAAGTCCGAAACATATATCTTATATATGCCAATACATCCAATGTATTACCTGTTGGATAATATGACCCATAGCGTCACTATTTGTACAGATCATAGTGTTGTTGTACAAATTAACTATGTGACAAGGAAATTGCACTCTCATCATTTGTGATTAGATCACCTTAGATATATAAATGAAGAGAGGTCCCTATGTGTAACATCCCGCCTAAGCCAGGATGCTACTGGCAGGAGACAGGCAAATCCTGACTCCATAAGCCTCTAACTCTGACGAAAATCCGGCATGACCTCTGCTAAAAGTCATGCAACCTGGATCAAGTCCAGCACCATTAACAACCTATAGGGCCCAGACACAATATATCACTAACATAAACAACTCAAGACAAAATATAATTGGGCTCCATGCCTGAAAATACGAATAAACAAAAACTTTTACAAACTACACTTTATACAATTCAATTCTCTACAACTAGACTTATTACAACTTGACTCTGATACTCCCAAGACCTGGTGACTGGCTGACTGCAACGCTGCTATCCGGCTCCTCAAGTTCTGAAATCCGTGGTCGACCGATCAGGTCACCAACCTGCAAAACTCAAACACTGTTGTGGTGTGAGTCATAAGACTCAGTAAGTAACTATGCTCATTCCTTGAGTGACTAACACACGAAGTCTGAATCTTATTCTATTATTAACCTGAACTGTCAACATAACCATATAATATTCACCAAATCAGAATTAACCATTTACTCCTATTCACTTTTATTATTTACTACTTACTACCAATCTCTCTACTATTCATATATATACTTAAATCCTGATTCATGTTTTTAGATTATCCTGAATTATCTATGTGGTTATACAATATTCATGAAATTTGAAGCACTATATAATTCTTATCCATTTACAAACATGTCACTTGTTACTGATCTTTTTATTTGACTACATACAAACTTTAAATTTATGTTTTACTATATACTTCAAAGTCATCTTTAACATAACATTAAGTTTCTCTATTCGTAATTACTATATCAAGCCTCTTCACGTTTTTGCTGCGCTACTCTAATTACTCAATTCTTACCTTCTATACTCTTTACTATTCTGGTTCAGGTATTTATCATAGCTCTCTCTCTTTCATTACCTTGAAATATCATCAAATCAGTCATACTAAAATAATAATCATGTCAAACATTTAATCCACTATCACTAACCATGCATACATGCATATGTTATCATCTCATCATGTTCTATCATTCTTACAATATGTTCTTTCTAAGCATACAACTCTATACATTTAAATAAGATCATGCTACCATGCACTAGTATTTTACAAAATGTTACTTCTACATGAAAATGCTACACACAAAAATTATCATATATGCATACTCATGCAGACATGTGTTTGTGTAATAATGTCGACTATATGCTTTCAAATGATAACCAGAATGTATGATTTATATGCATAACTTATGAATTAGACTCTACATTTATCATGCCATGCTTTAATAAATACGTTTTGAAAATCATTTCTGAAAAACTGCTTTCTGAAGCTCTGTTTGAAAATCTCTTAATAAAACTTATCTTTCTAAAATCATGCTTTGAATCTCTGGTTTCTGGAAACTATTTCTAAAATCTTGTTTCTGAAAACTGTTTACTGAGAATCTGAAAACTGAAAACTCTTTCTGAAAATCTTTATTTTTCTTGTATTTCTTTTTAAAACCGTCTTTTTAAGTTCTTTTCTGAAAGTCTTTTCTGAAAACTTAAAACTGAAAACTGAAATTTGAAATCCTTTTTTCTGAAAACCAAATCTCCGCCCGTAGGCGCATCTCCGCCCGAAGGCGCATCTCCGCCCGTAGGCGCATCTCCGCCCAGGAATGTACCATCTGAGCGCTGAGGATCTAGGAGCGTCCCCCCAGTCCTCCACATGTGCACATGTATATAAATCCGTCAATTCCATAGTATCTGTCAATTCCAACTGAATCTCAAGTTACATACTGGGGTGAGTTTTTCCCTCATGCCCCGAAAATATAAAACTCATGCTTTAAGTCTCAAAATGGTATCAAACCTTTTCAAAAAATATTTCTGTCAAAAGCATATGAAACTTTTCTTAAAAATTTATTTGATTTTCAAAATCATTCATAACTTTAACTCAGCTTTTGAAAATCATGATATGCACATGTATATATATATAAACTAATTACTTATACTTTCACATACAAATCATACTTTCATATTTCCTATCCTTTATGTTGTCATATATGTACATGCATTCATTTATGCATAATTATGGTATATCGAAATCATTCATAAGAATGCACACTCTAAGCATATACCAAACTTATCTTATATAATCATACAGTTACGTGCTTATGTCCATGCGTACAAATAAATTAAATAACATGTGAATCATGCTCTTTTCATGATTTCATTTTTAGCCATCTTATATTCTATATACTCATTCTATCCTTAATGTACTTTACACACAACAAGCAAATTCACTTAAATTGTTACTACCTTATAAACATATGCAAACTAATGTATCTTTTACACACACAAAACTCATTCTTTAACCAGTCATGTGTATATGTCTGTTTAAATACGTATTAACACGCTCAAGATAACATATATTGACATTTCAAATATATTCTCATATCATAACATTTACATTCTTCTTTTCAGACCATTTAAATCATATCAAGACTCTTAATATCTATAAACTACTCATTCATTTTCTCGTATGTTCGCACCTTCAACAGCCACACGACATATATAAATATCATTATCAAATTTATAACTTACATGTCACCCTTCACTTTCATAAGCTATAAAACTTTGCCAAATAAACATTAACCACTTGGAATGCAAACAACTGCAACCAATCTAGGCAACAAAACTAGATTTGTAATCTATAAAGTTAAGCTTCATCTGGTTAGCTTAAAATCTTAGAGGAACTTTACGGTCCTAAAAGTTAATATGTTCTATATTGATAGCAATCCTCTCCCTCACTGACAAAGCTAAAGCTTAGGAAAAATCAACTAATAACAAAGGTCCTAGTATATGAAGATAGCCTTATGAAATTATTTCTTGCAGAATGTAATTTCATTATATGATTCGAAAGTCAATAAAAAAATAAAATTTTGCTACTTTGGCCTTTTACTTTTTATCATGTCCAGTGTCCCTATACATAATAACCTAAATTAGAAATTAACATCCTCTGTAATAATCAGCTTAAAAATTACATTAAGACATCTACTAAGGACGCTGCTGATACAACCCTGCTTTCTAGCTTGTCTACTGTGCTTAATCTATATCTTTTATTATATATTTTTTTCTTTTAATCAAATACAATGTACCATCACTTGAAGTTTAGTATGATTTATTATTCTACTTAAACAGTCCCAAAAAAAACAAGTTCACACACTAATCAAAAAGATTAACTTAATAATTAAACAAAGTGCTAATAATATCAAAGCTTAGTTAAGTTCTTTACCCATATATACATATATTTAAACCCTTATTACTACTATTTCTACTGCTGTCACTATCGCAAACCAAATATCAGATTTTGATTACTCATTAAACACATAAATATTTCAATCTTTCATTACTCACTCTTTAAATCTCCAAGTCAGCCATTTATTAGATTTATTCCTTAATTCCAAAAACCCCAAATTCTAGGGTTACCATTGCCGATTCTCCTTCTCCTCTAATTAATTCAATAACTTTCATTTCATACAAAATACTTAATCTAGGATGTGTTTAACATACTTCCAACCCATTATTTCACCCAATTCCGAATTTTCATCTCAAACCCAAATTATTAAATCAATCAATTTTCAAGGAAATGTTAGCATAATATACTTACTAATTGGGTCTCTCTTTCGGTATCTTCTTCTGCTCGCTGTTCTTTCACTCCACTGCCCTAGCTTTCCCTCTCTTTCTCGGCCTAACCCATTTTCGGTCTGCTTTGTTCTTCTTTATTTTCCTTTTCTCGGTTTCAGCTTCTGTTTTTGCTTTTTTTTTTTTTTTTTTTTCTCGATCCCTGTCTTCTCTCGTGATTCTGCCCATTTTCTTCTTTCTGCTTACTGTTTTTGGTCCTATTTCTCTTTTCTGGTTTCTTCACGAATTCTCTGTGTGGACTGTGTGCGTAAACTGTGAACTGCCTCCTTCTTCTGGTGCGTGTGTGTGTGTGTTTGGTTTAGGTAGATGTGTGTGTTCCCCTCTCTCACGTGTGTGGGTGATTAATATATATATATTTAATACATGTGTCCTAGAAATTTCTAGATTTAGTTATTTATTTGTGTATTAAATGTGTATAAAAAAAATATCTAGAGCAAGTCTCAATTAAACCCCTCAAATTTAAATTAATTACACCTCATAATTATTTCCTTGCAATAATTCCCATTTTATTGTAAAATAAACTTCGCGCTCGGACGCGGCCTCACGCGCCGAAAAATAAATTCACCCAACTCACTAAAATAATCCGGGATGTTACACTATGATTAGTTCCTGGATTGAGAATGATATGAGACAGTATCAGTCCACGAAGGATTAATCATTAAATATCCCTAGCCGGAGTATTATCGAGACTGGACATCGATAATGCGGAATAGGCTAGTATTGCACTTGTACGCGTTGTGAGGGCACAACGGCATAGTTCCCATATATATAAGTATTGGATACTTATGCAAATGCGATAGGAGGTTGTGTTTCACCGATGGTACGGGAAACAGCTTCGCTCTGGATAGACCCCTCGGAATCCCATTGGTATTATGACTATGTGTCTATGGGAGTCCGACATCAGGGTAGGTGTGTATGGTCTTAACCTGAGACTTGCACCGCTAATGCTTACGACAATCAATATGCTTTAGTTGAGGTCGTCCATGACTCTAACCGGTTCTGTGTACGCCAATGCTGGGCATATTGAGAATCGTAGAGTATTGGGTGTGATGTCAAGACGGAAGTATCACTCCAGTCATAGTGGAGATGATGTCACGCAGGATACGGTATTAGTGCTCTTAAGTGCTGGCCGGCCATCAGGATATTATGACAAGGTCATGTATATCCGATTATAGAGACTAGTTACCAGACATCCGACATGTGCTTCGGACGGGGCAGACACTTATCCAGCCCAGCCCTAGCACGTGACTATCCGATACTGGGCCGATATACACAATACTTGGTATACTACGCTTGATATAGATCTTAAATATTCTTAGATGAATATGACCGGAGAATTCGGTAGACTTCGTGCTTTGATAGAAGCCGATCTTATCTCGTAAATCGGTAGAACGTAGTACTTGGTACATACATGATTCGGATACTCCGACGACCGTATTTACTGCCAACATATCCGGGGATCTCATGGGTCGCTTCCCGATAATGCACCGATGACGCATAACTCGCACTCATTAATAATCTGGGATTATATATAGAAGAGAGAGAAAATTAATCTAGGATTAATTACAGAGATATTTTATCTAGGATAAAATATCGTCTAAAGAGAGAGAATGATTAATTTGGAATTAATCGGTAAATTAATATATTCGATATATTAAACGAAATTAGATTTCGACGCGGAATTAAAATTAGATTTTAATTCGGGCGAACGAATTAATTTAGAATTAATTCGTTAGCAACGTGAATAGTGAATTCGCTAGGCGTAATCATTTAATTACGACGCGACGGAAAAATCGCTAATTGGGAATTAGCGAACCCGAGCCCGAGTGTGATTGCGAGCGCATTCGTATTTCGAATTCGAGTGCGGCAACGCAAGTCACATCAAGCGTCAAATCATTCGTCACATCAAACGTCAAATCAAAAGTCACTTTGAGTGATGTGATTGATTGATGTGATTGAGTTGATTGATTGATAGACACACATCAAGTCACTTTAATAAAGTGACATTGAATAGTGATGGGTGTTGTTGGAATAGTGATTGGTGGTTGTGTAATTGATTTCCATTTACTTTATTTGATAAATTAAAATGGTAAATGCTTATTAATTTTTGGAAAAATATATAAAGCATTTTTGTAATTCAATTACTAACTTAACCATAACACTTCTCCTCCTTTTCTCTCCATCAATACACGCCCAAGGGGCTGTTTTTCTTTCTTCTTCACAGCTCACTGCCGTGAGCTTCAAGGGAAGCAATGAGTGGTTTTCATGGTGAAAACGCAAGTGCTAGCACACTTACGACTATTGCGAAGGTGTTAGGGAGGTTCACCCATGAGGCGGGATCCATTCGACGAAGTTTGGAGCTTCAAAATGAGATCCGAAACTGCCCAAACCAGTGAAGAATTCAGTTTTGGAGGGCAGTGAACTGCTGCAGTGGGCATGAATGGCAGTGCACTTTGTGTCTTCATTCGTCTTCAAATCGTCTCAACCGATCGATGTGAGTATTCCGCTACCTCCGTTGATGTATTCACACATGTATTTCATTGCTTGTTTGATCTTGGGACCTAGACAAAACCTAACAATGGCATCAAGAGCTATAGGTTCAAGCATGAAATTTTTAGGGCTTAAAATTGGGTAAATTGATTTTGAGCATGATTTGGTTAAATTGTTTGATTGAGCATGTTTAAATGATGTTTAATTTAAGATTGATGGGATCAATTTGTTGAAATTGTGATTGGATCAAATTTCCCCAAAATATATGTGTTGGCCGAATATGTAAAGAATTTTGGAATTTTGGAATTTTTTGATTTTGATTCATTGGATGAATTAGAATGATGTTGGATAATGTTAATTTGAAATTAATTGGATTAATTTTTGAATTGAACAAAAATCCCCAATTCCTTCATGTTGGCCGAATGTGTATAAGCCATATTAGTCTTGGAATTTTGATTTTTTGGACATTGGATGTGTATGAAATCATTCGGGATATTAATTCGATGTCGATTGTGAAATTAATTGGATTGAATTCAAATCAGATAAAAATCCCTATCTTGGCCGAGACCTTAGAAGCATGTAATGGGTTTGATTTTTTCATTTATGTGTTGGACATGTGATGATGATAATGAACATGATTAATTGGACTAATTTGATGTTTTAGAAATATTGATTTGGGTGATTAATCATGTAATGCACTTTAGGTAATTAAATTACGAAATTGGATTTGTGTAATTTAATGAATTAGGCCTTTAAATTGGATTTGGGCTTATTAAGTTGTAATTGGGGTTATTGGGCTTGATTTTATCAAGTTGGGTTTAGGCCATGTGGATTGGATCCAATTGGGCCCAAAACCACTACCATAAAGCCCAAATGCGACTAATGAACCTTTAAAGTTTAATTGGGCCTAATGGGCCTAAATTGATTTCTGGGCTTATGGGGTTACTCCTTGATTAGGCTTTGGTTGCCGAAGCCCACGCCTTATAGAAATTAATTAAAGCCCATTAGACTTGAATTGAATTGACTTTGGACGTTAATTGGGCTTTGAGTCCCGATGCGATTAAATTTGGAATTTAAGTCGAAAAGGTTTATTAAATAAAGTGTAATATTTAATTTGGAATTGAATAGTGAATTAGTATTAAATACATGTTAAATTGGATTGAAAGATGTAGTTTAATTTAATTCATGAATTCGTACTTTGAGTACTTATTCGCAAAAATGAGTTTGACTCGAGCAAAATCAAATCGTTGTTTGAACATTGGATGATCACATAATTATCAGATTAATTAATTTGATTAGATTGATTGATAGCATGCTTTTGTGTGAATACGTGGTTGTGATGAATGAATAATGTATATCGGATGGATATTAGTCTGGTGGGGCAATTTTGGAAATTGTTGTAATAAATTCGATTTATTAAATTGGACCTGCGTGTCCAGCCTTATCACCTCTATTCTCTTTGTATTCTCTTCTCACCTATTCCCCTCAATGTAAATGAGGTTTCTTTAGAAGTGTAGTGTAACGGGTAGAAGTAATACAAGTGCTAGCTTGAGTGAGAAAGGGAGAGATTTGATCTAGGATCAACGTGTTAAGTATCCATCCGCATATCATTATTATTTTATTTCATATGCGCTTTATTATGTATTTAGAATGCATGTTTAAGGGTGTATGATGATGAGACTTTAACAAAGATAATTAAATTGGTAGCCAATTTGCATGCGAAAAGCCCTCATAAAATATCATGCGTTTTTTCCTTCCATTGAGTGATTCTTACTCAAGATCTTAGATTGGCATGGGTTGTTGGCCAAAGTCAAGCCCTTGTCCGTCAAAGATGTGTTTGAATCACGAGGCTTTGTTCCATATTGGTGTCTTGTCCAAGTTGTGGTTTGTTGGCCAAAGTCAAGACCACTTCTTGTCCAACGACATTGATTACGAAGCTTCCATGGTCAATGGGTCCGCGCTTGACTGGGATCACTAGGTTTGTTGTGCCAAAGCCAAGGCCTAGTTGATTCAGAGGAAAAAGGTTAGGGTATATATTAGATATATAGGCATATATAAGATATATGTTTCGGACTTGGATGTCCACCTACTGGATCTAGGAGTTGGAAGAGATCCAATTGATCTTCGAGATCTACCTAGTTAATTATCATACAATTTGTTGGCCAAAGTCAAGATTGTGTGATATTTAACGGGATCCTAGCCCACTAGGAAACACGATTTCCCGAGTACTCGACAGAGGGTTAGAGGCTCGCCGAAAAATAGTGGTAGGCAAGAATTGAATTTGCAATATTCGTTCAATTACTCGCCATACGCGCTCAAACAAATATCACTCGTCATATATTAAAAGTATTAGTTGGACTAATATTTAATGTTGTTTTAATAAACAGTTGGACTGTATTATAGTTGATTATATATAATTGGATTATATTAATCAATATATTTGAATTAATTAATTTCAGTTTACAGTTGATTTTATAATTGGATTATAGTAATCAATGTAATTGAGGTTAATTAATTTGGATTATATTTGATTATATAGTTGGACTATTATAATCATTATAATATATAGTACCACTAATCGTTGATTAAATAGTTGGATTATTGTAATCAAGATAAAATTGAAAATTTGGATATTTAAAATATAATCTTGGATTAAATGTTTTAAATGATTTAATTTTCAAATTGGGAATAAATAATAGGTTACTTTATTTGATAAAATAACTTATTATACCTTAAGCCCAAAATTAAGCAAAATAAGTAGAGCATAAAATCTTTGGAAGATTTATGTGATGATGACTTTAGTGCTTAATTTAATATACTTGTCATAAATCTAATTTTAGATTTAATAAGTATTAAAATTGCAATAAATAATTCTTGGAGAATTAATTGACTATTCTAGAGGTGAAAAGTCAAAGTTTGCAATTGGGCATGTAGCACGAGGTGCACATTGTTTCGATATTCTAAAAACCCAAGGCTTGGCCTAAGGTTCCTGAAATATTGAAAAGGATAATTGACATATCCCAAAGTGACTACCATTGGGATATGGCAGACACGAAGGAATTAAAGAAAGGGCAAGACTGTGACTTTAAAAATGTTTGTCAAAGTTATGTTCACAACTAGTATTGAAATTAGATTTTAAATACTTAGTGTGGTACATAAAAGATATGTATTGATGTTCAGAATCTGCTTTGAGCAGAATACTGACTTCAAGCTGAGATTGCTCTGCGAATCGGAAACGGGACGAAAGTCGCTGTTTCGACCGTAGATACCTAAGTTTAGGAACTACCCTTCGGGTGTGTACTTAAATTAGGAACTGTTATAATGTAACTAGTTTGACTAGAGACATTATCTCTATATCAGTGTTTAATCCATTGTGGATAAACCTTTATATTCCAGAACACTAAGTGTTTCATTAAATAAAGATGATACTGAGATAAACACATTAGATGTGAATAACAGAATTTATATTTTGAATATAATTAAAATCTCAAAACATATAAAATGACAAATAAATAGCTCAAATTGATTTGATCAATAGAGACTTATTTGTGGCATTGTTGTCTGGGACACAATTAAACAAGACTCGTATATCCGCACTTTTGAAGAGTGGGTACTAGGACTGATTTGACTATTCAAATAAAGTCTACGAATCTAGTTTATAAGGTAAAGTACCTAAAACACTGTTTACTTGGTAATAGTGTAAGTGCCACCGATCTGTTAGCCTATTCATGGTGAAGTTAGTGGGCCCATATCTAGCTAGGCTAGATGTGAACATGAATATTTCGTGACCTTAACGGATGTGGCATCACGTTATGGTTTGTGTTTTCTTTTGAAGAACACAGATCGGAAACTATTAGAGTTTCGACACGAAGTAGATAAACAGATCGACTATAGTTTATTATGCCGTCACGGTAAGACCGTAATGGAAATACTTAAGCAGTAAGTTTCAAATATAGATGAAAGAGTATAGTATTCTTTCAGATGAGGACTCCTCCCGAGACACGTCAGTTTGACGGTGTGTCCAAACTAAAAACCGAATTTTTGTTGGACATGATAAGGTTTATCACGAGTCGCTCTGAGCTATCATTTCCTTCAACAGGATATGTATTTACAGTGCAAAACTTATTTAGAATAAGGTTCCATGAAAAACTGTTTGACAGATATCATATAGGATATGAAAAGGAAAGAAACATGGTTTCTCATAATTTGGGTATGCCGGGCATAACGTTTGGATGATACCAAACTAGGACCCAAATTGGATAAGTGCCATATATAGGTTATCCTAAGGGAAACCATAAGTATAGTACTTATAAATCTCACATGAGAACAATATGATTGTTGCTCACCATGCAGTTTTCCTAAGTGGAACACCGATATGCAGTGGTAAGTGGGAGGATAGTGATACTCGATGAAAATCGGAGTAATACTATTCAAGGCACGAAGTCCTTAATGGAACACATATAGTTCATCAAGGATGAGACTATACCATTAATCTTTGAATACACAAGAACCTCATAGATCGGAGAGAGTCAGAAAACAACCTAGGGTATGGGTTTCTGATCTCACCTCTTAAAGATGTCAATCTTATGGAGGTATATCAACTGACTACGTTTTGAGGAAGTGATACGAGGTATCGACTCCCTATTATGGCAAAGTGCCATGAGTCTGAAATGGATTCCATGAATAACAACTATGTTTGGATACTAGTTGTTGTACCGCAAGGCATTGTGCCTATTGGTACTGTAAACGTCTTCAAGGAAGACATACATGGATGGCAACATACCAACGTACAAAGCTAGGCTTGTGACGGAAAGGTATCGTTATCAACATTATGTTAATATCGGTTCAACCTTTTACCTGTTGCCATAATAGATCCATTTTGATGATGCTTGTTGATACTGCATATTTCATTTATGAAATACGTTAGTTAAAGATCAAAATCGCTTTCCTAAAAAGGAAACCTTTTGGAGGATGTTTATAACATCCTGACGATTTTTGTCGTACTAAAACCAGCAAACAAGGTTTACAGGTTATGTTGGATAATATGACCCATAGCGTCACTATTTGTACAGATCACGGTGTTGTTGTACAAATTAACTATGTGACAAGGAAATTGCACTCTCATCATTTGTGATTAGATCACCATATATGTATAAATGAAGAGAGATCCATATGATTAGTTCCTGGATTGAGATGATATGAGACAGTATCAGTCCACGAAGGATTAATCATTAAATATCCCTAGCCAGAGTATTATCGAGACAGGACATCGATAATGCGGAATAGGCTAGTATTGCACTTGTGCGCGTTGTGAGGGCACACCGACATAGTTCTCATATATTTAAGTATTGGATACTTATGCAAGTGCGATAGGAGGTCGTGTTTCACCGATGTACGGGAAACAGCTTCGCTCTGGATAGACCCCTCGAATCCCATTGGTATTATGACTATGTGTCTATGGGAGGCCGAAATCAAGGTAGGTGTGTATAGTCTTAACCTGAGACTTGCATCGCTAATACTTGCGATATAGGTAGACTTTGGTCTTGGTGGTACAGGGCTTTAACCGGTTCTGCGTACACCGCTTCTGGGTTTATCAGAGAGTCGTAGTGTATTGGGTGTGATGTCGAGATGAAAGTATCACTTCAGTTATAGTGGAGATGATGTCACGCAGGATACGGTATTAGTGCTCTTAAGTGCTGGCCGGCCATCGAGATATTATGACAAGGTCATGTATATCCGATTATAGAGAATAGTTACCAGACATCCGACATGTGCTTCGGACGGGGCAGACACTTATCCAGCCCCAGCCCTAGCACGTGACTATCCGATACTGTGCTGATATACACAATACTACGGTATACTACGCTTGATACAGATCTATATATTCCTGTAAGAATATTTCTGGAGAATTGGGTAGGCATGGCGCTTTGCTAGAAGCCAACCTTCTCTTGTAAATCGGTATGAACGTAGTACGAGGTACTTACGTGTTCGGATAATCCGACGACCGTATTTACTGCCAACATATCCGGAGATCTCATGGGTCGCTTCCTGAAGATTCACCGATGACGTATAACTCGCACTTTAATTAAATCTGGGATTAATTGGAGAGAGAGAATTAATCTGGGATTAATTCGATGAGAGAGAAATTAATCTGGGATTAATTACGGAGATATTTTATCTCGGATAAAATATCGTTAAAGAGAGAGAACGATTAATTTGGAATTAATCGATAAAATAATATTTGATATATTATTAGAAATTGGATTTCGACGCGAATTAAAATTAGATTTTAATTCGGGCGAACGAATTAATTTAGAATTAATTCGTTAGCGACGTGAATAGTGATTTCGCTAGGCGTAATCATTTAATTACGATGCGACGGAAAATTCGTTAATTTGGAATTAGCGAACCCGAGCCCGAGATTATTTGCGAGCGCATTCGCATTTCAAATTCGAGTGCGGCACGCAAGTCAAATCGTGCGTCAAATCGATAGTCACATTAAGCGTCAAATCAAATATCACTTTGAGTGATGTGACAAGTTGTCACTTGATTTGAGTGATTGATGTAGAAGTTGAAAAAGCAACTTTTGCTTTTTACTTTTGACTTTAGCATTTAATGTAAAGTTAAAAGAATTGGTAATTGGTTTTTTATTAATTTTTGAAATTATAAAAACAATATTACAATTTCTTTTTCTCTTTCTCTTTTTCAACCTTTACGCATTCTCTCTTTTCCCTCTCTTTTCTTCTCCCTCTCCTTCACGGCTTCAAGCCGATTTGCTTCAAAATTTTCTGGTTTCACCGAATTTGTGAGAAGCAAAAGAAGAAGAGTAGTGCTAGCACACACCATGAGTGATACATAGGTGATAGGGAAACGAATTTGTGAGCTTGGAATCAATTTTGGAGCTTGAAGCTTGGAGCTTCCATGGAGTCCATCCATGGCCGAATCTTGGAGAGACAAGAAGGACCAAAACCGAGCAGTCCAGTAGCACAAGGAGCTCCATTACCGCGAGTTTGAGAAGTTTGAAGGCTTGCATTCTTCATTTCATCAAAACCCATCAATGTGAGTATGAATTCCGCTTACTCCTTGGTTGTATTCTATTCGTTTTTATGCATGATTTATGATCTTGGGACTTGATTGAAACTCCTACAATGGTATCTTGAGCTATTGGTTGCATAAAACGAATTAGGGTTCTTGAGCAAAATTTGGGGCTTTTTGATTTAAGCATGATTTTGACAAATTGTTTGTTTAAGAATTCTTGTATATGATTAAATTAGAGTTATATGTAATCAATTTGAAGAAAAATTGATTGGATTGATTTTCCCCAATTTGCTTATTGTTGGCCAAAACTTTATTTGGGTAAACTCAATTTGAGCATCAAATGATTAAATTGTTTAGTATAGTATGCTGAATGAGGTTGAATTGATGTTGTGCATAATCAATTTCATGAAATTTGGTTGGATCCATTTTTCCCCAAATTTTGGGCATGACAAATTTGGGTAAACTTGATTTTGAGCATGTTTAATGAAATTGGATGATTTAGAATGCTTGAATGTTGTTTAATTGATGATTGATTAGATCAATTTGATGAAAAAGTGTTTGGAACAATTTTCCCCAATTTGCTTGTGATGGCCGAAAATATGATCCCTAAAATGTCTTGGATTTTTGATTTTTGTTCATTGGATGACTTGCAAATCATTTGGGGATTTTGAATTTATGTTTGATTGGGTTCAATTGGATTGAATTTGATTTGGGCATTTTTTTTCCCCTTATGGCCGAGACTTTAGCATGTATAAATTGGGTTTGATTTTGATCAAATTATGTTGGACATGATTAATTGATGTTAAGCATGATTAATTGGACAAATTTGATGTTTTGGAAACTTTGATTTGGGCAATTAATAATGCTATACACTTTAGGTAATTTAATTTGAAATTTGGAATTTTTGAAATTAAATTATTGGGCCTTAAAATTGGATTTTGGCTTTTAAAGTTGTTATTGGGTTTATTGGACTTTGTTGTACAAAGTTGGTTTAGGCCAAAATGGTTGGATCCAATTAGGCCCAAAACCGCTTCCAAAAGGCCCAAATGCGACTAATGAACCTTTAACGTTTAATTGGGCCTAATGGGCCTAAATTAATTTTTTATGGGGTAAACTCCCGGATTGGACTTTGGTTGCGGGTTTGACCCGAGTTGACCAAAAGTCCACGCCTCAAGAAATTAATTAAAAGCCCATTGGACATTAATTAAATTAATATTGGATATTAATCGGGCTTTGAGACCCGTAACGATTAAATTTGGAATTTAAGTCGTAAAGGTTTATTTTATAAAGTGTAATATTTAATTTGGAATGAAATAATGAATTAGAATTAAATACGTATTAAATTGGATTTAATCATGTAATTTAATTTAATTCGTAGAAATCGTACTTTGAGTACGTGTTCGCAATACGAGTTTGACTCGAACAAAATCAAATCGTTGTTTGAACATTGGATGATCACTAATTATCAAGATTAATTAATTTGATTGATTGATTGATAACATGCTTGTATGAATACATGGTTGTGATGTTTGAATAATGTATATCGGATGGATATTAGTCGGGTTGGGCGATTTTGGAAATTGTAATAAATTTGATTTATTAATTGGACCTGCGAGTCCAGCCTTATCTCCTATTTCTTTGTATTCTCTTCTCACCTATTCCCCTCAATGCAAATGAGGTTTCTTTAGAAGTGTAGTATAACGGGTAGAAGAAATATTTGTGCTAGTGGAAGAGAGAAAGTGAGAGATTTGATCTAGGATCAATGTGTAAAATATCCATCCGCATATCATTATTATTTTAACATATGCGCTTTATTATGTGTTTAGAATGCATGTTTAAGGGTGTATGATGATGAGACCTTAACAAAGATAATCAAAATTGATAGCCAATTTGCACGCGAAAAACCCTCGTTAAATATCAAGCGTTTATTTTCCTTCCATTGAGTGATTCTTACTCAAGATCCGAGATTGGCAGGGGTTGTTGGCCAAAGTCAAGCCCTTGTCCGTCGAAGATGTGTTTGAATCACGAGGCTTTGTTCCATATCGGTGTCGTGTCCAAGTTGTGGTTTGTTGGCCAAAGTCAAGACCACTTCTTGTCCATGACATTGATTACGAAGCTTCCATGTCAATGGGTCCGCGCTTGACTGGGATCACTAGGTTTGTTGTGCCAAAGCCAAGGCCTAGTTGATTCAGAGGAAAAGGGTTAGGTTTACATTCGATATATAGGCATATATAAGATATATGTTTGGTACTTGGATGTCCACCTACTGGATCTAGGAGTTGGATGAGATCCAATTGATCTTCGAGATCTACCTAGTTAATTATCATACAATTTGTTGGCCAAAGTCAAGATTGTGTGATATTTAACGGGATCCTAGCCCACTAGGAAACACGGTTTCCCGAGTACTCGACAGAGGGTTAGAGGCTCGACGAAAAATAGTGGGAGGCAAGAATTGAATTTGCAATATTCGTTCAATTACTCGCCAAACGCGTTCGTCGTAATATTAATTGTTAGTTAGACTAATATTTAAATTGTTGTTTTAATAAACAGTTGGACTGTATTATACTTGATTATATATAATTGGATTATATTAATCAATATATTTGAATTAATTAATTTCAGTTTACAGTTGATTTTATAATTGGATTATAGTAATCAATGTAATTGAGGTTAATTAATTTGGATTATATTTGATTATATAGTTTGACTATTATAATCATTATAATATATATAGTACCACTAATCGTTGATTAAATAGTTGGACTATTGTAATCAAGATAAAATTGAAAAGTTGGATATTTAAAATATAATCTGGGATTAAAATATTTTAAATGATTTAATTTTCAAATTGGGAATAAATAATAGGTTACTTTATTTGATAAAATAACTTATTATAACTTAAGCCCAAAATTAAGCAAAATATGTAGAGCATAAAATCTTTGGAAGATTTATGTGATGATGACTTTAATGCTTAATTTAATATACTTGTCATAAATCTAATTTTAGATTTAAGAAGTATTAAAATTGTAATTTATAATTCTTGGAGAATTAATTGACTATTCTAGAGGAGATAAAGTCAAAATTTGCAATTGGGCATGTAGCACGAGGTGCAAATCGTTTCGATATTCTAAAAACCCAAGGCTTGGCCTAAGGTTTCTGAAATATTGAAAAGGATAATAGACATATCCCAAAGTGACTACCATTTGGATATGGCAGATACGAAGGAATTAAAGAAAGGGCAAGGCTCTTACTTTGAAAATGTTTGTCTTAGTTATGTTCACAGCTAGTATTGAAATTAGATTTTAAATACTTAGTGTGGTACATAAAATATATGTATTGATGTTCAGAATCTGCTCTGAGCAGGATACTGACTTCAAGCTGAGATTGCTCTGCGAATCGAAAACGGGACGAAAGTCGCTGTTTCGACCGTAGATACCTAAGTTTAGGAACTCCCCTTCAGGTGTGTACTTAAATTAGGAACTGTTATAGTGTAACTAGTTTGACTAGAGATTATCTCTATATCAGTGTTTAACCGTTGCGGATAAACCTTTATATTCTAGAACACTAAGTGTTTTATTATATAAAGATGATACTGAGATAAACACATTAGATGTGAATAACAGAATTTATATTTTGAATATAATTAAAATCTCAAACATATAAATGACAAATAAATAGCTCAAATTGATTTGATCAATAGAGACTTATTTGTGGCATTGTTGTCTGGGACACAATTATACAAGACTCGTATATCCACACTTTTGAAGAGTGGATACTAGGACTGATTTGACTATTCAAATAAGGTCTGCGAATCTAGTTTATTAGGTAAAGTACCTAAAATACTATTTACTTAGTAATAGTAAAAGGGCCACCGATCTGTTAGCCCTATTCATGGTGAAGTTAGTGGGCCCATATCTAGCTAGGCTAGATGTGAACATGAATATTTCGTGACCTTAACGGATGTGCATCACGTTATGGTTATGTGTTCTTTTGAAGAACACAAATCAGAAACTTTTAGAGTTTCGACACGAAATAGACAAACAGATCGGCTATAGTATTATACCGTGACGGTAAGACCGCAATGGAAAATACTTAAGCAATAAGTTTCTTATATACTTGAAAGAGTATAGTATTCTTTCAAATGAGGACTCCTCCCGGAACACGTCAAAGTGACGGTGTGTCCGAACGGATTAACCGAATCATGTTTGACATGATAAGGCTAATCATGAGTCGCTCTGAGCTACTATTTCCTTCAACGGATAAGTTTTAACAGTGCAATAACTTATTTAGAATAAGGTTCCATAATAATCTGTTTGACGGATTACATATTAGATATGAACGGGAAAGAAACCGGGTTTCTCATTCCTGATAATTTGGGTATGCCAGGCATAACGTTGGATGATACCAAACTAAGGACCCAAATTGGATAAGTGCCAATATAGGTTATCCTAAGGGAAACCATAAGTATAGTACTTATACATCTCACATGAGAACAATGTGATGTTGCTCACCATGCGGTTTTTCCTGAGAGGAATACAGACATGCAGTGGTAGTGGAGTGGGAGGATAGTAAAACTCGATGAAAATCGGAGTAATACTATTCAAGGCACCTATTCCTAATGGAACATAAAAGTTCATCAATGATGAATCTATACCATTAATCTTCAAATACACAAGAACTTCGTAGATCGGATAGAGTCAGAAAACAACCTAGGGTATGAGTTTCTGATCTAACCTCATAAAGATGTTAATCTTTTAAGGTATACCAACTGACTACGTATGAGGTAGTGATACAAGGTATCGACTCCCTATTATGACAAAGTGTCATGAGTCCAAAATTGATTCCATGTATATCAACAAGTTTGGATACTAGTTGATGTACCATAAGGCATGTGCCTATGGTACTTTATAAGTCTTCAAGGAAGACATACATGGAAGGAAACATACCAACGTACTAAGCTAGGCTTGTAAAGAAAAGGTAGAGTTATCAACATTGTGTTGATTCCGACGAAACCTTTTACCTGTTGCCATTGTAAATCCATTTGGATAATGCTTGCTAAAGCTGTGTATTTCATTTATGAAATATGACAGCTTAACGGAAAATCGCTTTCCTGAAAAGGAAACCTTTTGGAGGATGCTTACAATATCCTGACGATTTTGTATAACCGACAAACAAGGTTTGCAGGTTATTCGATCCATGATTAGATTGAAACAAGCATAAGGTTCTTGGAACTGACGTTTTGATATAATCATAATGGTTTATGATTTGACTCAAAACGAAATAATTCTTGTGTATATAAGGAGGTTAGTGGGAGAGCACTGATAATGAAATTCCCATAAAACAATCGGTGAAAGCTTGGCTTTCATAAGAAATTTTCCGTGGAATTCTGGGGAGTAACAACCTTTATTCAAGGAATAAAGATCTACATGGATAGATTTGGAGTTGTTAACACTCTCTGGAAATTGTACATTTAAAATGTACTTGTATGGTGTCTCATACGCTTTGAGCATATGGAGTCACAATCGGGAGAATCCAAGTGATAGTCATTGGATTGAAGTTAAGGACATCTATTAGTATCTTAGAGAACTAAAGATGTTGTCTTAAACTATGGAGATGGAGAACTTGAAGTGACTAGGATCACTGCTGCAAGTTTCCAAACGGTATAAATACTGGCGGTACTATAAAGTTTGAATAACGGGACAGTAAGCTGGAAATATTCCGAGCAAGATAACTGTTGCCGAATTAACAACAAATGAGGATTATTGCTGCAGCTGAGGCAGCAATAGAAGCCATTTGGATCGATAATAAATCTAATTAGATTAGATATAGTTCTGTTAGCAGCTGAGCTGAGCTAGGCATCAACATAGGCTAAAGAATTAATGGTCTCATCGACGATCCAGATATATACTTCTATATTTTTCTGATTCGTTCGGATCATACATCGTCGTGGCGATGTGATGATCGTATAAATCGCGTCAAAGATAATTACGCAAATCCGCTGACGAAACCCTTTCCTCAGCAATTTGAGCGAACCGTACATAGTTCGGGTGTTAGACACTCGAGTGACTGGCTATGTGCCAAGTGGGAGATTGTTGGATAATATGACCCATCGTCACTATTTGTACAGATCACGGTGTTGTTGTACAAATTAACTATGTGACAAGGAAATTGCACTCTCATCATTTGTGATTAGATCACCATATATGTATAAATGAAGAGAGGTCCATATGATTAGTTCCTGGATTGAGATGATATGAGACAGTATCAGTCCACGAAGGATTAATCATTAAATATCCCTAGCCGGAGTAGTATTATCGAGACAGGACATCGATAATGCGGAATAGGCTAGTATTGCACTTGTGCGCGTTGTGAGGGCACACCGGCATAGTTCTCATATATTAAGTATTGGATACTTATGCAAGTGCGATAGGAGGTCGTGTTTCACCGATGGTACGGGAAACAGCTTCGCTCTGGATAGACCCCTCGGAATCCCATTGGTATTATGACTATGTGTCTATGGGAGGCCGAAATCAAGGTAGGTGTGTATAGTCTTAACCTGAGACTTGCATCGCTAATACTTGCGATAATCGGTAGACTTTGGTCTTGGTGGTACAGGGCTTTAACCGGTTCTGCGTACACCGCTTCTGGGTTTATCAGAGAGTCGTATAGTGTATTGGGTGTGATGTCGAGACAGAAGTATCACTTCAGTTATAGTGGAGATGATGTCACGCAGGATACGGTATTAGTGCTTTTAAGTGCTGGCCGGCCATCGAGATATTATGACAAGGTCATGTATATCCGATTATAGAGACTAGTTACCAGACATCCGACATGTGCTTCGGACGGGGCAGACACTTATCCTGCCCCAGCCTTAGCACGTGACTATCCGATACTGGGCTGATATACACAATACTACGGTATACTACGCTTGATACAGATCTATATTCCTGTAAGAATATTTCTGGAGAATTGGGTAGGCATGGCGCTTTGCTAGAAGCCAACCTTCTCTTGTAAATCGGTATGAACGTAGTAGAGGGTACTTACGTGTTCGGATAATCCGACGACCGTATTTACTGCCAACATATCCGGAGATCTCATGGGTCGCTCCTGAAGATTCACCGATGACGTATAACTCGCACTTTATTAATCTGGGATTAATTGGAAGAGAGGAAAATTAATCTGGGATTAATTCGATGAGAGAGAAAATTAATCTGGGATTAATTACAGAGATATTTTATCTCGGATAAAATATCGTTAAAGAGAGAGAACGATTAATTTGGATTAATCGATAAAATAATATATTTGATATATTATTAGAAATTGGATTTCGACGTGGAATTAAAATTAGATTTTAATTCGGGCGAACGAATTAATTTAGAATTAATTCGTTAGCGACGTGAATAGTGATTTCGCTAGGCGTAATCATTTAATTACGATGCGACGGAAAATTCGTTAATTTGGAATTAGCGAACCCGAGCCCGAGATTATTTGCGAGCGCATTCGCATTTCGAATTCGAGTGCGGCACGCAAGTCAAATCGTGCGTCAAATCGATAGTCACATCAAGCGTCAAATCAAATATCACTTTGAGTGATGTGACAAGTTGTCACTTGATTTGAGTGATTGATGTAGAAGTTGAAAAAGCAACTTTTGCTTTTTACTTTTGACTTTAGCATTTAATGTAAAGTTAAAAGAATTGGTAATTGGTTTTTTATTAATTTTTGAAATTATAAAAACAATATTACAATTTCTTTTTCTCTCTCTCTTTTTCAACCTTTACGCATTCTCTCTTTTCCCTCTCTTTTCTTCTCCCTCTCCTTCACGGCTTCAAGCCGATTTGCTTCAAAATTTTCTGGTTTCACCGAATTTGTGAGAAGCAAAGGAAGAAGAGTAGTGCTAGCACACACCATGAGTGATACATAGGTGATAGGGAAACGAATTTGTGAGCTTGGAATCAATTTTGGAGCTTGAAGCTTGGAGCTTCCATGGAGTCCATCCATGGCCGAATCTTGGAGAGACAAGAAGGACCAAAACCGAGCAGTCCAGTGGCACAAGGAGCTCCATTACCGCGAGTTTGAGAAGTTTGAAGGCTTGCATTCTTCATTTCATCAAAACCCATCAATGTGAGTATGAATTTCGCCTTACTCCTTGGTTGTATTCTATTCGTTTTTATGCATGATTTATGATCTTGGGACTTGATTGAAACTCCTACAGGTTATTCGATCCATGTTTGGATTGAAGCAAGCATTAGGTTCTTAGAACTGATGTTTTGATGAAATCATAATGGTATATGATTAATTCAAAACGAATGATTCTTCTTGTATATAAGGAGGTTAGTGGGAGAGCACTGATAATGAAATTCCCATAAAGCAATTGGTGAAAGCTTGGCTTTCATAGAAATTCTCCGTAGAATTCTGGGGAGTAACAACCTTTATTTAAGGAATAAAGATCTATTAGGATAGATTTGGAGTTGTTAACACTCTCTGAGAAATTGTACATTTAAAATGTACTTGATTTGGTGTCTCATACGCTTTGACCATATGGAGTCATAATCAGGTCAATCCAAGTGATAGTCACTGGATTGAAGTTAAGAACATCTGTTAGTATCTCAGAGAACTAAAGATGTTGTCTTAAGCTATGGAGAAGGAGAACTTGAAGTGACTGGGATCACTGCCGCAAGTTTCCAAACAATTAAATACTGTGGTACTATAAAGTATGAATAACGGGACAGTGAGCTGGAAATCTTCCGAGCAAGATACTGTTGCCGAATAAACAACAAATGCGGATTATTGCTGCAGCTGAGGCAGCAATAGAAGCCATTTGGGTCGATAATAAATCTAATTAGATTAGATATAGTTCTGTTAGCAGCTGAGCTAGGCGTCAGCACAAGGCTAAAGAATTAAAGGTCTCATCGACGATCCAGATATATACTTCTATATTCATCTGATTCGTCCGGATCATACATCGTGGCGATGTGATGATCGTATAAATCGCGTCAGACGATAATCATGGAAATCTGCTGACGAAAACCTTTTCTCAGCAATTTGAGCAAACCGTACATAGTTCGGGTGTTCGACACTTGAGTGACTGGCTATGTGCCAAGTGGGAGATTGTTGGATAATATGACCCATAGCGTCACCATTTGTACAGATTATAGTGTTGTTGTACAAATTAACTATGTGACAAGGAAATTGCACTCTCATCATTTGTGATTAGATCACCTTAGATATATAAATGAAGAGAGGTCCCTATGATTAGTTCCTGGATTGAGAATGATATGAGACAGTATCAGTCCACGAAGTATTAATCATTAAATATCCCTAGCCGGAGTATTATCGAGACTGGACATCGATAATGCGGAATAGGCTAGTATTGCACTTGTGCGCTTTGTGAGGGCACAACGACATAGTTCTCATATATATAAGTATTGGATACTTATGCAAGTGCGATAGGAGGTTGTGTTTCACCGATGGTACGGGAAACAGCTTCACTCTGGATAGACCCCTCAGAATCCCATTGGTATTATGACTATGTGTCTATGGGAGTCCGACATCAGGGTAGGTGTGTATGGTCTTAACCTGAGACTTGCACCGCTAATGCTTACGACAATCAATATGCTTTAGTTGAGGTCGTCCGGGACTCTAACCGGTTCTGTGTACGCCAATGCTGGGCATATTGAGAATCGTAGAGTATTGGGTGTGATGTCAAGACGGAAGTATCACTCCAGTCATAGTGGAGATGATGTCACGCAGGATACGGTATTAGTGCTCTTAAGTGCTGGCCGGCCATCGGGATATTATGACAAGGTCATGTATATCCGATTATAGAGACTAGTTACCAGACATCCGACATGTGCTTCGGACGGGGCAGACACTTATCCAGCCCCAGCCCTAGCACGTGACTATCATGTTGGATAATATGACCCATAGCGTCACTATTTGTACATATCATAGTGTTGTTGTACAAATTAACTATGTGACAAGGAAATTGCACTCTCATCATCTTTGTGATTAGATCACCTTAGATATATAAATGAAGAGGTCCCTATGATTAGTTCCTGGACTGAGAATGATATGAGACAGTATCAGTCCCCGAAGGATTAATCATTAAATATCCCTAGCCGGAGTATTATCGAGACTGACATCGATAATGCGGAATAGGCTAGTATTGCACTTGTGCGCGTTGTGAGGGCACAACGACATAGTTCTCATATATTTGGGTATTGGATACTCATGCAAGTGCGATATAAGGTTGTGTTTCACCGATCGTACGGGAAAGAGCTTCGCTCTGGATAGACCCCTCGGAATCCCATTGGTATTATGACTATGTGTCTATGGGAGTCCGACATCAGGGTAGGTGTGTATGGTCTTAACCTGAGACTTGCACCGCTAATACTTACGACAATCAATATGCCTTAGTTGAGGTCGTCCAGGACTCTAACCGGTTCTGTGTACGCCAATGCTGGGTATATTGAGAATCGTAGAGTTTTGGGTGTGATGTCAAGACGGAAGTATCACTCCAGTCATAGTGGAGATGATGTCACGCAGGATACGGTATTAGTGCTCTTAAGTGCTGCCGGCCATCGGGATATTATGACAAGGTCATGTATATCTGATTATAGAGACTAGTTACCAGACATCCGATATGTGTGCTTCGGACGGGGCAGACACTTATCCAGCCCCAGCCCTAGCACGTGACTATCCGATACTGGACCGATATACACGATACTTGGTATACTACGCTTGATATAGATCTTAAATATTCTTAGATGAATATGACCGGAGAATTGGATAGACTTCGTGCTTTGCTAGAAGCCGATCTTGTCTCGTAAATCGGTAGAACGTAGTACTTGGTACGTACGTGATTCGGATATTCCGACGACCGTATTTACTGCCGAATTATCCGGGATCTCATGGGTCGCTTCCCAATAATACACCGATGACGCATAACTCGCACTCATTAATAATCTGGGATTATATAAAAGAAAGAGAAAATTAATCTAGGATTAATTACGGAGATATTTTATCTAGGATAAAATATCGTCTAAAGAGAGAGAATGATTAATTTGGAATTAATCGGTAAATTAATATATTCGATATATTAAACGAAATTAGATTTCGACGCGGATTGAAATTGGATTTAAATTCGGGCGAACGAATTAATTTGGAATTAATTCGTTAGCGACGTGAATAGTGAATTCGCTAGGCGTAATCATTTAATTACGACGCGACGGAAAACTCGCTAATTAGGAATTAGCGAAACCGAGCCCGAGTGTGATTGCGAGCGCATTCGTATTTCGAATTCGAGTGCGGCGACGCAAGTCACATCAAGCGTCAAATCATTCGTCACATAAGCGTCAAATCAAATGTCACTTTGAGTGATGTGATTGATTGATGTGATTGATTGATTGATTGACTACATGTCACTTTGATAAAGTGATGAATAGTTGATGGAAGTAGATGAAATAGTGTTAGTTGTTGAGACTTTTACCATTTTAATTATTTGATGAATTATATGGTAATTGTTTAATGTATTTTCTTGAAAAATATATAAAGGTTTTTGGAAAATCATTTTGGCAACTAATACACATTTTTCTCTCCTCCATTTCTCTCTCACAATTCACGCCCAAGGGGCTCTTTTCTCCTCTTCTACACAGCTCACTTCCGTGAGCTTCAAGGGAAGAATGAGTGAGTTTTTGTGGCAAAAACTCAAGTGCTAGCACACTTACGGGACTTGCGAAGGTGTTAGGGAGGTTCACCCATGAGGCGGGATCCATTCGATGAAGTTTGGAGCTTCAAAATGAGATCCGAAACTGCCCAAACCAGTGAAGAATTCTGCATAGCATTGGCGCCAAACCAGTGAGCGTTTTTGGCTTCATTCGTCTTCAAATCGTCTCAACCGATCGATGTGAGTATTCCGCAACTTCATCGATATGTATTCGCAATGTTTTTCATGCTTATAATCGATCCGGGACCTTAATAGAAACCAACAATGGCATCAAGAGCCTAGGTTTGAGCATGAAAATTTTAGGGCTTAAAATTTGGGCAAATTGAATTTGAGCATGATTTTGTGAAATTTGATTGATGAATATGCTTAAATGTGTTTGTATTGAAAGTTGATTGGATCAATTTCATGAAAATGATTTGGAATAATTTTTCCCAAAAAGTTATGTTGGCCGAATGTATTAGGAATTTTGGAAATTTGGGATTTTGGATTTTTGATTCATTGGATGAGTTAGAATCATGTAGGATGATGTTAATTTGAAACTAATTGGATTGGATTTTGAATTGAACATAAATCCCCAAATTAATCATGTTGGCCGAATTGGACTTAATGCCCTAATGTCTTGGTGATTTTGATTTTGTGACATTGGATGTGTATGAAATCAAATTGGATGTTGATTAATGTCGATTGTGGGTTCGATTGGATTGAAACCAAATCGGACACAAAATCCCTCCTTGGCCGAGACTAGATTAAAAGCATGTAATGGGTTTGATTTTTTCATTTATGTGTTGGACATGTGATGATGATAATGAGCATGATTAATTGGACTAATTTCATGTTTTGGAAATATTGATTTGGGTGATTAATCATGTAATGCACTTTAGGTAATTAAATTGCGGAATTAGATTCATGTAATTTAGTTATTTAAGCCTTAAATTGGATTTGGGCTTATTATGTTGTAAATGGGCTTATTGGGCTTTGTTGTACAAAGTTGGATTTAGGCCAAATGGATTGGATCCAATTGGGCCCAAAGCCACTTCCGTTAAGCCCAAATGCAACTTATAAACCTTTAAAGTTTAATTGGGCCTAATGGGCCTAAATTGATTTCTAGGCTTATGGGGTTACTCCTTGATTGGGCTTTGGTTGCCGAAGCCCACGCCTTAAAGAAATTAATTAAAGCCCATTAGACTTGAATTGAATTGACGTTGGACGTTAATCGGGCTTTGAGTCCCGAAGCGATTAAATTTGGAATTTAAGTCGTTAAAGGTTTATTAAATAAAGTGTAATATTTAATTTGGAATTGAATAATGAATTAGTATTAAATACATTTAAATTGGATTTAATGATGTATGTAGTTTAATTTAATTCATGAATTCGTACTTTGAGTACTTATTCGCAAAAACGAGTTTGACTCGAGCAAAATCAAATCGTTGTTTGAACATTGGATGATCACATAATTATCAGATTAATTAATTTGATTAGATTGATTGATAGCATGCTTATGTGTGAATACGTGGTTGTGTGATGAATGAATAATGTATATCGGATGGATATTAGTCGGGTGGGGGCAATTTTGGAAATTGTTGTAATAAATTCGATTTATTAAATTGGACCTGCGTGTCCAGGCTTATCACCTCTATTCTCTTTGTATTCTCTTCTCACCTATTCCCCTCAATGTAAATGAGGTTTCTTTGTTGGATAATATGACCCATAGCGTCACTATTTGTACAGATCACGGTGTTGTTGTACAAATTAATTATGTGACAAGGAAATTGCACTCTCATCATTTGTGATTAAATCACCATAAATATATAAATGAAGAGAGGTCCATATGATTAGTTCCTGGATTGAGAATGATATGAGACAGTATCAGTCCACGAAGGATTAATCATTAAATATCCCTAGCCGGAGTATTATCGAGATTGGACATCGATAATGCGGAATAGGCTAGTATTGCACTTGTGCGCATTGTAAGGGCACAACGACATAGTTCTCATATATTTAAGTATTGGATACTTATGCAAGTGCGATAGGAGGTCGTGTTTCACCGATGGTACGGGAAACAGCTTCGCTCTGGATAGACCCCTCGGAATCCCATTGGTATTATGACTATGTGTCTATGGGAGGCCGAAATCAGGGTAGGTGTGTATGGTCTTAACCTGAGACTTACATCGCTAATACTTACGATAATCGATAGACTTTGGTCTTGGTGGTACAGGGCTTTAACCGTTCTGCGTACACCACTTCTGGGTTTATCAGAGAGTCTAGTGTATTGGGTGTGATGTCAAGACGGAAGTATCACTTCAGTCATATTGGAGATGATGTCATGCAGGATACGGTATTAGTGCTCTTAAGTGCTGCGCGGCCATCGGGATATTATGACAAGGTCGTGTATATCCGATTATAGAGACTAGTTACCAGACATCCGACATGTGCTTCGTACGGGGCAGACACAAGACCAGCCCCAGGCCTAGCACGTGACTATCCGATACTGGGCCGATATACACAATACTACGGTATACTACGCTTGATACAGATCTATATATTCCTGTAAGAATATTTCTGGAGAATTGGGTAGGCATGGCGCTTTGCTAGAAGCCAACCTTGTCTTGTAAATCGGTATAAACGTAGTACGAGGTGCTTACGTGTTCGGATAATCCGACGACCGTATTTACTGCCAACATATCCGGAGATCTCATGGGTCGCTTCCTGAAGATTCACCGATGATGTATAACTCGCACTTTAATTAATCTGGGATTAATTAGAAGAGAGAGAAAATTAATCTGGGATTAATTGCGGAGATATTTTATCTGGGATAAAATATTAATTAAAGAGAGAGAACGATTAATTTGGAATTAATCGATAAAATAATATATTCGATATGTTATAAGAAATTGGATTTCGACGCGGAATTAAAATTAGATTTTAATTCGGGCGAACGAATTAATTTAGAATTAATTCGTTAGCGACGTGAATAGTGATTTCACTAGGCGTAATCATTTAATAACGACGCGACAGAAAATTCGTTAATTTGGAATTAGCGAACCCGAGCCCGAGAGTGATTGCGAGTGCATTCGTATTTCGAATTCGAACGCGGCACGCAAGTCACATAAAGCGTCAAATCACTACTCGCATCAATCGTCAAATCACTTGTCACTTTGAGTGATGTGATATGACAAGTTGTCACTTTATTAAAGTGACTTGATGTGAATAGTGATAGATGATTGAAAGGCACTTTTTTGCTTTTTGACTTTTGCTTTTTGAAAAGTAAAAGGAATTGTTTTAATAGAAATAAAAAGTGGTAAAAGGTATTATTATTATTAATTTTGGAAATTAAAATATATATAAACCTAATTACACTTTTTTTCTTTCTCTCTCTACTCCTTTAACGCATTTTTCTCTCCATCTCGTTCCCTCCTCTTCTCCTTCACGGTTTTGATCCATTTCTTCCCTAAAATTTCTGGTTATACCAAATTAAAAAAGGAGAAGCAAGGAAGATCAAGAAGTGCTAGCACACCTTGGGTTATACATAGGTGATAGGGAAACGAATTCATGAGCTTGGAATCCATTGTTGAAGCTTGGAGCTCGAAGATGAAGATGGAGTCCACAAACCCACCATGACCGAATCTTGAAGCCCAAACCAGTGGGTTTACCGTGAGCATGACAGAAGAGGAGAAGGCAGTGCGTTCGTGGTTCATCTTCGAAGCATCCAACCGATCATTGTGAGTCTTTTCCGCACCATCATGATATGTATTCAACTCGTTTTTGCATGATTTATGATCCTTGGGACTTGATTGAAACTCATCAATGGTATCTTGAGCTATTGGTTGCATAAAACGAATTTAGGGTTCTTGAGCAAAATTTGGGGCTTTTGATTTAAGCATGATTTTGACAAATTGTTTGTTTAAGAATGCTTGTATATGAATAAATTAGAGTTATATGTAATCAATTTGATGAAAAATTAATTGGATTGATTTTCCCCAATTTGCTTAATGTTGGCCAAAACTTTAATTTGGGTAACTCAATTTGAGCATCAAATGATTAAATTGTTTAGTATAGTATGCTTGAATGAGATTGAATTGATGTTGTGCATAATCAATTTCATGAAATTTGGTTGGATCCATTTTTCCCCAAATTTTGGGCATGACAAATTTGGGTAAACTTGATTTTGAGCATGTTTAATGAAATTGGATGATTTAGAATGCTTGAATGTTGTTTAATTGATGATTGATTAGATCAATTTGATGAAAAGTGTTTGGAAAATTTTTTCCCCAATTTGCTTGTGATGGCCGAATTTGGCAAGTGCCCTAATGTCTTGGTTTTTGATTTTTTGTTCATTGGATGACTTAGAAATCATTTGGGGATGTTGAATTTATGTTTGATTGGGTTCAATTGGATTGAATTTGATTTGGGCATTTTTTCCCCTTATGGCGAGACTTTAGCATGTATAAATTGGGTTTGATTTTGATTTAATTATGTTGGACATGATTAATTGATGTTAAGCATGATTAATTGGACAAATTTCATGTTTTGGAAACTTTGATTTGGGTAATTAATAATGCTATACACTTTAGGTAATTTAATTGGAAAATTTGGAATTTTTTGAAATTAAATTATTGGGCTTAAAATTGGATTTGGGCTTTTAAGTTGTTATTGGGTTTATTGGACTTTGTTGTACAAAGTTGGTTTAGGCCAAAATTGGTTGGATCCAATTAGGCCCAAAACCGCTTCCAAAAGGCCCAAATGCGACTAATGAACCTTTAACGTTTAATTGGGCCTAAATTAATTTATGGGCTTATGGGGTAACTCCCGGATTGGACTTTGGTTGGGGTTTGACCCGAGTTGACCAAAAGTTCACGCCTCAAGAAATTAATTAAAAGCCATTGGACTTTAATTAAATTAATATTGGATATTAATCGGGCTTTGAGACCCGTAACGATTAAATTTGGAATTTAAGTCGTAAAGGTTTATTTTATAAAGTGTAATATTTATTTTGGAATTAATAATGAATTAGAATTAATGCGTATTAAATTGGATTTAATTATGTAATTTAATTTAATTCGTAGAAATCGTACTTTGAGTACGTGTTCGCAATACGAGTTTGACTCGAACAAAATCAAATCTTTGTTTGAACATTGGATGATCACTAATTATCAAGATTAATTAATTTGATTAGATTGATTGATAACATGCTTGTATGAATACATGGTTGTGATGTTTGAATAATGTATATCGGATGGATATTAGAAGGGTGGGGCAATTTTAGAAATTGTTGTAATAAATTTGATTTATTAATTGGACCTGCGAGTCCAGCCTTATCTCCTATTTCTTTGTATTCTCTTCTCACCTATTCCCCTCAATGTAAATGAGGTTTCTTTAGAAGTGTAGTGTAACGGGTAGAAGTAAATACATGTGCTAGCTTTGGAGAGAGAAAATGAGAGATTTGATCTAGGATCAATGTAAAATATTCATCCGCATATCATTATTATTTTATTTCATACTCACTTTATTATGTGTTTAGAATGCATGCTTAAGGGTGTATGATGATGAGACCTTAATAAAGATAATAAATTGGTAGCCAATTGCACGCGAAAAACCCTCATAAAATATCATGCGTTTTACCTTCCATTGAGTGATTCTTACTCAAGATCTGAGATTGGCAGGGGTTGTTGGCCAAAGTCAAGCCCTTGTCCGTCGAAGATGTGTTTTTATCACGAGGCTTTGTTCTATATCGGTGTCGTGCCCAAGTTGTGGTTTGTTGGCCAAAGTTAAGACCACTTCTTGTCCATTGACATTGATTACGAAGCTTCCATTTCAATGGGTCCGCGCTTGACTGGGATCACTAGGTTTGTTGTGCCAAAGCCAAGGCCTAGTTGATTCAGAGGAAAAAGGTTAGGGTATACATTCGATGTATAGGCATATATAAGATATATGTTTGGGACTTGGATGTCCACCTACTGGATCTAGGAGTTGGATGAGATCCAATTGATCTTCGAGATCTACCTAGTTAATTATCATACAATTTGTTGGCCAAAGTCAAGATTGTGTGATATTTAACGGGATCCTAGCCCACTAGGAAACATGGTTTCCCGAGTACTCGACAGAGGGTTAGAGGCTCGATGAAAAATAGTGGGAGGTAAGAATTGAATTTGCAGTACTCGTTCAATTACTCGCCATACGCGCTCATTTAAATTATTTCGTCATTAGATTAAATGTTAGTTGGACTAATATTTAAATTGTTGTTTTAATAAACAGTTGGACTGTATTATACTTGATTATATATAATTGGATTATATTAATCAATATATTTGAATTAATTAATTTCAGTTTACAGTTGATTTTATAATTGGATTATAGTAATCAATGTAATTGAGGTTAATTAATTTGGATTATATTTGATTATATAGTTGGACTATTATAATCATTATAATATATATAGTACCACTAATCGTTGATTAAATAGTTGGACTATTGTAATCAAGATAAAATTGAAAAGTTGGATATTTAAAATATAATCTGGGATTGAAATATTTTAAATGATTTAATTTTCAAATTGGGATAAATAATAGGTTACTTTATTTGATAAAATAACATATTATACCTTAAGCCCAAAATTAAGCAAAATAAGTAGAGCGTAAAATCTTTGGAAGATTTATGTGATGATGACTTTAATGCTTAATTTAATATACTTGTCATAAATCTAATTTTAGATTTAAGAAGTATTAAAATTGCAATTTATAATTCTTGGAGAATTAATTGACTATTCTAGAGGAGATAAAGTCAAAGTTTGCAATTGGGCATGTAGCACGAGGTACACATCGTTTCGATATTCCGAAACCCAAGGCTTGGCCAAAGGTTTGTGAAATATTGAAAGGATAATTGACATATCCCAAAGTGAATACCATTTGGATATGGAAGACACGAAGGAATTAAAGAAAGGGCGAGGCTCTAACTTTAAAAATATTTGTCAAAGTTATGTTCACTACTAGTATTGAAATTGGATTTTAAATACTTAGTGTGGTACATAAAATATATGTATTGATGTTCAGAATCTGCTTTGAGCAGGATACTGACTTCAAGTTGAGATTGCTCTGCGAATCGGAAACGGGACGAAAGTCGCTGTTTCGACCGTAGATACCTAAGTTTAGGAACTACCCTTTGGGTATATACTTAAATTAGGAACTGTTATAATGTAACTAGTTTGGCTAGAGACATTATCTCTATATCAGTGTTTAATTTGTTACGGATAAAACCTTTATATTATAGAACACTAAGTGTTTTATTATATAAAGATGATACTGAGATAAATACATTAGATGTAAATAACATAATTTATATTTTGAATATAAATAAAATCTCAAACATATAAAATGACAAATAAATAGCTCAAATTGATTTGATCAATAGAGACTTATTTGTGGCATTGTTGTCTAAGACACAATTTAACGAGATTCGTATATCCACACTTTTGAAGAGTGGGTACTAGGACTGATTTGACTATTCAAATAAGGTCTGCGAATCTAGTTTATTAGGTAAAGTACCTAAAATACTATTTACTTGGTAATAGTAAAAGGGCCACCGATCTGTTAGCCCTATTCATGGTGAAGTTAGTGGGCCCATATCTAGCTAGGCTAGATGTGAACATGAATATTTCGTGACCTTAACGGATGTGGCATCACGTTATGGTTATGTGTTTCTTTTGAAGAACACAAATCCGAAACTTTTAGAGTTTCGACACGAAATAGATAAACAGATCGGCTATAGTATTATACCGTCACGGTAAGACCGTAATGAAAAATACTTAAGCAATAAGTTTCTTATATACTTGAAAGAGTATAGTATTCTTTCAAATGAGGACTGCTCCCGGAACACGTCAAAGTGACGGTGTGTCCGAACGGATTAACCGAATCATGTTAGACATGATAAGGCTAATCATGAGTCGCTCTGAGCTACCATTTCCTTCAATGGATACAGATAAACAGTGCAATAAATTATTTAGAATAAGGTTCCATAATAATCTGTTTGACAGATTACATATTAGATATGAACGGTAAAGAAACCGGGTTTCTCATTCCTGACCATTTGGGTATGCCAGACATAACGTTTGGATGATACCAAACTAAGGACCCAAATTGGATAAGTGCCAATATTGGTTATCCTAAAGGAAACCATAAGTATAGTACTTGTAAATCTCACATGAGAACAATGTGATTGTTGCTCACCATGCGGTTTTTCCTGAGAGGAATACCGATATGCAGTGGTCAGTAGGAGGATAGTGATACTCGATGAAAATCGAAGTAATACTGTTCAAGGCACGAAGTCCTTAATGGAACACAAATAGTTCATCTATGATGAATCTATACCATTAATCTTCAAATACACAAGAAACTCGTAGATCGATTAGAGTCAGAAAACGACCTAGGGTATGGGTTTCTGATCTAACCTCATAAAGATGTCAATCTTATGAAGGTATATCCGCCGACTACGTTTTGAGGAAGTGATATGAGGTATCGACTCCCTATTATGGAAAAGTGCCATGAATCCGAAATGGATTCCATGTATAACAACTATTTTGGATACTAGTTGTTGTACCACAAGGCATTGTGCCTATTGGTACATTAAATGTTTTCAAGGAAGACATACATGGAAGGCAACATACCAACGTACAAAGCTAGGCTTTTGACGGAAAGGTATCGTTATCAACATTGTGTTAATAACGGTTCAACCTTTTACCTGTTGCCATGGTAAATGTTAGACATTATGACCCATAGCGTCACTGTTTTGTAAATGATATTGTATTATTGTACAAAATTAACTATGTGATAATGAAATTGCCTTTTGCCGTTTTGTAATTTATTTACTTTGATATATAAATGGCGAAAGTCCATATGATTAATTCCGTATTGAGATGATATGAGACAGTATCAATACATAAAGGTTTAAATCATTAAATATCCCTAGTCGGAGAATTATCGAGATCGGACATCGATAATGCGGAATAGACTAGTATTGCACTTGTGCATGTTGTGAGGGCATAACGGCATAGTTCTCATATATTTAAGTATATGATACTTATGCAAGTGCGATAGGAGGTTGTGTTTTACCGATGGTACGGAAAATAGCTTCGCTCTGGATAGACCCCGCGGAATCCCATTGGTAGTATGTCTGCGTGTCTATGGGAGGCCGCATCAGGGTAGGTGTATATGGTCTTAACTTGAGACTTGCATCGCTAGTACTTGCGACAATAGGTAAACTTTGGTTTTGGTGGTTGGGGGACCTTAACTGGTTCTGTGTTCACCTCTTCTGGGTTTATCAGGAATCGTAGTGCACTGGGTGTGATGTCAAGATGGAAGTGTCACTTCAGACATATGGAGTTGATGATCGCGCAGGATACAGAACTAGTGCTCTATAAAAGGTTGCAACCGTCGGGACAATATGACTAGGTCAGTATTGCCCGATTTAAAGAGACTAGTTGCTTGATGTCCGATATATGTTTCGTACGGGGCAGACACATTTCCAGCCCCAGGCCTAACATGTGATCGTCCGATACTGGATCGATGTACGCAATACTACGGTATACTACGCTTGATATAGATCTAATATTCCAGTAAGAATATTTCTGGAGAATTGGGTAGGCATGGCGCTTTGCTAGAAGCCAACCTTGTCTTGTAAATCGGTAAAAACGTAGTACGAGGTACGTACGTGTTTGGATTATTCAACGACCGTATTTACTGCCAATATATCCGGAGATCTCTTGGGTCGCTTCCTGAAGATTCACCTATGATGTTTGATTCGAACTTTATTAATCTTGGATTAATAACGGAGAAACTTTATCTTGGATAAAATGCCTTATTAGGAGAGAGAGAGAAATCGATTAATTTGGAATTAATCGATAAAATAATATATTCGATATATTATTAAACGAATTAGATTTCGACGCGGAATTAAAATCGGATTTTAATTCGGGCAAACGAATTAATTTAGAATTAATTCATTAGCGAACTGAATAGTAATTTCGCAAGACGTAATTATTTAATTCACGTCGCGACGGAAATTCGTTAATTCGGAATTAACGAAACCGAGCCCGAAAGTGTTTGCGGACACATTCGTATTTTGAATCGAGTGATATCCGCAAATCACATCGCGATATCTCATTACTTAATACGAATGGATGGTGGATGTATCTAGTCACCTTTGAGGGATGATACATTGTCTCTAATCTCAAAGTGTGGTAATGATGGCAAATGATGGATTTCATTTTGGAGGGAAAGCCATGCATGGCTTTGAAGGATTTTTTGCATTAAAAAAATTCTTTTGGTATTAGATATCATATCACTTTTATTTCCTTTTGTCACTCACGGTTTTGGCATGCAAAGGAAACAAAAATTAAAAGTGAAACACTCTCCTCTTCTTTCTCTCTTGCTCACGCCGTGAGCTGCACATGCAAGGTAGAAGATTGTTCTCTCATTCTCCATTTTTGCTAGCACAAGCAAGGAATCAAAGGAGGTGATAGGGAAACCACCTTGGAGCTTGGAATACACAAAGCTTGGAGCTTTCAACTCTTTTCTCCTCTTGGCCGAACCATATAGGAACTTGGAGCTTCAACCCTTTGTTCATCTTCTTCATCACAAAAGCTTTGTAAGTATGATTCCGCCATGCTTCAAGTTTATTATATATTCATTTATTGTATTTCATATGCTTATACTTTCCTTGGGACAAATAATAGAAATCAACAATGGTATCATTGAGCTAGGTTTAAGCATGAAATATATTAGGTTAATATTTTGGTAAAATTGATTGAAGCATGTTCTTGTGAAATTTGATGAATGAGTATGCTTACATGTATATAGAATGATGTTATATGGAATCAATTTTGAGAAAAATGCATTGGATGATTTTTCCCCAAAAATGTAACCTTGGCCGAATGGGTATGAACATTGGATGTGTTAGAATATTTTGTGTACAAGATCATTGGATGACTTAAAACGTATACGGGACGTAGATTAGTGATTCAATCGGATTGAAAAACAAATCGACACAAAAATCTCACTTGGCCGAATCTTAATGGACATGAAAATGGACTTGATTTTTGTTCAAATTAATGTTGGACATATGTTTTGAACAATAGATGATTAATAAATTAAATTGGTATTTTGAAATATGTGGTTTAATGTATTAATCTTGGTTTTACACTTTAATTAATTGAATTTTAAAATTTGGAATATTGAAATTTAAATTAATGGGCTTAATTGTTAAATTGGGCTTGTAATATTATATTTGGGCATAATGGGCTTGGTTGGGCCAAGTAGATTTGGGCCAAAAGGATTGGATCCAATTTGGGCCTAAATCACTCCATTAAGTCCAAATGTAGTATAATGGGCTTTAAAGTTTAATTGGGCCTTATGGGCTTGAAATTGATTTTGTGGCATTTAAGGGTGATTCCTTATTTGGGCTTGGTAATTGGGTTTGACCCACATTGGCCAAAGCCCAAGCCTTAATAAATCAATTGAAAGCTCATCGGACTTTAATTAAACAAACATTGGATGTTAGTTGGGCTTTGAGACCCAATTAGATTAGATTTAGAATCTAAGTCTTTAAAGCACATTAAAAGTGTAAACATTTAATTTGGAATTAAATAATTGAATTAGTATTGAATACGAATTAAATTAGATTTAATAAGTAGTTCGATATAATTCGTGAATTCGTACCTTATGTACTTATTCTCAAACGAGTTGGACTCGCGCAAAATCAAAACCGTTGTTTGAACATTGGATGATCATTTAAACAAAGACTAATTAATTGGATTAGATTGGTTGTAAAAGCATGTCTTGTTTGAATATATATGTATGTGATGAATGAATAGTGTATATCGGATGGATATTAGAAGGGAAAGGGTAATTTTAGAAATTATTGTAAATTTAGAATTTATAAATTGGACCTGCGTGTCCAGCCTTATCTCTTTTATCTCTTTGTATTCTCTTCTCACCTGATTCCCCTCAATGTAAATGAGGTTTCTCTTATTGTATTATGTAATTGGGTAGTAGTAGAATAGTGCTAGCGGGGAGTGGAAAGGGAGTGATTTGTTCTAGGAACAAGTTGTGTTTTATATCCATCCGTATATCACTATTAATTTACTTTACGCGCTTTATGATGTTTTAGAAGCATGCTTAAGGGTGTATGTTGATGAGACCTAACAAAGATAATAAATTGGTTGCCAATTACGCAAAAATCCCTCAATCTATATTAAGCGATTATCCTTCCATTGAATGATTCTTGTTCAAGATCCGATTGGCATTGGTTTGTTGGCAAAAGTCAAGACCTTGTCAATTAGGATGTACTTGAATCATGAGAGTTTTGTTCCACATCGGTGTCTTGTCCAAGTTGTGATTTGTTGGCCAAAGTCAAGATCACTTCTTGTCCAACGACATTGATTACGAAACTATCTTTGTCAATGGGTCCCGCTTAATTGGAATCATTAGGTTTGTTGTGCCAAAGCCAAGGCCTAGATGATTCAGAGGATAAGGTTAGAAAATGTATTAGATACATTGGCATACGCAATATGTTTAGGATTTGGATGTCCACCTAACCGGATCTAGGAATTGGATTGGATCCAATTGATCTGTGAGATCTACCTAGTTAAATAGCATACAGCTTGTTGGCCAAAGTCAAGGTTGTGTGTTATTTAACGGGATCCTAGCCCACTAGGAAATAGGATTTCCCGAGTTCTCAACAGAGGGTTAGAGACTTGATGAAAATAGTGGGAGGCTAGTATGTGAATTTGCAATTTCATTCAGATACTTTGCCTTACGCGTTCTTCAAAATTATTTCGTCTATTTATTATAATTAGTTGGACTAATACATTGTTATTTTTGTAACAGTTTGACTGTACCCATTTTATCGTTAACTAGATAGTTGGACTATCGTAGTTGAGATGGCTAGCAAGGTAAATGTCCGAGACATCATCATGGGTGACAATGTCTTTAAGGGGACAAACTTCGCTGATTGGGAAATGAACCTGAGGATAGTCCTTGGGGCTGAGAGGATGCTGTATACTATACAAACACCTCTCCCGCCTAAGCCCACTGACCCACTTGAGCTGGAGTTATGGAAAACTCATAGTAATGATTGTGACACAGCTCAGGCTATTATGTTAGCTTCTATGACTCAACACTTTCGTCGCCAGAATAGGGACTTGGATCCTTATAATATGATGGCTAGACTTCGAGATCTCCACCGCTCCAACAAGCGGATGGAAAGGTATGAGTTGGTGAAGAAACTCTTCCGCGCCCGAATGACTGAAGGCGCATCAGTTGAAGCCCACGGGGCTCAAATGATCGCCGATATTGATGAGTTGGTGATAAGTGTGGTTTATACCCACTTATTATGGCATTCTCAGCTTATTATTTTGTTATAATTCGAGATATTTAATATGATTTATAGTTTATTTTATGTTATATTTATAGGAGCATTAATATATGGATCGGGGAATAATTGCACGTGTTTTGGAAACTTCAGGGAAGACACAGGACGAGCAGGGAAGAATGGCGCCGAGGCGCCAAAATCCCATACAAATTCCAGGGAGAATGGCGCCACGGCGCCATTCATCAAAAGCAATGGGCGCCGCGGCGCCCATTCATTAAGCAACATATGGCGCCGCGGCGCCAATTGGAATGAAACAAAAGGGCAGGCGCCACGGCGCCTTCACAAGATGCAATCTCCATACAATTTCCAGGGGAATAAGCGCCGCGGCGCTGCGGAGAAGAAAAGTACGCGCATATCAGGAAATTAATTTTAGGGTTTTTAATAATCCTAATGCTACCCAAAGACTCCCTGCCTCAACTATAAATATAACATTACATCCAACACTCAAAGGGAGGCTAATACAGAGCACAAAACACAGAAACACATATTTTTAGAGATCCAAGGAGAGGATTGAAGAGCGACAAGAGGAGATTAAGGTGGTGACATCCGGAGAGGAAGATATTCAATTCAGGTTTTATCTTCTTATTTCTTTCTTAAAACTCTAATGATTTCCATTAGATTCGTGGCTTGATTATTTATTGTTTTATCTTTTGTCATGAATTTACTCCTTAATTTTGGAGAACGATTGTAATTAACGCTTGCACCTTGTATTTTGTTTATCAGTTTTGTAATGAAGTTTTATTAATTATTTATATTCTTTTGAGTTTAATGCTTCTTGATTGCTGGCCACAATTTGAGATGATGAATGTTTAGAATCTATCACTCGAGAGAGAGGATTTTGAATAGATCTAGAGAATATGACCTAGGATTTTATAGAGTTCGAGAGAATCTGTAGTCCTTTGAAGTCGTTAACATAGAATCACAAATCGTAATGAGTTATTAACTATTGGATTTTTATAGAGATATCGAAGTCTATAGTTGATAATATTTTCACTCGGCACTCGAGAGAGGGAGTGAATATTTTAGGATCTTGACTTATAAATAATATAACTGAACAAATATTAATTGGCATAACAAATACATAGGCGACAGCTAGGTGAAATCAGGATCCATAATCTCTACAGTATTAGTTCCTCCTATTTTATTATTTGTATATTTATCTATTATAAATCTTTATTATTTGTTTTCTAAATAAAGTTACTTTTATGGTATCTGTAGAGAAAACAAATAATAAAGATTTATAATAGATAAATATACAAATAATAAAATAGGAGGAACTAATACTGTAGAGATTATGGATCCTGATTTCACCTAGCTGTCGCCTATGTATTTGTTATGCCAATTAATATTTGTTCAGTTATATTATTTATAAGTCAAGATCCTAAAATATTCACTCCCTCTCTCGAGTGCCGAGTGAAAATATTATCAACTATAGACTTCGATATCTCTATAAAAATCCAATAGTTAATAACTCATTACGATTTGTGATTCTATGTTAACGACTTCAAAGGACTACAGATTCTCTCGAACTCTATAAAATCCTAGGTCATATTCTCTAGATCTATTCAAAATCCTCTCTCTCGAGTGATAGATTCTAAACATTCATCATCTCAAATTGTGGCCAGCAATCAAGAAGCATTAAACTCAAAAGAATATAAATAATTAATAAAACTTCATTACAAAACTGATAAACAAAATACAAGGTGCAAGCGTTAATTACAATCGTTCTCCAAAATTAAGGAGTAAATTCATGACAAAAGATAAAACAATAAATAATCAAGCCACGAATCTAATGGAAATCATTAGAGTTTTAAGAAAGAAATAAGAAGATAAAACCCGAATTGAATATCTTCCTCTCCGGATGTCACCACCTTAATCTCCTCTTGTCGCTCTTCAATCCTCTCCTTGGATCTCTAAAAATATGTGTTTCTGTGTTTTGTGCTCTGTATTAGCCTCCCTTTGAGTGTTGGATGTAATGTTATATTTATAGTTGAGGCAGGGAGTCTTTGGGTAGCATTAGGATTATTAAAAACCCTAAAATTAATTTCCTGATATGCGCGTACTTTTCTTCTCCGCAGCGCCGCGGCGCTTATTCCCCTGGAAATTGTATGGAGATTGCATCTTGTGAAGGCGCCGTGGCGCCTGCCCTTTTGTTTCATTCCAATTGGCGCCGCGGCGCCATATGTTGCTTAATGAATGGGCGCCGCGGCGCCCATTGCTTTTGATGAATGGCGCCGTGGCGCCATTCTCCCTGGAATTTGTATGGGATTTTGGCGCCTCGGCGCCATTCTTCCCTGCTCGTCCTGTGTCTTCCCTGAAGTTTCCAAAACACGTGCAATTATTCCCCGATCCATATATTAATGCTCCTATAAATATAACATAAAATAAACTATAAATCATATTAAATATCTCGAATTATAACAAAATAATAAGCTGAGAATGCCATAATAAGTGGGTATAAACCACACTTATCAAATACCCCCAAACTTAAGGTTTTGCTAGTCCCGAGCAAAAAATAAAAAACTAAATTCAACTAAACAATTAAGAATTACTAAATTAACTAAGCCACTTTCGTAGGGATCACGATTGCATTTAGCATATGCAACAAGCCTTTAAACCCCTAGGCGGCCCTAGTGGACGAGTTATAGTCTCGTGAGGGCTTACAGTGACGACACCCACAAACGTCATTCACACACAATCATGCAAAAAATATAAAAAATAACAAAAGATAGTCCCAACAGTTGCGCATAAAATTTTCCTCAAAGAAAGCTTATAAATGAAATTAAAGAATCTTCAAAGTACGCAATTGCAACTCGAATCCAAATTATTGAATAAATTATCTAAGCTAGACTCACGGTGTGTGTGTGTTTACAGGTTCGGTCACAGCTCGATTCATAAGTAAGCCAACTTAATGATTTCGTTTAAAAATTAGAATCGATGGGTCAAACCAACCTAGATATCTCAATTATGTTCTGTAATTGCCTTATTTTGTGTTCGGTATAGTATGGTTTTTCTTTTATTTTCTTGTCTCTTTTTTTCTTTTCTCATTTTTGCATTTTTTTTTTTCAACTCACCTACCCTTTAAGGTAGCATTTCTCCTCATGGTGGTCCTAATACTCGCCCATGGGTAGCTTCACGCTTATCGGTTATAGGTGGTTTATTTTCTTTCTTTAGAGACATTTTTCTTTTTAGCTATACCATACTTCATAACACTAGCAAATCAAGATAGATATCTAAGCAAACGGTCATTCATCGACATGCAATTTCTTCAACTAGTCACCTTGTCAACTACTTAAGTTTTACTATTAAAAACCTGTTTTTAAGTGCTTACGAGTCTAACATAGATCAGTTATTCAAGGCATAAGATAAAAGTAAATTAGGCACTTATCGTTTCTAAAATTTCACCAATAAACAACCAACATTATCACAGGATTTATGCTTTACTATCAAAGACTTAAACAATTTTTTTTTCAATAAATTTAAACAACTAAATAGCAAGTAAACAACATGCACACAAAACACCCCCAAACTTAAAATTTGCATTGTCCTCAATGTAAGATAAATATCAAGAGCAAGAGTGAGGAACAACACTACCGTGCATGGAGTTGATCAGACTCTTGCTGGTTAGCATTTGGTTGCGCGGGCGTTGTGTGTCTCGTGCTACCTGCATAAATAACATGCAAATAAATAAATAGCACACAATAAAATAAAATAAAATAATAATAAAATAAATGCAAGGGTTGCCTCCCCGCTAGCGCTAAGTTTAACGTCTTCAGCCAGACGCAACCACCCAAATGGTGGTCATGGTAGCTTCTTCTTATGTATCCACTGATTGCTTTGACATGAAAGAGATAGTTTGGCAGTTGTGGCAATTTGATCCAAATACCCCTACTGCTGCTTGGTTATGGAGGATGCAATCTGCCCAATTTGTGTTTCTAAAGACTTCATTGTAGCCTCCATATTTTCCATGTGTATCTCAATATTGTTTAGCCTTGACTCAGTCTTCTCAAATCTCGCTGAAGTACTAGCAGCAAACGTGCTTACGAAATCTTCTAAGGAAGATTTCTGCTCATCCTTTTTATAGTCAAAACCAGAAGAAGGTTGCAAGGTATTCTCTGTATTAGCATATGACAGGTTTGGATGATAACGGTTAGGCATAAGATTTCCTCTATAGCTGTTGAAGTTCCGATTGTTCACATATTGGACTTGTTCAATGTTCGGGTTTCCTTCCACTAACTGCATATTTGTAGTTGCCGCTGATTCAATAGATGATACTCGTGGTTTTGTCAGGGCTGCTACTTGAGTGGCCAAGGTGGAAATCTGAGCTGTAAGTGCCACAAGAGGGTCTACTTCATAAATCCCAGCCACTTTGGTTACAGTAGCGCGTTCACTTGGCCATTGATAATGGTTAATGGCCATTTCTTCCAATAAATTGCGCGCTTCTTCAGCTGATTTCCTGAATAGAGCTCCCCCAGCTGCTGCATCAACCACAGTCCTATTCGGACCATTTAACCCATTATAGAACAACTGAATCTGGACCCAATCTGCATAATCATGATGTGGGCATCTTCGTAGTAAATCCTTAAAGCGCTCCCATGCTTCATACAAAGTCTCAGTTTCCAGCTGCTTAAATACACTGATTTCTGCCCTCAGTTGAGCTGATTTAGCTGGTGGAAAGAATCTCTCAAGAAATTTTGTGGCCATATCCTGCCATGTCATGATACTCCCTGTCTGTATTGATTGCAGCCAATCCCACGCTTTATCCCGTAAAGAGAATGAAAATAAGCGTAGCCTGATAGCCTCTTTACTCACGCCATTTACTTTTATGGTATCTGCGATCTCCAGGAACATCCTTAAGTGCAAGTTGGGATCCTCTACAGCTGAACCCCCAAACTGATTCCTTTGTACCATGTTGATCAATGCAGGTTTTAACTCAAAACTGTTGGCGTTGATTGGTTGATGGGCAATCCCAGAGCATATATTATCAAGGACCGGTTTGAAGTGATCTCTGATTGCCACATGGCGTGGGTTGTTCTCTATGTTTTCAGCTGCCATTGCTTCTTTTTCGATTTTCCTTTCTTTTCTTAGTCTCCTCGCAGTTCTTTCTATTTCAGGATCAAACAAGAGCGAATTGAGACTTGTGGCTTTTCGCATTCACTGAAGCACCAAAAGAAAATAAAAATCAATAAACAAAAAAAAATAAAAATTAAATACAAAAACAAAAACAAACTAAAAATAAAAATAAAAATCTAAATTAAAGCTAAAATTACTTGGTAGTAGTATTAATGTGAATTAACAAACAATCCCCGGCAACGGCGCCAAAAACTTATTGTGATATTTTATATCGTACCGCAAGTGTACGGTGTCAAGTTTTAGTATAAATATGAGTTAAGAGTGTCGAACCCACAGGGATTGCGTTAACTCGCACTAAGTACTACAATTGATAATCCTAACTTTATTTAGAAAACAAATAATAAAGATTTATAATAGATAAATATACAAATAATAAAATAGGAGGAACTAATACTGTAGAGATTATGGATCCTGATTTCACCTAGCTGTCGCCTATGTATTTGTTATGCCAATTAATATTTGTTCAGTTATATTATTTATAAGTCAAGATCCTAAAATATTCACTCCCTCTCTCGAGTGCCGAGTGAAAATATTATCAACTATAGACTTCGATATCTCTATAAAAATCCAATAGTTAATAACTCATTACGATTTGTGATTTTATGTTAACGACTTCAAAGGACTACAGATTCTCTCGAACTCTATAAAATCCTAGGTCATATTCTCTAGATCTATTCAAAATCCTCTCTCTCGAGTGATAGATTCTAACATTCATCATCTCAAATTGTGGCCAGCAATCAAGAAGCATTAAACTCAAAAGAATATAAATAATTAATAAAACTTCATTACAAAACTGATAAACAAATACAAGGTGCAAGCGTTAATTACAATCGTTCTCCAAAATTAAGGAGTAAATTCATGACAAAATAAAACAATAAATAATCAAGCCACGAATCTAATGGAAATCATTAGAGTTTTAAGAAGAAATAAGAAGATAAAACCCGAATTGAATATCTTCCTCTCCGGATGTCACCACCTTAATCTCCTCTTGTCGCTCTTCAATCCTCTCCTTGGATCTCTAAAAATATGTGTTTCTGTGTTTTGTGCTCTGTATTAGCCTCCCTTTGAGTGTTGGATGTAATGTTATATTTATAGTTGAGGCAGGGAGTCTTTGGGTAGCATTAGGATTATTAAAAACCCTAAAATTAATTTCCTGATATGCGCGTACTTTTCTTCTCCGCAGCGCCGCGGCGCTTATTCCCCTGGAAATTGTATGGAGATTGCATCTTGTGAAGGCGCCGTGGCGCCTGCCCTTTTGTTTCATTCCAATTGGCGCCGCGGCGCCATATGTTGCTTAATGAATGGGCGCCGCGGCGCCCATTGCTTTTGATGAATGGCGCCGTGGCGCCATTCTCCCTGGAATTTGTATGGGATTTTGGCGCCTCGGCGCCATTCTTCCCTGCTCGTCCTGTGTCTTCCCTGAAGTTTCCAAAACACGTGCAATTATTCCCCGATCCATATATTAATGCTCCTATAAATATAACATAAAATAAACTATAAATCATATTAAATATCTCGAATTATAACAAAATAATAAGCTGAGAATGCCATAATAAGTGGGTATAAACCACACTTATCAATACCCCCCAAACTTAAGGTTTTGCTAGTCCCGAGCAAAAATAAAAACTAAATTCAACTAAACAATTAAGAATTACTAAATTAACTAAGCCACTTTCGTAGGGATCACGATTGCATTTAGCATATGCAACAAGCCTTTAAACCCCTAGGCGGCCCTAGTGGACGAGTTATAGTCTCGTGAGGGCTTACAGTGACGACACCCACAAACGTCATTCACACACAATCATGCAAAAAATATAAAAATAACAAAAGATAGTCCCAACAGTTGCGCATAAAATTTTCCTCAAAGAAAGCTTATAAATGAAATTAAAGAATCTTCAAAGTACGCAATTGCAACTCGAATCCAAATTATTGAATAAATTATCTAAGCTAGACTCACGGTGTGTGTGTGTTTACAGGTTCGGTCACAGCTCGATTCATAAGTAAGCCAACTTAATGATTTCGTTTAAAATTAGAATCGATGGGTCAAACCAACCTAGATATCTCAATTATGTTCTGTAATTGCCTTATTTTGTGTTCGGTATAGTATGGTTTTTCTTTTATTTTCTTGTCTCTTTTTTTCTTTTCTCATTTTTGCATTTTTTTTTTCAACTCACCTACCCTTTAAGGTAGCATTTCTCCTCATGGTGGTCCTAATACTCGCCCATGGGTAGCTTCACGCTTATCGGTTATAGGTGGTTTATTTTCTTTCTTTAGAGACATTTTTCTTTTTAGCTATACCATACTTCATAACACTAGCAAATCAAGATAGATATCTAAGCAAACGGTCATTCATCGACATGCAATTTCTTCAACTAGTCACCTTGTCAACTACTTAAGTTTTACTATTAAAAACCTGTTTTTAAGTGCTTACGAGTCTAACATAGATCAGTTATTCAAGGCATAAGATAAAAGTAAATTAGGCACTTATCGTTTCTAAAATTTCACCAATAAACAACCAACATTATCACAGGATTTATGCTTTACTATCAAAGACTTAAACAATTTTTTTTTCAATAAATTTAAACAACTAAATAGCAAGTAAACAACATGCACAGTTGGCCAATATGGGAATAGTCTTGGAGGCTGAGCTGACTGTGGATTTGATCTTACAATCGCTTCCCGATACTTGGAAACAAATTATAATCAACTATAAGTTGATGGACACGGATGACTCTCTTGGAGAGCTGTTATCCGTCTTGAAGGAGTCTGAAAAAGAACTCCTAAAAGGGGGCAAGCGCGAGGCGCACTATGCATCGACCTCTCAGGGGCCAAAGGTTGGGCTTAAGGCAACTGGAGGGGTGAGGAAGAGGAAACATAAGAACAAGGGTAAAGGCAAGTCGACAAAAGCTTCTGGGAAGCCAAGGAACAAATCTCAAGATGTCTGCCTCAACTGCGCGGCAAGAAGGGTCACTGGAAACGTGACTGCCGAATGGGCAAGGGACACATGGATGATATCAAGGCAGGCAAGGCACCAGCCTCTGGTATGTTTGTTATTGAAATAAATACTACTTCTAGTCTTAAAAATTGGATTTTTGATTCTGGTTGTGCTGCTCATATTTGTACTGATTTGCAGGATCTGCAGAATAGCAGGATGTTGGCTTCAGGGGAGATTGACCTACGAGTCGAAAATGGAACACTAGTTGCTGTTTTGGCTGTAGGGACTTTTGTTTTGGAACTGCCCTCAGGGCATGTACTTAAACTTTTGAACTGTTATTATATACCTAGTTTAACTAGGAATATTATATCTGTATCTTTGTTAACCCAGCATGGGTACACTTTTGTATTTAGAAACACTGGGTGTTATTTATATAAAAATGATGCAGAAATTTGCACTGTTGTTGCAAATAATGGTCTTTATATTTTGAATGTAAATGAATCTCCTAAACACAAAATGACAAACAAAAGGCTCAAAAGGAGTAATCTAAAAGATGAAGCTTATATGTGGCATTGTCGTCTAGGACACATTAACAAGACTCGCATATCCACACTTTCGAAGAGTGGGTACTTGGACGGATTTGATCCTAATTCATATGATGTCTGCAAATCTTGTCTTTTAGGCAAAATGCCTAAATCACCTTTTAGAGGTAAAGGTGAACGTGCCACAGAACTGTTAGCCCTCGTTCATAGTGATGTATGTGGGCCCATGTCTAGCCAGGCTAGAGGTGGATATCGATACTTCGTAACCTTTACGGATGATGCATCACGTTACGGTTATGTGTATCTAATGATGCACAAGTCGGAAACCTTTGAGAAATTCAAAGAGTTTCGACACGAAGTTGAAAAACAAACAGGCAAGAGTATTAAGACATTACGGTCGGACCGTGGTGGCGAATACTTAAGTTATGAGTTTCAAGATTACTTGAAAGAACATGGTATTCTTTCACAGTGGACTCCTCCTGGAACACCGCAATTAAACGGTGTGTCTGAACGGAGAACCGTACCTTGTTAGACATGGTAAGGTCAATGATGAGTCGCACTGAGCTACCAATATCCTTCCGGGGATACGCATTAAGCAGTGCAATACTTATTTTGAATAAGGTTCCGTCAAAGTCTGTTGAACAGACTCCATACGAGATATGGACAGGAAGGAAACCGGGTTTCTCTTTCCTGAAGATTTGGGGTTGCTGGGCATATGTTAAACGTTTGGAAGGTACCAAATTAGAACCCAAATAAGATAAATGCCTTTTCGTAGGATATCCTAAGGAAACCAAAGGATATTACTTCTATCACCCGCAAGAGAACAAAGTATTTGTTGCTCTACATGCATTTTTCCTTGAAAAGGAATTCTTAGATGCAGTGGTAAGTGGGAGGAAAGTGGAGCTCGATGAAAATCGTGGTGATATTGTTCCTGGCAATGAATCAACGACGGAACATGAACAGACCATCCGGGATGAGTCTGTACCACAGCCTTCATATACACAAGGACCGCGTAGGTCGGAGAGAGTCAGGACAGTACCTGATAGGTATGGGTACCTGATCTCGCCTCATGTAGACATTAATCTTATTGAGGATAATGAACCGTCTACGTATGAGGAAGCAATACAAGATATTGATTCCGCTTTATGGAAAGAAGCCATGAAGTCTGAGATGGATTCCATGTATGCCAACCAAGTTTGGACACTGGTTGATGCACCAGAAGGTGTAAAACCTATTGGATGCAGATGGATCTTCAAGAAGAAGACCGACATGGATGGCAATGTGCAAACATACAAAGCTAGGCTTGTAGCAAAGGGGTATCGTCAACAATATGGTATTGATTATGACGAAACTTTCTCGCCTGTTGCCATGATTAAATCCATTCGGATAATGCTTGCAATAGCTGCATATTTCGATTACGAGATATGGCAGATGGACGTTAAAACCGCTTTCCTTAACGGAAACCTTTTGGAGGATGTTTATATGCAACAGCCTGACGGTTTTATCGTACCTAGACTTGCAAACAAGGTTTGTAAATTAAATCGATCCATTTATGGATTGAAGCAAGCATCACGGTCATGGAATCAGCGTTTTGATGAAATCATAAAAGAATATAATTTCGTGCAAAACGAAGATGACCCTTGTGTATACAAGAAGGTTAATGGGAGAGCACTGACTTTTATTGTCCTTTATGTCGACGATGTATTGCTTATAGGCAATGACATTCCCATGCTAACGTCGGTTAAAGCTTGGCTTTCATTAAAATTCTCCATGAAAGATCTGGGAGAAGCAGCCTTTATTCTCGGAATAAAGATCTACCGGGACAGATCTAGAAAGCTGCTTGGACTCTCCCAGAGTACATATATTGACAAAGTGTTGAAGCGATTCAGCATGGATCAATCCAAGAAGGGATTGATGCCAATGTTACGTGGTACCTCTCTGTCTAAGGACATGTGTCCTAAGACTCAAAGAGAGAGATAACATGAGTCAGATACCGTTCGCCTCGGCAGTCGGATCGATCATGTATGCCATGATATGTACGCGACCTGATGTGTCATATGCTTTGAGCATGTGCAGTCGCTATCAGGCCGATCCAGGTGAAGGTCACTGGATGGCAGTTAAGAATATCCTTAAGTATCTTAGACGAACTAAGGATGCTTTCTTAATTTACGGAGAATGAGAACTTGTGGTATCTGGATATGCTGATGCAAGTTTCCAAACCGACAAGGACGACTTCAAGTCACAATCCGGGTACATTTTTTGTTTGATCAACGGAGTAGTGAGCTGGAAATCTTCCAAGCAAGATACTGTTGCCGATTCAACGACAGAAGCGGAGTATATTGCTGCGTCGGAAGCAGCAAAAGAGGCAGTTTGGATCCGAAAGTTCCTAATCGGATTATGAGTAGTTCCGTTAGCAGCTGAGCCCGTTCCATTGTATTGTGACAATAACGGGGCTATAGCACAAGCTAAGGAACCAAGGTCTCATCAACGATCCAAGCATGTTCTTCGGCGTTACCATCTGATTCGGGAGATTATACATCGTGGCGATGTAAAAGTCGAGAAGGTCGCATCAGATAACAACATTGCAGATCCGCTGACGAAAGTTGTTTATCCGCAAGTGTTTGAACGACATATACATAGTTCAGGTATTAGATGCTTGAGTGACTGGCTATAGGCCAAGTGGGAGATTGTTAGACATTATGACCCATAGCGTCACTGTTTTATAAATGATATTGTATTATTGTACAAAATTAACTATGTGATAATGAAATTGCCTTTTGCCGTTTTGTAATTTATTTACTTTGATATATAAATGGCGAAAGTCCATATGATTAATTCCGTATTGAGATGATATGAGACAGTATCAATACATAAAGGTTTAAATCATTAAATATCCCTAGTCGGAGTATTATCGAGATCGGACATCGATAATGCGGAATAGACTAGTATTGCACTTGTGCATGTTGTGAGGGCACAACGGCATAGTTCTCATATATTTAAGTATAGGATACTTATGCAAGTGCGATAGGAGGTTGTGTTTTACTGATGGTACAGAAAACAGCTTCGCTCTGGATAGACCCCGCGGAATCCCATTGGTAGTATGTCTGCGTGTCTATGGGAGGCCGCATCAGGGTAGGTGTATATGGTCTTAACCTGAGACTTGCATCGCTAGTACTTGCGACAATAGGTAAACTTTGGTTTTGGTGGTTGGGGGACCTTAACTGGTTCTGTGTTCACCTCTTCTGGGTTTATCAGGAATCGTAGTGCACTGGGTGTGATGTCAAGATGGAAGTGTCACTTCAGACATATGGAGTTGATGATCACGCAGGATACAGAACTAGTACTCTATAAAAGGTTGCAACAGTCGGGATAATAGGACTAGGTCAGTATTTCCCGATTTAAAGAGACTAGTTGCTTGATTTCCGATATATGTTTCGTACGGGGCAGACACATTTCCAGCCCCAGGCCTAACATGTGATCGTCCGATACTGGATCGATGTACGCAATACTACGGTATACTACGCTTGATATAGATCTAATATTCCAGTAAGAATATTTCTGGAGAATTGGGTAGGCATGGCGCTTTGCTAGAAGCCAACCTTGTCTTGTAAATCGGTAAAAACGTAGTACGAGGTACGTACGTGTTTGGATTATCCAACGACCGTATTTACTGCCAACATATCCGGAGATCTCTTGGGTCGCTTCCTGAAGATTCACCTATGATGTTTGATTCGAACTTTATTAATCTTGGATTAATAACGGAGAAACTTTATCTTGGATAAAATGCCTTATTAGGAGAGAGAAAGAAATCGATTAATTTGGAATTAATCGATAAATAATATATTCGATATATTATTAAACGAAATTAGATTTCGACGCGGAATTAAAATCGGATTTTAATTCGGGCAAACGAATTAATTTAGAATTAATTCATTAGCGAACTGAATAGTAATTTCGCAAGACGTAATTATTTAATTCACGTCGCGACGGAAATTCGTTAATTCGGAATTAACGAAACCGAGCCCGAAAGTGTTTGCGGACACATTCGTATTTTGAATCGAGTGATATCCGCAAATCACATCGCGATATCTCATTACTTAATACGAATGGATGGTGGATGTATCTAGTCACCTTTGAGGGATGATACATTGTCTCTAATCTCAAAGTGTGGTAATGATGGCAAATGATGGATTTTATTTTGGAGGGAAAGCCATGCATGGCTTTGAAGGATTTTTTGCATTAAAAAAATTCTTTTGGTATTAGATATCATATCACTTTTATTTCCTTTTGTCACTCACGGTTTTGGCATGCAAAGGAAACAAAAATTAAAAGTGAAACACTCTCCTCTTCTTTCTCTCTTGCTCACGCCGTGAGCTGCACATGCAAGGTAGAAGATTGTTCTCTCATTCTCCATTTTTGCTAGCACAAGCAAGGAATCAAAGGAGGTGATAGGGAAACCACCTTGGAGCTTGGAATACACAAAGCTTGGAGCTTTCAACTCTTTTCTCCTCTTGGCCGAACCATATAGGAACTTGGAGCTTCAACCCTTTGTTCATCTTCTTCATCACAAAAGCTTTGTAAGTATGATTCCGCCATGCTTCAAGTTTATTATATATTCATTTATTGTATTTCATATGCTTATACTTTCCTTGGGACAAATAATAGAAATCAACAGTAAATCCATTTTGAAGATGCTTGTAGATAACTGTATATTTCATTTATGAAATATGTCAGTTACAAATCAAAATCGCTTTCTTGAAAAGGAAACCTTTTGGAGGATGTTTACAACATCCTGACGATTTTGTATAACCGACAAACAAAGTTTGCGGGTTATTCGATCCATATTTGGATTGAAGCAAGCATAAGGTTCTTGGAACTGACGTTTTGAAATAATCATAATGGTTTATGATTTGACTCAAAACGAAATAATTCTTGTGTATATAAGGAGGTTAGTGGGAGGGCACTGATAATAAAATTCCCATAAAGCAATTGGTGAAAGCTTGCCTTTCATAGATATTCTTTCATAGAAATTCTCCGTAGAATTATGGGGATTAACAACCTTTATTCAAGGAATAAAGATCTACTGGGATAGATTTGGAGTTGTTAACACTCTCTGGGAAATTGTACATTTAAAATGTACTTGTATTGGTGTCTCATACGCTTCGAGCATATGGAGTCACAATCGGGTCAATCCAAGTGATAGTCACTGGATTGAAAATTAAGAACATCTGTTAGTATCTGAGAGAACTAAAGATGCTGTCTTAAATTTATGGAGTAGGAGAACTTGAAGTGACTAGGATCACTGTTGCAAGTTTCCAAACCGGTAAATACTACGGTACTATAAAGTTTGAACACTGGGACAGTGAGCTGGAAATCTTCCGAGCAAGATAACTGTTGCCGAATAAACAACAAATGCGGATTATTGCTGCAGCTGAGGCAGCAATAGAAGCCATTTGGATCGAAAATAAATCTAATTAGATTAGATATAGTTCTTTTAGCAGCTGAGCTAGGCGTCAGCACAGGCTAAGGAATTAAAGGTCTCATCGACGATCCAGATATATACTTCTATATCATCTGATTCGTCCGGATCATACATTGTGGCGATGTGATGATCGTGTAAATCGCGTCAGACGATAATTAAACAAATCCGCTGACGAAAATCTTTTCTCAGCAATTTGAGCGAACCGTACATAGTTCGGGTGTGGGACACTCGAGTGAGTTGCTATGTGCCAAGTGGGAGATTGTTGGATAATATGACCCATAGCGTCACTATTTGTACAGATCACAGTGTTGTAGTACAAATTAACTATGTGACAAGGAAATTGCACTCTCATCATTTGTGATTAAATCACCATAAATATATAAATGAAGAGAGGTCCATATGATTAGTTCCTGGATTGAGAATGATATGAGACAGTATCAGTCCACGAAGGATTAATCATTAAATATCCCTAGCCGGAGTATTATCGAGACTGGACATCGATAATGCGGAATAGGCTAGTATTGCACTTGTGCGCGTTGTGAGGGCACAACGACATAGTTCTCATATATTTAAGTATTGGATACTTATGCAAGTGCGATATGAGGTCGTGTTTCACCGATGGTACGGGAAACAGCTTCGCTCTGGATAGACCCCTCGGAATCCCATTGGTATTATGACTATGTGTCTATGGGAGGCCGAAATCAGGGTAGGTGTGTATGGTCTTAACCTGAGACTTACATCGCTAATACTTACGATAATCGATAGACTTTGGTCTTGGTGGTACAGGGCTTTAACCGGTTCTGCGTACACCACTTCTGGGTTTATCAGAGAGTCGTAGTGTATTGGGTGTGATGTCAAGACGGAAGTATCACTTCAGTCATATTGGAGATGACGTCACGCAGGATACGGTATTAGTGCTCTTAAGTGCTGTGCGGCCATCGGGATATTATGACAAGGTCGTGTATATCCGATTATAGAGACTAGTTACCAGACATCCGACATGTGCTTCGTACGGGGCAGACACAAATCCTGCCCCAGGCCTAGCACGTGACTATCCGATACTGGGCCGATATACACAATACTACGGTATACTACGCTTGATACAGATCTATATATTCCTGTAAGAATATTTCTGGAGAATTGTGTAGGCATGGCGCTTTGCTAGAAGCCAACCTTGTCTTGTAAATCGGTATAAACGTAGTACGAGGTGCTTACGTGTTCGGATAATCCGACGACCGTATTTACTGCCAACATATCCGGAGATCTCATGGGTCGCTTCCTGAAGATTCACCGATGATGTATAACTCGCACTTTAATTAATCTGGGATTAATTAGAAGAGAGAGAAAATTAATCTGGGATTAATTGCGGAGATATTTTATCTGGGATAAAATATTAATTAAAGAGAGAGAACGATTAATTTGGAATTAATCGATAAAATAATATATTCGATATATTATAAGAAATTGGATTTCGACGCGGAATTAAAATTAGATTTTAATTCGGGCGAACGAATTAATTTAGAATTAATTCGTTAGCGACGTGAATAGTAATTTCACTAGGCATAATCATTTAATAACGACGCGACATAAAATTCGTTAATTTGGAATTAGCGAACCCGAGCCCGAGAGTGATTGCGAGCACATTCGTATTTCGAATTCGAACGCGGCACGCAAGTCACATCAAGCGTCAAATCACTACTCGCATCAATCGTCAAATCACTTGTCACTTTGAGTGATGTGATATGACAAGTTGTCACTTTATTAAAGTGACTTGATGTGAATAGTGATAGATGATTGAAAAGCACTTTTTTGCTTTTTGACTTTTGCTTTTTGAAAAGTAAAAGGAATTGTTTTAATAGAAATAAAAAGTGGTAAAAGGTATTATTATTATTAATTTTGGAAATTAAAATATATATAAACCTAATTACACTTTTTCTTTCTCTCTCTCTCCTTTTACGCATTTTTCTCTCCATCTATTTCCCTCCTCTTCTCCTTCACGGTTTTGAACCGTTTCTTCCCTAAAATTTCTGGTTATGACCGAATTAAAAGGAGAAGCAAGGAAGATCAAGAAGTGCTAGCACACCTTGGGTTATACATAGGTGATAGGGAAATGAATTCATGAGCTTGGAATCCATTGTTGAAGCTTGGAGCTCGAAGATGAAGATGGAGTCCACAAACCCACCATGACCGAATCTTGAAGCCCAAACCAGTGGGTTTACCGTGAGCATGACAGAAGAGGAGAAGGCAGTGCGTTCGTGGTTCATCTTCGAAGCATCCAACCGATCATTGTGAGTCTTTTCCGCACCTCATATGATATGTATTCAACTCGTTTTTGCATGATTTATGATCCTTGGGACTTGATTGAAACTCATCATTCTTTAGAAGTGTAGTGTAACGGGTAGAAGTAATACAAGTGCTAGCTTGAGTGAGAAAGGAGAGATTTGATCTAGGATCAATGTGTTAAGTATCCATCCGCATATCATTATTATTTATTTTCATACTCGCTTTATTATGTATTTAGAATGCATGTTTAAGGGTGTATGATGATGAGACCTTAACAAAGATAATGAAATTGGTAGCCAATTTCCACGCGAAAAGCCCTCATCAAATATCATGCGTCTTTTCCTTCCATTGAGTGATTCTTACTCAAGATCCGAGATTGGCATGGGTTGTTGGCCAAAGTCAAGCCCCTGTCCGTCGAAGATGTGTTTGAATCACGAGGCTTTGTTCCATATTGGTGTCTTGTCCAAGTTGTGGTTTGTTGGCCAAATTCAAGACCACTTCTTGTCCATCGACATTGATTACGAAGCTTCCATGGTCAATGGGTCCGCGCTTGACTGGGATCATCAGGTTTGTTGTGCCAAAGCCAAGGCCTAGTTGATTCAGAGGAAAAAGGTTAGGCTATATATTGGATATATAGGCATATATAAGATATATGTTTCGGACTTGGATGTCCACCTACCGGATCTAGGAGTTGGATGAGATCCAATTGATCTTAGAGATCTACCTAGTTAATTATCATACAATTTGTTGGCCAAAGTCAAGATTGTGTGATATTTAACGGGATCCTAGCCCACTAGGAAACACAGTTTCCCGAGTACTCGACAAAGGGTTAGAGGCTCGACGAAAAATAGTGGGAGGCAAGAATTGAATTTGCAATATTCGTTCAATTACTCGCCATACGCGCTCAAACAAATATCACTCGTCATATATTAAAAGTATTAGTTGGACTAATATTTAATGTTGTTTTAATAAAACAGTTTGACTGTATTATACTTGATTATATATAATTGGATTATATTAATCAATATATTTGAATTAATTAATTTCAGGTTACGGTTGATTTTATAATTGGATTATAGTAATCAATGTAATTAAGGTTAATTAATTTGGATTATATTTGATTATATAGTTGGACTATTATAATCATTATAATATATATAGTACCACTAATCGTTGATTAAATAGTTGGACTATTGTAATCAAGATAAAATTGAAAAGTTGAATATTTAAAATATAATCTGGGATTAAAATATTTTAAATGATTTAATTTTCAAATTGGGAATAAATAATAGGTTACTTTATTTGATAAAATAACTTATTATACCTTAAGCCCAAAATTAAGCAAAATAAGTAGAGTATAAAATCTTTGGAAGATTTATGTGATGATGACTTTAGTGCTTAATTTAATATACTTGTCAAAAAATCTATGTTTAGATTTAATAAGTATTAAAATTGCAATAAATAATTCTTGGAGAATTAATTGACTATTCTAGAGGTGAAAAGTCAAAGTTTGCAATTGGGCATGTAGCACGAGGTGCACATTGTTTCGATATTCTAAAAACCCAAGGCTTGGCCTAAGGTTTCTGAAATATTGAAAAGGATAATTGACATATCCCAAAGTGACTACCATTTGATATGGCAGACACGAAGGAATTAAAGAAAGGGCAAGGCTCTTACTTTAAAAATGTTTGTCAAAGTTATGTTCACTATTAGTATTGAAATTAGATTTTAAATACTTAGTGTGATACATAAAATATATGTATTGATGTTCAGAATCTGCTTTGAGCAGGATACTGACTTCAAGCTGAGATTGCTCTGCGAATCGGAAACGGGACGAAAGTCTCTGTTTCGACCGTAGATACCTAAGTTTAGGAACTACCCTTCGGGTGTGTACTTAAATTAGGAACTGTTATAATGTAACTAGTTTGACTAGAGACATTATCTCTATGTCAGTGTTTAATCCATTATGGATAAACCTTTATATTCTAGAACACTAAGTGTTTCATTATATAAAGATGATACTGAGATAAACACATTAGATGTGAATAACAGAATTTATATTTTGAATATAATTGAAATCTCAAAACATATAAAATGACAAATAAATAGCTCAAATTGATTTGATCAATAGAGACTTATTTATGGCATTGTTGTCTGGGACACAATTAAACAAGATTCGTATATCCGCACTTTTGAAGAGTGGGTACTAGGACTGATTTGACTATTCAAATAAAGTCTACGAATCGAGTTTGTTAGGTAAAATACCTAAAACACTACTTACTTGGTAATAGTGAAAATGCCATCGATCTGTTAGCCCCATTCATTGTGAAGTTAGTGGGCCCATATCTAGCTAGGCTAGATGTGAACATGAATATTTCGTGACCTTAACGGATGTGGCATCACGTTATGGTTATGTGTTTCTTTTGAAGAACACAGATCGGAAACTATTAGAGTTTCGACACGAAGTACATAAACAGATCGACTATAGTATTATGCCGTCACGGTAAGACCGTAATGAAAATACTTAAGCAGTAAGTTTCAAACATACATGAAAGAGTATAGTATTCTTTCAGATGAGGACTCCTCCCGAAACACGTCAGTTAGACGGTGTGTCCGAACGAAAACCGAATTTTGTTGGACATGATAAGGTTTATCACGAGTCGCTCTTAGCTATCATTTCCTTCAACAGGATATGTATTAACAGTGCAAAACTTATTTAGAATAAGGTTCCATATAAATCTGTTTGACAGATATCATATAGGATATGAACAGGAAAGAAACAGGGTTTCTCATTCCTAATAATTTGGGTATGCCGGGCATAACGTTTGGATGATACCAAATTAGAACCCAAATTGGATAAGTGCCAATTATAGGTTATCCTAGGGAAAACCATAAGTATAGTACTTATATATCTCACATGGGAACAATATGATTGTTGCTCGCCATGCGGTTTTCCTAAAAGGAATACCGATATGCAGTGGTAAGTGGGAGGACAGTAAAATATGATGAAAATCGGGGTAATACTGTTCAAGGCACGAAGTCCGTAATGGAACATAAATAGTTCATCAAGGATGAAACTAAACCATTAATCTTCAAATACACAAGAACCGCGTAGATCGGAGAGAATCAGAAAACAACCTGGGGTATGGGTTTCTGATCTCACCCCTTAAAGATGTAAATCTTATGGAGGTATACCAACCTACTACGTACGAGGAAGTGATACAAGGTATCGACTCCCTATTATGGCAAAGTGCCATGAGTCCGAAATGGATTCCATGTATAACAACTATTTTGGATACTAGTTTTTGTACCACAAGGCATTGTGCCTATTTGTACAGTAAACGTCTTCAAGGAAGACATACATTGATGGCAACATACCAACGTACAAAGCTAGGCTTTTGACGGAAAGGTATCGTTATCAACATTGTGTTGATTACGGTTCAACCTTTTACCTGTTGCCATGGTAAATCCATTTTGAAGATGCTTGTAGATACTGTATATTTCATTTATGAAATGTGGAAGTTAATGATCAAAATCGCTTTCCTGAAAAAGAAACCTCTTGGAGGATGCTTACAACATCCTGACGATTTTGTATAACCGACAAACAAGGTTTGCGGGTTATTCGATCCATGTTTGGATTGAAGCAAGCATAAGGTTCTTGGAACTGTCGTTTTGAAATAATCATAATGGTTTATGATTTGACTCAAAACGAAATGATTCTTGTGTATATAAGGAGGTTAGTGGGAGAGCACTGACAAGGAAATTCCCATAAAGCAATTGGTGAAAGCTTGGCTTTCATAGAAATTCTCCGTAGAATTCTGGAGAGTAACAACCTTTATTCAAGGAATAAAGATCTACTGGGATAGATTTGGAGTTGTTAACACTCTCTGAGAAATTGTACATTTAAAATGTACTTGATATGGTGTGTCATACGCTTTGAGCATATGGAGTCACAGTCGAGTCAATCCAAGTGATAGTCACTGGATTGAAGTTAAGGACATCTGTTAGTATCTTAGAGAACTAAAGATGCTGTCTTAAACTATGGAGAAGGAGAACTTGAAGTGACTGGGATCACTACCGCAAGTTTCCAAACAGTTAAATACTGCGGTACTATAAAGTTTGAAAAATGGGACAGTGAGCTGGAAATCTTCCGAGCAAGATACTGTTGAAGAATAAACAACAAATGCGGATTATTGCTGCGGCTGAGGCAGCAATAGAATCCATTTGGGTCGATAATAAATCTAATTAGATTAGATATAGTTCTGTTAGCAGCTGAGCTAGGCGTCAGCACAAGGCTAAAGAATTAAAGGTCTCATCGACGATCCATATATATACTTCTATATCATCTGATTCGTTTGGATCATACATCGTGGCGATGTGATGATCGTATAAATCATGTCAGACAATAATCATGGAAATCCGCTGACGAAAACCTTTTCTCAGCAATTTGAGCGAACCGTACATAGTTCGGGTGTTCGACACTTGAGTGACTGGCTATGTGCCAAGTGGGAGATTGTTGGATAATATGACCCATAGCGTCACTATTTGTACAAATCATAGTGTTGTTGTACAAATTAACTATGTGACAAGGAAATTGCACTCTCATCATTTGTGATTAGATCACCTTAGATATATAAATGAAGAGAGGTCCCTATGATTAGTTCCTGGACTGAGAATGATATGAGACAGTATCAGTCCCCGAAGGATTAATCATTAAATATCCCTAGCCGGAGTATTATCGAGACTGGACATCGATAATGCGGAATAGGCTAGTATTGCACTTGTGCGCGTTGTGAGGGCACAACGGCATAGTTCTCATATATTTGGGAATTGGATACTCATGCAAGTGCGATAGGAGGTTGTGTTTCACCGATGGTACGGGAAACAGCTTCGCTCTGGATAGACCCCTCAGAATCCCATTGGTATTATGACTATGTGTCTATGGGAGTCCGACATCAGGGTAGGTGTGTATGGTCTTAACCTGAGACTTGCACCGCTAATGCTTACGACAATCAATATGCTTTAGTTAAGGTCGTCCAGGACTCTAACTGGTTCTGTGTACGCCAATGCTGGGTATATTGAGAATCGTAGAGTGTTGGATGTGATGTCAAGACGGAAGAATCACTCCAGTCATAGTGGAGATGATGTCACGCAGGATACGGTATTAGTGCTCTTAAGTGCTGGCCAGCCATCGGGATATTATGACAAGGTCATGTATATCCGATTATAGAGACTAGTTACCAGACATCCGATATGTGCTTCGGACGGGGCACGTGACTATCCGATACTGGACCGATATACACGATACTTGGTATACTACGCTTGATATAGATCTTAAATATTCTTAGATGAATATGACCGGAGAATTAGATAGACTTCGTGCTTTGCTAGAAGCCGATCTTGTCTCGTAAATCGGTAGAACGTAGTACTTGGTACGTACGTGATTCGGATATTCCGACGACCGTATTTACTGCCAAATTATCCGGGGATCTCATGGGTCGCTTCCCAATAATACACCGATGACGCATAACTCGCACTCATTAATAATCTAGGATTATATAGAAGAAAGAGAAAATTAATCTAGGATTAATTACGGAGATATTTTATCTAGGATAAAATATCGTCTAAAGAGAGAGAATGATTAATTTGGAATTAACCGGTAAATTAATATATTCGATATATTAAACGAAATTAGATTTCGACGCGGAATTGAAATTGGATTTTAATTCAGGTGAACGAATTAATTTGGAATTAATTCGTTAGCGACGTGAATAGTGAATTCGCTAGGCGTAATCATTTAATTACGACGCGACGGAAAACTCGCTAATTAGGAATTAGCAAAACCGAGCCCGAGTGTGATTGCGAGCGCATTCGTATTTCGAATTCGAGTGCGGCGAAGCAAGTCACATCAAGTGTCAAATCATTCGTCACATTAAGCGTCAAATCAAATGTCACTTTGAGTGATGTGATTGATTGATGTGATTGATTGATTGATTGACTACATGTCACTTTGATAAAGTGAAATGAATAGTTGATGGAAGTAGATGAAATAGTGTTAGTTGTTGAGACTTTTACCATTTTAATTATTTGATGAATTATTTGGTAATTGTTTAATGTATTTTCTTGAAAAATATATAAAGGTTTTTGGAAAATCATTTTGGCAACTAATACACATTTTTCTCTCCTCCATTTCTCTCTCACAATTCACGCCCAATGGGCTCTTTTCTCCTCTTCTACACAGCTCACTGCCGTGAGCTTCAAGGGAAGAATGAGTGAGTTTTTGTGGCAAAAACTCAAGTGCTAGCACACTTACGGGACTTGCGAAGGTGTTAGGGAGGTTCACCCATGAGGCGGGATCCATTCGATGAAGTTTGAAGCTTCAAAATGAGATCCGAAACTGCCCAAACAAGTGAAGAATTCTGCATAGCAGTGGCGCCAAACCAGTGAGCGTTTTTGGCTTCATTCATCTTCAAATCGTCTCAACCGATCGATGTGAGTATTCCGCAACTTCGTCGATATGTATTCGTAATGTTTTTCATGCTTATAATCGATCCGGGACCTTAATAGAAACCAACATATCCGATACTGGGCCGATATACACAATACTTGGTATACTACGCTTGATATAGATCTTAAATATTCTTAGATGAATATGACCGGAGAATTCGGTAGACTTCGTTCTTTGCTAGAAGCCGATTTTGTCTCGTAAATCGGTAGAACGTAGTACTTGGTATATACGTGATTCGGATACTCGAACGACCGTATTTACTGCCAACATATCCGGGGATCTCATGGGTCGCTTCGAGATAATGCACCGATGACGCATAACTCGCACTCATTAATAATCTGGGATTATATATAGAAGAGAGAGAAAATTAATCTAGGATTAATTACAGAGATATTTTATCTAGGATAAAATATCGTCTAAAGAGAGAGAATGATTAATTTGGAATTAATCGGTAAATTAATATATTCGATATATTAAACGAAATTAGATTTCGACGCGGAATTAAAATTAGATTTTAATTCGGGCGAACGAATTAATTTAGAATTAATTCGTTAGCGATGTGAATAGTGAATTCGCTAGGCGTAATCATTTAATTACGACGCGACGGAAAAATCGCTAATTGGGAATTAGCGAACCCGAGCCCGAGTGTGATTGCGAGCGCATTCGTATTTCGAATTCGAGTGCGGCAACGCAAGTCACATCAAGCGTCAAATCATTCGTCACATCAAACGTCAAATCAAAAGTCACTTTGAGTGATGTGATTGATTGATGTGATTGAGTTGATTGATTGATAGACACACATCAAGTCACTTTAATAAAGTGACATTGAATAGTGATGGGTGTTGTTGGAATAGTGATTGGTGGTTGTGTAATTGATTTCCATTTACTTTATTTGATAAAATAAAATAGTAAATGCTTATTAATTTTTGGAAAAATATATAAAGCATTCTTGTAATTCAATTACTAACTTAACCATAACACTTCTCCTCCTTTTCTCTCCATCAATACACGCCCAATGGGCTGTTTTTCTTTCTTCTTCACAGCTCACTGTCGTGAGCTTCAAGGGAAGCAATGAGTGGTTTTCATGTTGAAAACGCAAGTGCTAGCACACTTACGACTATTGCGAAGGTGTTAGGGAGGTTCACCCATGAGGCGGGATCCATTCGACGAAGTTTAGAGCTTCAAAATGAGATCCGAAACTGCCCAAACCAGTGAAGAATTCTGTTTTGGAGGGCAGTGAACTGCTGCAGTGGGCGTGAATGGCAGTGCACTTTGTGGCTTCATTCGTCTTCAAATCGTCTCAACCGATCGATGTGAGTATTCCGCTACCTCCGTTGATGTATTCACACATGTATTTCATTGCTTGTTTGATCTTGGGACCTAGACAAAACCTAACATTACCTAACCTTTTTCCTCTGAATCAACTAAGCCTTGGCTTTGGCACAACAAACTTAGTAATCCCAGTCAAGCACGACCCATTGACCATGGAAAGCTTCGTAATCAATGTCGATGGACAAGAAGTGGTATTGACTTTGGCCAACAAACCACAACTTGGACAAGACACCAATATGGAACAAAACTTTCGTGATTCAAACACATCCTCGATGGACAAAGGCCTTGACTTTGGCCAACAAGCCAATGCCAGTCTCGGATCTTGAGTGAGAATCACTCAATGGAAGGAAAAACGCTTAATATTTTGCGAGGGTTTTTCAAGTGCAAATTGGCAACCAATTTATTATCTTTGTTAAGGTCTCATCATCATACACCCTTAAACATGCATTCTAAACACATAATAAAGCGCATATGTATAAATAATAATGATATGCGGAAGGATACTTTACAAATTGATCCTAGATCAAATCTCTCCCTTTCTCTCTCCCGCTAGCACAAGTATCTACTTCTACCCGTTACACTACACTTCTAAAGAAACCTCATTTACATTGAGGGGAATAGGTGAAAAGAGAATACAAAGAATATGGAGGTGATAAGGCTGGACACGTAGGTCCAATTAATAAATCAAATTTATTACAATAATTTCTAAAATTGTCCCACCCATCCGATATACATTATTCATGCATCGCAACCATGTATTCACACAAGCATGTTATCAATCAATCTAATCAAATTAATTAATATGATAATTAGTGATCATCCAATGTTCAAACAACGATTTGATTTTGCTCGAGTCAAACTCGCTTTGCGAATAAGTACTCAAAGTACGAATTCTCGAATTAAATTAAACTACATCATTAAATCCAATTTAATATGCATTCAATTCTAATTCGCTATTTAATTCCAAATTAAATACTACACTTTAATAATGAACTTTTACGACTTAAATTCCAAATTTAATCGCAACGGGTCTCAAAGCCCGATTAACGTCCAACGTCAATTTAATTAAAGTCCAATGGGATTTTAATTAATTTCTTAAGGCGTGGACTTTTGGTCAACTCGGGTCAAACCGAATAACCAAAATCCAATCCGGGAGTTACCCATAAGCCTAGAAATCAATCTTGGCTAATTAGGCCCAATTAAACTTTAAAGGTTCATTAAGTCGCATTTGGGCTTTATGGAGGCGGATTTGGGCCCAATTGGATCCAATCCAATTTGCCTAAACCTAACTTAGTATTACCAAGCCCATTTAGCCCAATTACAACATTAAAGCCCAAATCCAATTTTAAGGCCCAATTTAATTAAACACAAAAATTCCAAATTTAATGTTTAATTAAACTAAAGTGTATAACACAATTAATTAACCAATTCAATATTTCCAAAACACCAATTAGCCCAATTAATCATGTTCATCATCATCATCACATGTCTAACACATTTTGATTAAAATCAAACCCAAATCACATGCTCAAAGTCTTGGCCAAGTGAGGGGATTTGTGTCCGATTCGAATTCAATCCAATTAATTCCACAATTGACATTAAATCACATTCCCGAATGATTGTAACTCATCCAATGAATCAAAAAACAAAATTCCAAGACATTTTAGGGCAACTCATATTCAGCCAAGCCCAAATATTTGGGGAAAAATGTTCCAAACATTATTTCATGAAATTGATCCAATCAATCTTCAATTAAACATGTATTAAGCATACTCAAACATCCAATTCATTCAAATCATGCTCAAATACAAATTACCCAAATTTTAAGCCCTAAACTTTTTCATGCTCAAACCTTCCTCTAGATGCCATTGTTGGTTTCTATTAAGGTCCCAAGGTCAATAATAAGCATGAAATATGTGCGAATACAAATCAACGAAGTTACGGAATACTTACATCGAGCGGTTGAGCGACGCAGAGGCAACAAAAACTTTTCTTTTCCTCTTCACTGCATTCGGCAGTTCACTGCCAGTGCTCACTGGTTTTGGCCTTTTGGATCATCTTCGTCAAGCTCCAAGCTTCGTCAAACGATTCCCGGCTCATGGGTGGACTTCCCTATCACCTTCGCATGTCTCGTAAGTGTGCTAGCACTTGAGATTTTGCCAAAAAATCCCACTCTAAGCTTCCCTTCACTGCTCGGCAAAACAGAAGAAAAAACCCACTGTTTGGGCGTGAGATGAGGGAGAAAGAGAGAAGGAGAGATTGTGTTGAATGTGTAATTAATTTTTTTTTTTGGTAAATGACTTTCTAAAAAACATATACCAACTTTGCTTTCAAAAAGTCAAAGTAATTTTAAAATAATTTATTCCATTCAAGCTTTTAAAAGCTTTCAACAACTCCAATCAAGTCACATTTATCATTCAAGTTGTCAAGTCACATCACTCAAAGTGACAAGATTTGACGCTAGATACAACTAAATATATTAATTAATCGTTATCTCTCTTTAATTGATATTTTATCCCAGATAAAATATCTCCGCAATTAATCCCAGATTAACTTTCTCTCTCTTCTAATTAATCCCAGATTAATTCAGAGTGCGAGTCATACGTCATCGGTGAATCTTTGGGAAGCGACCATGAGATCCTCAGATATGTTAGTAGTAAATTCGGTCATCGGACTATCCGAACACATAAGTACCTCGTACTATGTTTTACTGATTTACAAGACAATGTTGGCCTCTAGCAAAGCGCCATGCCAACCAATTCTCTGGAAACATCCTTACAGGAATAAAAGGATCTTTATCAGGCGTAGTATACGTAGTATTGCATATCTCTGTCCAGTATCGGATGATCACGTGCTAGGCCTGGGGCTGGAATTGTGTCTGCCCCATACGAAGCACATGTCGGATGTCTGGTGATTAATCTCTATAATTGGATAAACATGACCTATTCATAATATCCCGATAGCTGCAGCATTTAAGAGAACCAGTCCCGTATCCTACGTGACCATCATCTCCATATGACTGGAGTGACACTTCCGTCTTGACATCACACCCAACACACTATGATTCTCAATATACCCAACATTGGCGTACACAGAACCTGTTAAAGCCCTGGACGACCGGAACCAAAGTATAGTCATTGTCGCAAGTATTAGCTGTGCAAGTCTCAGGTTAAGACCAAATACACCTACCCTGATTTCGGACTTCCATAGACACATAGTCAAACTACCAATGGAATTCTGAGGGGGTCTATCTAGAGCGAAGCTGTTTCCCATACCATCGGTAAAACACAACCTCCTATTACACTTGCATGAGTATCCTATACCCAAATATATGAGAACTATGACGTTGTTCCCTCACAACGCGCATAAGTGTAATACTAGTCTTTTACGCATTTGTCGATGTCTAATCTCGATAATGCTCTAACTAGGGATATTTAATGATTTATCCTTCGTGGACTGATAATGTCTCATATCATTCTCCGTCCAGGAACAAATCATAAGGACCTCTCATCATTTATATATCTAGGTGATCTAATCACAAATGATAAGAGTGCAATCTCCTTTGTCACATAGTTAATTTGTACAACAACACCATGATCTGTACAAATAGTGACGCTATGGGTCATAATTGTCCACCAGCCACTGCCTACCATCCACAGTCAAATGGACAGGTTGAAGTTTCAAATAGGGAGATCAAAAGAATCTTGGAGAGAACCGTTAGATCAACAAGGAGGGACTGGTCTACAAAATTGGATGACACATTATGGGCTTACCGGACAGCTTACAAGACACCCATTGATATGTCCCCATATCGAATGGTATTTGGGAAAGCATGCCATCTACCAGTGGAGCTTGAACAAAAAGCGTATTGGGCACTGAAGAAGTTAAATCTTGATCCACAAGCAGCAGGAGAAAATCGACTCAACCAACTCAATGAATTGGACGAATTTCGCCTACAGACTTATAAGAATGCCAGATTATATAAAAAAAACCAAGAAATGGCATGATCGAAAAATAGTGCGCAGATAACTGGAATCAAGGCAGCGGGTGTTGTTATACAATTCAAGGTTGAAACTTTTCCCTGGAAAGATGAAATCAAGGTGGTCAGGTCCATTTGTGATTACTCAGGTTTTACCATATGGAGCTGTTGAGTTACTTGATCCCAACACCAATGATACATTCAAAGTTAACAGTGAGCGTGTCAAGCACTACTGGGGAGAATCATTTGAGCGATAAAAGGAAAGTGTCACACTTTCAGATCTAGCCTAATGTTCGGGTAGTCATGTCTAGCTGACGACGTTAAACTTAGCGCTAGCAGTGAGGCAGCCCATGCAATTTTTGTATATATTCTGATTTGGTTTGTATTATTTTTATGTGTTTAATTTTTACAGGTAAAGTCATTTCAGGATGAAAGAAGTTCTCGCAAATCTTTACAAGTAATTTCCTTCTCTTCGTCAAAACTCTCTGATGAAAGTCTACAAAGCTCGCTTGGAACGAATGAGACTGCTGATGATCAAAGGTATTCCTAATGACATCCGTTGGATTATGGAAGCATAAGTCCGATTGGCAGGTGAGTCCTTGTTGGAAAATTATGACCCATAGCATCACTATTTGTACAGATCATGATGTTGCTGTACAAATTAACTATGTGACAAAGGAGATTACTCTCTTATCATTTGTGATTAGATCACCAAGATATATAAATGATAGGAGGTCCCTATGATTTATTCCTGGATTGAGAATGATATGAGACAATATCAGTCCATGAAGGATAAATCATTAAATATCCCTAGTCAGAGTATTATCTAGATTGGACATCGATAAATACGTAAAAGACTAGTATTACACTTGTGTGCGTTGTGAGGGCATAACGACATAGTTCTCATATATATGGGTATAGGATGCTCATGCAAGTGTAATAGGAGGTTGTGCTTTACCGATGGTATGGGAGACAGCTTCGCTCTGGATAGACCCCCTCGGAATTCCATTGGTAGTATGACTATGTGTCTATGGAAGTCCGAAATCAGGGTAGGTGTATTTGGTCTTAACCTGAGACTTGCACCGCTAATACTTCGACAATCAATATACTTTAGTTTTGGTCGTCCAGGGCTTTAACCAGGTTTCTGTGTACGCCTCTTCTGCGTATATCGAGAATCGTAGTATGTTGGGTGTGATGTCAAGACGGAAGTATCACTCCAGTCATATGGAGATGATGGTCACGTAGGATACGTGACTTGTTCTCTTAAATGCTACAGCTATCGGGATATTACGACTAGGTCATGTATATTCGATTATAGAGAGTAGTTACCAGACATCCGACATGTGCTTCGTACGGGGCAGACACAATTCCAGCCCCAGGCCTAGCTCGTGACATTCGATACTGGATCGAAATATGAAATACTACGTATATTATGCTTGATATAGATCGTTATATTCCTGTAAGGATATTTCTGGAGAATTGGGTAGGCATGGCGCTTTGCTAGAAGCCCACCTTGTCTTGTAAATCGGTATAAACGTAATACTAGGCACTTACGTGTTCGGATAGTCCGACGACCGAATTTACTGCCAACATATCCGGGGATCTCATGGGTCGCTTCCCGAAGATTCACCGATGACGTATGACTCGCACTTTTATTAATCTGGGATTAATCAGATGAGAGAGAAAATTAATTTGGGATTAATTGAGGAGATATTTTATCTGGGATAAAATATCATTTAAATAGAGATAATGATTAATTTGGAATTAATCGATAAAATAATATATTTGATATATTATACGAAATTGGATTTCGACACAGAATTAAAATTAGATTTTAATTCGGGCGAACGAATTAATTTAGAATTAATTCGTTAGTAACGTGAATAGTGATTTCGCTAGGCATAATCATTTAATTACGTCGCAACGGAAAATTCGTTAATTTAGAATTAGCGACCCAAGCCCGGGATTATTTGCCAACGCATTCGCATTTCGAATTCGAGTGCGACACGCAAGTTAAATCAAGCGTCAAATCGCTAGTCGCATCTAGTGTCACATCATTCGTCAATCAAATGATGGATGTCTTTCACTTTGAGTGGTTGACGCCAGTCACTATTCATTGATTGATGGAGTTGATGTTAGTGGTTGGAGCCTTAAAGGCTTGACTTTTGGAAAGAGAAAATGTGTAATTAATTTGTGAAATTAATTATGTGTATTAGATACACTTTTTGGCAAAAAAACACATAACACTCTTCTTTTTCTTCTTATCTCTCTCACGCCCATGGATGGGCTGTTTTCTCTTCTGGTTTCAGCTCAAAACCGTGAGCTAGAGGGAAGCAAAGTGTGATGTTTTTGTGGCAAAAACATCAAGAGCTAGCACTCCGAGAGACATGCGAAGGTGATAGGGAAGTCCACCAGTGAGCTTGGAATCATTTGATGAAGCTTGGAGCTTGACGAAGATGATCCAAAACCGAAAATGGAGGACACCATTGCAGTGAACTACCGTGACCATGCCAGTGAGTAGAAAAGAATTTTTGTTCGTTGTCGTGTCGCTCAACCGATCGATGTGAGTATTCCTCAACTCCCTCATTGTATTCGCACTATGTTTCTTGCTTTATATTCGATCCTTGGGGCCGTAGAAACTCCAACAATGGTATCACATCGATTGAAAAACATGAAATTGATTAGGGCTTGAAATTTAAGTAAAATGATTTTGAGCATGATTTTATGAAATTGGATGAATGAATATGCTTAAATGTGTTTTAATTGAGGATTGATTGGATCAATTTGATGAAATGTTGTTTGGAACAAATTTCCCCAATTATCTTAGCTTGGCCGAGAGATAGAGAAGTCATAAATGTCTTGGATTTTGATTTTTTGATTCCTTGGATGAGTTAGAATCATGTTGGGTATATTGATTTAATGTTTAATTGGATTCAATTGGATTGGATTTGCAATTTGACAAATAAACCCTAAACCCGAGACTTTGAAATCATGTATTGGGTTTGATTTTTTGATTAAATTGTGTTGGACACTATTTGATGTAAATGAGCATGATTAATTGTGTAAATTGATGTTTTAGAAATATTGATTTGGGTGATTAATTGTGTTATACACTTTATGTAATTAAATTGTGAAATTGGGTTTTTGTAATTTAATTATGTTGGGCCTATTTTGTAAAATTGGGCTTGAATATTGTAAATGGGCTTATTGGGCTTGGTTGTACCAAGTTGGGTTTAGGCTAAATTGGTTGGATCCAATTGGGCCCAAAACCGCTTCCATAAAGCCCAAATGCTGCTAATAGACCTTTAAAATTTAATTGGGCCTAATGGGCCAAAATTGATTCCTAGGCTTATGGGGTAATTCCCGAATTGGGCTTTGGTTATTGGGTTTGACCTAACTTGACCAAAAGTCCACGCCTTGTAGAAATTAATTAAAAGCCCATTGGACTTTAATTAAATTGACGTTGGACGTTAATCGGGCTTTGATACCCGTAACGATTAAATTTGGAATTTAAATAGTAAAAGTTCATTAATAAAGTGTAGTATTTAAATTGGAATTAAATAAGTGAATTAGTATTAGATACATATTAAATTGGATTTAATTTTGTAGTTTAATTTAATTTGAGAATTCGTACTTTGAGTACTTATTCGCAAAACGAGTTTGACTCGCGCAAAATCAAATCATTGTTTGAACATTGGATGGTCACTAATTATCAGATTAATTAATTCGATTAGATTGATTGATAACATGCTTGTGTGAATACATGGTTGCGATGCATGAATAATGTATATCGAATGGATATTAGATGGGTGGGGCAATTTTAGAAATTGTTGTAAATAAATTTGGAATTTATTAATTAGACCTACGTGTCCAGCCTTATTACCTCCTTACTATTTGTATTATCTTCTCACCTATTCCCCTCAATGTAAATGAGGTTTCTTTAGAAGTGTAGTGTAACGGGTAGAAGTAATAGATGTGCTAGCGGGAGAGAGAAACGACGAGATTTGATCTAGGATCAATGTGTAAAGTATCCATCTGCATGTTTAAGGGTGTATGATGATGAGACCTTAACAAAGAAAATAAATTGGTTGCCAATTTGCACTCGAAAAACCCTCGCAAAATATTAAGCGTTTTTCCTTGCATTGAGTGATTCTTACTCAAGATCTAAGACGACATTGGTTTGTTGGCCAAAGTCAAGGCCTTTGTCCGTCGAGGATGTGTTTGAATCACGAGAGCTTTGTTCCATATCGGTGTCTTGTGCAAGTTATGGTTTGTTGGCCAAAGTCATGACCACTTCTTGTCCATCGATATTGATTACAAAGCTTTCCATGGTCAATGGGTCACGCTTAACTGAGATCACTATGTTTGTTGTGCCAAAGCCAATGCTTAGTTGATTCAGAGGAAAAAGGTTAGGCAATATATTGGATATATTGGAATATATATTATATATATGTTTCAGACTTGGACGTCCCCCTACTGGATCTAGGAATTGGATTGGATCCAATTGATCATAGAGATCTACCTAGTTAATTATCATACAATTTGTTGGCCAAAGTCAAGATTGTGTGATATTTAACGGGATCCTAGCCCACTAGGAAACACGGTTTCCCGAGTACTCGACAGAGGGTTAGAGGCTCGCCGAAAAATAGTGGGAGGCAAGAATTGAATTTGCAATATTCGTTTAATTACCTGCCATACGCGCTCAAATCAAATATCATTTCATCATATAAATTAAATGTTAGTTGGACTAATATTTAAATCGTTGTTTTAATTAACAGTTGCACTGTATTAAAACAATTACATTATAATTGATTAAATAGTTGGACTATAGTAATCATTATAATAAATAATATCGAAATCATTGATTAAATAGTTGGACTATTAAAATCAAGATAAAATTGAAAGATTGACATTTAAAACATAATCCTAGGGAAAATGTATTTAAATGGTTTAATTTTTCAAATTGGGAATAAATTTCAGGATGGTCCTGAAAACTAATAAGTTACTTTATTTGATAAAATAACATATTAGGCCTAAGCCCGGAGTTAAGCAAATAGTAGAGCATGATCTTTGGAATATTCATGTGATGATAACTTTAGTGCTTAATCCATTAAACTTGTTAATTAGACACATTAATTTCTTAATCAGAACTAAGGATTAGATTCTTAAAGTATGATATTGAAATTGAAGGATCTTCATAGATCTATTCTTAGATCTTAGAAGTACTAAGTTGCAATAGTAAACTCTTGGAGGGTTAATGGCTATTCTCAAGGAGATAAAGTCAAACTTTACAATAAGGCAAGTAGCGCAAGGCGCACCTTACTTCGATATTCTAGAAACTCGAGGCTAGGCCAAAGGCTTCTGGAATGTGGAAAAGGGCAAAGGTAAAATCATTATAATCTTCTGGGAAGATAAATGACATATCCTAAAATGTCTGCCTTAATTATGGCAAACAGGATCGCAGAAGCGTGCTTGCCGTTTGGACAAAGCAGACATGAAGGAATTGAAGACGGGACAAGGCTCTGACTTCAAATATGTTTGTCATAAATATGTTCATTACTAGTATTAAAATTGGATTTTAAATACTTAGTGTGGTACATAAATATATACTGGTGTTCAGAATCTGCTTTGAGCAGGATACCGACTTCAGTTTGAGATTTCTCTACGAATTGGAAACGGGACGAAAGTCGATGTTTTGACCGTAGATACCTAAGTTTAAGAACTACCCTCGGGTACGTACTTAAATTAGGAAACTGTTATAATGTAACTAGTTTGACTTGAAACATTATCTCTATTTCAGTGTATAATCTGTTGCAGATTTACCTTTGTAATATAGAACACTAAAGTGTTTTATTATATAAAGATGATATTGAGATGAACACATTAGATGTGAACAACATAATTTATATTTTGAATATAAATAAAATCTCAAACATATTAAATGACAAACAAATAGCTCAAACTGATTTGATCAGAAGAAACCTTTTGTGGCATTGTTGTCTGGGACACAATCAAACAAGACTCGTATATCCGTACTTTTGAAGAGTGGGTACTAGGACTAATTTGATTCCATTTAAATAAAGTCTACGAATCTAGTTTATTGGGCAAAGTGCCTAAAACACTATTTACTTGGTAAAAGTGTAAGTGCCACCGATCTGTAAGCCTTAGTTCATAGTGAAGCAAGTGGGCCCATGTCTAGCTAGGCTAGAGGTGGATATGAATATTTCGTGACCTTTACGGATGTGGCATCTCGTTATGGTCATGTGTTTCTTTAGGAACACAAATCGAAAACTTTTATAGTTTCGACACGAAATAGACAAACAGATCGGCTAAAGTATTAAAACCGTTACGGTAAGACCGTAATGGAAAATACTTAAGCAATAAGTTTCTAATATACTTGAAAGAGTATAGTATTCTATCAATGAGGAATCCTCCCGGAACACGTCATTTGACGGTGTGTCTGAATAGTGAGTAACCGAATTTTGTTAGACATGATAAGGTTAATCATGAGTCGCTCTGAGCTACCATTTCCTTCAACGGATACGCTTTAACAGTGCTAGAACTTATTTTGAATAAGGTTCCATAAAAATCTGTTTGGCAGACTTCATATTGGATATGAACAGGAAAGAAACCGGGTTTCTCATTCCTGAACATTTGGGTATGCTAGGCATATGTTTGGATGATACCAAACTAAAACCCAAATTGGATAAGTGCCAATTGTAGGTTATCCTAGGGATACCAGAGTATAGTACTTATACAACTCACTAGAGAACAATTTAATTGTTGCTCGCCATGCGGTTTTCCTAAGAGGAATACTGATATGCAGTGGTATGTGGGAGGATAGTATAACTCGATGAAAATCGGAGTGATATTGTTCCAGGAACCAATCCTTAATGGAACATAAATAGTTCATCAAGGATGAAACTATACCATTAATCTTCGAATACACAAGAACCGCGTAAGTCGGAGAGAGTCAGAAAACAACCTGGGGTATGGGTTTTTGATCTCACCTTATAAAGATGTTAATCTTTTGAGGAATACCAACTGACTACGTATGAGGAAGTGATACAAGGTATCGACTCCCTATTATGACAAAGTCTCATGAGTCCGAAATGGATTCCATGTATATCAACTTAGTTTGGATACTAGTTGATGTACCGCAAGGCATTGTGCCTATTGGTACTATATTAGTCTTCAAGGAAGACATACATGGAAGGCAACATACCAACGTACTAAGCTAGGCTTGTAGTGGAAAGGTATCGTTATCAACATTGTGTTGATTACGATTCAACATTTTACCTGTTGCCATGGTAAATCCATTTGGATAATGCTTGCTAACGCTGCATGTTTCATTTATGAAATATGTCAGCTGAACGGGAAAATCGCTTTCCTTCAAAGGAAACCTTTTGGAGGATGTTTACAACATCCTGACGGTTTTCTCGTACCAAAACTAGCAAACAAGGTTTGCAGGTTATTCGATCCATGTTTGGATTGAAGCAAACATTAGGTTCTTGGAATTATCGTTTTGATGTAATCATAATAGTTTATGATTTAATTCAAAACAAAATGATTCTTGTGTATATAAAAGGGTTAGTGGGAGCGCACTGACAGTGGCTGTCCTATAAATAATGATAATATGTCATTTCTTAGAAATGACATTCCCATAAGACGATCGGTGAAAGCTTGGCTTTCGGAAAAACTCTCCGAGAATTCGTACATTGAAAAATGTACGTTACCTGGTGTCTCATATGCTTTGAGCATATGAATTCACAATCGGGTCAATCCTATGTGATAGTCACTGGAATGGTGTTAAGAACATCCTTAAGTATCTTAGAGAACTAAGGATGTTGTCTTTTACTATGGAGAATGAAAACTTGAAGTGATTGGGATCACTGCTACAAGTTACCAAACCGATAAAACGAATATAAGTCACAAATGGTACTATACAGTTTGAATAACGGAACAATGAGCTCGAAATCTTCCAAGCAAGATACTGTTACAGGATAAACAACAAATGCGGGTTATTGCTACAGCTGAGGCAGCAATAGAAGCCTTCTAGGTCGATAACAAATCTAATTAGATTAGATATAGTTCTGTTAGCAGCTGAGCTAGGCTTCAACACATGCTAAAGAATTAACGGTCTCATCAACGATCCAGATACATACTTCGATATTCATTTGATTCGTTCGGATAATACATCGTGGTGATGTGATGATCGAATAAATCGCATCAGACGATAATCATGCAAATCTGCTGACGAAAGCCTTTTCTCAGCAGTTTGAGCGAACCGTACATAGTTCGGCTGTCAGACACTCGAGTGACTGGCTATAGGCCAAGTGGGAGATTGTTGGACAATTATGACCCATAGCGTCACTATTTGTACAGATCATGGTGTTGTTGTACAAATTAACTATGTGACAAAGGAGATTGCTCTCTTATCATTTTTTATTAGATCACCAAGATATATAAATGATAGGAGGTCCCTATGATTTGTTCCTGGATTGAGAATGATATGAGATAGTATCAGTCCACGAAGGATAAATCATTAAATATCCATAGTCAGAGTATTATCGAGATTGGACATCGATAAATGCGTAAAAGACTAGTATTACACTTGTGCGCGTTGTGAAGGCATAACATCATAGTTCTCATATATTTGGGTATAGGATACTCATGCAAGTGTAATAGGAGGTTGTGTTTTACCGATGGTACGGGAGACAGCTTCGCTCTGGATAGACCCCCTCGGAATTCAATTGGTAGTATGACTATGTGTCTATGGAAGTCCGAAATCAGGGTAGGTGTATTTGGTCTTAACCTGAGACTTGCACCGCTAATACTTGCGACAATCAATATACTTTGGTTTTGGTCATCCAGGGCTTTAATCGGTTTTTGTGTACGCCTCTTCTGGGTATATCGAGAATCGTAGTGTGTTTGGTGTGATGTCAAGACGGAAGTATCACTCCAGTCATATGGAGATGATGGTCACGTAGGATACGAGACTTGTTCTCTTAAATGCTGCAGCTATCGGGATATTATGACTATGTCATGTATATCCGATTATAGAGACTAGTTACTAGACATCCGACATGTGCTTCGTACGGGCAGACACATTTCCAGCCCCAGGCCTAGCACGTGACATTCGATACTGGATCGAAATACGCAATACTACGTATACTATGCCTGATATAGATCCTTATATTCCTGTAAGGATATTTCTGGAGAATTGGGTAGGCATGGCGCTTTGCTAGAAGCCAACCTTGTCTTGTAAATCGGTATAAATATAGTACTAGGCACTTACGTGTTCGGATAGTCCGACGACCGAATTTACTGCCAACATATCCGGGGATCTCATGGGTCGCTTCCCGAAGATTCACCGATGACGTATGACTCGCACTGTTATTAATCTGTGATTAATCAGATGAGAGAGAAAATTAAACTGGGATTAATTGAGGAGATATTTTATATGGGATAAAATATCATTTAAAGAGAGATAATGATTAATTTGGAATTAATCGATAAAATAATATATTTGATATATTATACGAAATTGGATTTCAACACGGAATTAAAATTAGATTTCAATTCGGGCGAACGAATTAATTTAGAATTAATTCGTTAGCAACGTGAATAGTGATTTCGCTAGGCATAATCATTTAATTACGTCGCAACGGAAAATTCATTAATTTGGAATTAGCGAACCCAAGCCTGTGATTATTTGCAAGCGCATTGGCATTTCAAAATTTGAGTGTGGCACGCAAGTCAAATCAAGTGTCAAATCGCTAGTCGCATCTAGCGTCACATCATTCGTCAATCAAGTGATGGATGTCTTTCACTTTGAGTGATTGACGCCAGTGACTATTCATTGATTGATGGAGTTGATTTGAGTGGTTGGAGCCTTAAAGGCTTGACTTTTGGAAAGAGAAAAATGTGTAATTAATTTTGGAAATTAATTATGTGTATTAGATACACTTTTTGGCAAAAAAACACATAACACTCTTCTTTTTCTTCTTATCTCTCTCACGCCCATTGAGGGGCTGTTTTTTCTTCTGGTTTCAGCTCAAAATCATGAGTTAGAGGGAAGCAAAGTGTGATGTTTTTGTGGCAAAAACATCAAGAGCTAGCACTCTGAGAGACATGCAAAGGTGATAGGGAAGTCCACCCATGAGCTTGGAATCATTTGATGAAGCTTGGAGCTTGACGAAGATGATCCAAAACTAAAAATAGATGACGCCATTACAGTGAACTGTCGTGACCATGACAGTGAGCAGAAAAGAATATTTGTTCGTTGCCGCGTCGCTCAACTGATCGATGTGAGTATTCCGTAACTCCCTCGTTGTATTCGCACTATGTTTCTTGCTTTATATTCGATCCTCAGGGCCGTAGAAACTCCAACAGTCCTCTGACTCTTTTATTTCATATCTTCCTGGTTTAGGAAGAAGCACCTATGGTAAAAAGAAAAGAGCTAAAAGAATGGCTGTTTGCTATAAATGTGCATGCATGACAAGTGATACTCGTTCTTGTTCTTTAGGAATGGTGTCTGATAACCGTGAAGATAAAATTAAATTCATTAGGGATGGCTTAAGTAAGGAGTCTTGGATGACATATCATTGACTCTTGAAACGCATCCCAGTGGATATGTGCATCACATAATTCACATGTTACATGCACAATTCCAAAAATAAAGACAACATTTAAGTCTCGGGAATCTGACTCTAAAAGACCCTGTTAGACAATTTATAAGAAAATTGGATGGGAAGCTTGTCCCTGACGCATAGACGTAATTCAAGCCGTTACTTCTTGTAAATATTATTACCAGACTTTTTAACTTTCACGATATATTTTACTGTTTAGCTAATAATTGTCATTTGACAGGTACTAGCGCTATTATTACTCACCCTTTTTCAGGTGTTGTAAATTCAACTCATCATTGCACTCTTGAAGGAATCCAGGTTTGAGAAAGAAATACATAAAAAAAAACAAATATGGAAGCCACTTCAAGAAGACGAGTTGTAAATATCTGTGTGTTTTGCGGTACTAGCGTTAGTTATAATCCAAAATACGTTGAGGCGGCTCATGAATTGGGTAGAGTCATAGCTGAAAGGAATATACACTTCGTAGATGGTGGTGGAAATCTTGGACTAATGGGGATCGTTTCAGGGCTGTACATGAAGGAGGAAATCAAGTCTCGGAAATCATCCCAAAACCTTTGGCACTGGCGAATCTTATAGGACCATCAAACGGAGAGGAACTAATCGTGCCATGTATGCCTGAACGATTGGTGGAAATGATTAATCGTGCTGATGCTTTTATTGCTTTTCCAGGTGGCTTGGGTACGATGGAATAAATTTTTACAGTGCTATCTTGGGCGAACTTGAACATGGACCAGAAACCAATTGGACTTTTTAACGTTGATGAATTTTATGATTTTCTTTGTGTGTTTCTTGATGATGCCCGGAGAAATGGGTTCGTGTCAAAACCTGTAAAAGAAATTTTAGTCTTTGAACCATAAATTGACCCTATCCTTTCCAAGATTTACTGGTCTGATAATGATCGTGGTAAGAAGCATCGGATAAATCTGGATCTTAACCTTTAATTTTCATTTTAGATGTAGAATTTTAGCTAACCAGGTACTATCTTCTAAACTCTTCTTCTACTTTTTAAGACATTGGGGACAATGTCTCATTTAGGTTTGGGGGAGGGAAATAGTTGACTAGTATCTTATTTTTATTATGTTGTTTTTATTTGATTTTTAGTCAAAAAAATTAAAAAAAAATTAAAAAATATATTTTGTTTTTTTGTTTTTTTGTGTTTTTTTAACTTGACTAAATCAGGTGAAATTGGTGTGAGATAGCTGTGTAAGGAATTTCCACTCCTGAGACGTATCTCAACCTAGTTCGTAACAAGTTAAATTTTGTTTATTTCCTTTTGAATTATTTAATTTGTGAATTCTCCATAAAACTGACTAAAATGGATCTTCATATGCTCAGTTGACAGGTATTATCAACATGCATGGTAACATACGGACATGAGTTGTAATTGAAAATTTTGTAACATTCAATGCTCTAGTTTAATTGGAGGAAGCATCTAAAAAGTGATGGAATAAAAAAATAAAAAAATTTAAAAAATAAAAAAATAAACATCTGAGATCCGAGTAATTAATTCCGTAGGGGAGTCTTAACACCTAGTGCCCTAATGCCAACTGGCTTGGGAGTCACTAGCCCAAAGCTCGCTATATGGATCAAAGATGTTATAAAAATAAAAAAAAGACATATGAGATCCAAGTAACTAAGTCTGTATGGGTGTCTTAACACATAGTGCCCTAAAGACAATTGGTTTGGGAGTCACTGGCCCAAAGCTCGCTACATGGATTGAAGATGTTGCTTTATTTATTTTACACAAAAAAATCAGAAAACGTTCTATTGCTAAATAGATGTGAAGTTTGATATAACTTTAGGACAAAAATATTACCCTCTTTTCAACTACAGTTGTGAATATTGTGGGCATAATGATTTGATTAATACTTTGTTAGTTGTGTATATGGAGAATGGTAAAAATAATCAGAGAATTTACTTATTCGATAATTTAGAAAGAAAGAAAACAACTGCTAACTTTGATAAGATGTTTCACCTGTTTAGTCACTAACTTGTTTATTATCTTTTCTCTTGTCTTTTTGCTTTTGTGTGCATTAGATTGACGTTTGTGGGTATCGTCACTGTAAGCTCTCACAAGACTACAACTCGTCCACTAGGGACACCTAGGGGTTTAAAGGCTTGTTGCATACGCTAATTGTAACTGTGATCCTTACGAAAGTGGCTTAGTTTAATTTTGTTTTAAAGATGTTTATGTTATTTTATTTCTTGTTTTGCTCGAGGACTTGCAAAATATTAGGTTTGGGGGTGTGATAAACGGTAAATATATCAATATTTACCACCCTTTTGACCTAATATTTTGTATAGTTTCTTCAGTTTTGTGAATGTTTTGATGTGTTTGTGTTATTTTGTAGATAAACAAAATAACACGACACTCTGGAACTAATTCGGGGCCAAAACAGCGAAAAACAGACAAAAAGGGCAAAAATGTAATTTTCTTGCTAAAATATGCCGTGCTAAAATGCATCGTACACTATCATGCGCCACTAACGTGTGTCAGACACGTGTCACAATCATAGTAGACTTGATAACATGCGTCTGCCACGTGTCAACATCACAACAATCTGCTAACGTGTGCCTACCACGTGTCACCATCACATGTTGTCGACACTCATCATTGAAACACATCATTACTGATGTCATGATGATGTCAGCATCACGATACGCCAAGCTTTCGGCGTCGCGATGCCAAACTAATAATTCAGATGCCGACGCTACCGTCGCCACGTATCACCATCTCCGCGAAGCCCGTGCCACGTGTCATCAATCTATGACGCGTCGCGAGGCGCAATGTTCCACGCGTCACGATGAGTGAGGCCAGGATTTTCCTATAAATTGAGGTCGATTTCAAAATTCCATTTCATACTTTTGTCTGAGGAATTCCTTAAGAATACTAAGAAGATTGTATCTTACTTATTTATTTACAGTTTTTTATTTAATTTAATTTAATTTACGCAATAGTTCTTTCTTTAATTTACTTTTCTGTCTTTATTTTATTTTTCAGCATGAGGAGGTAACTCCCCATGCTAGGGTTAAATGTTAATCTTTTATTACTAATATTTATATTAATCTCACTTAATTATATTATATAAACTATTTAAAACCAGACATTGTGTTATTTATTCTTGGTTTTCGGAATTTGATTTCTGTTTCTAAACTATTGGATGATGGTTTTGCAGTTTCTTTAATAGCAATTTGGTTATTATTGGTAGAAATGGATTAACCATTTGCATAGGTGTTGGACAATTATGACCCATAGCGTCACTATTTATACAGATCATGGTGTTGTTGTACAAATTAACTATGTGACAAAGGAGATTGCTCTCTTATCATTTGTGATTAGATCACCTAGATGTATAAATGATAGGAGGTCCTTATGATTTGTTCCTGGATTGAGAATAATATGAGACAGTATCAGTCCACGAAGGATAAATCATTAAATATCCCTAGTCAGAGTATTATCGAGATTGGACATCGATAAATATGTAAAAGACTAGTATTACACTTGTGCGCGTTGTGAGGGCACAAACGGCATAGTTCTTATATATTTGGGTATAGGATACTCATGCAAGTGTAATAGGAGGTTGTGTTTTACTAATGGTATGGGAAACAGCTTCGCTCTGGATAGACCCCCTCGAAATTCCATTGGTAGTATGACTATGTGTCTATGGAAATCCGAAAACAGGGTAGGTGTATTTGGTTTTAACCTGAGACTTGCACCGCTAATACTTGCGACAATCAATATACTTTGGTTTTGGTCATCCAGGGCTTTAACCGGTTTCTGTGTACGCCTCTTCTGGGTATATCAAGAATCGTAGTGTGTTGGGTGTGATGTCCAGACGGAAGTGTCACTCCAGTCATATGGAGTTGATGATCGCGTAGGGATACAGAACTGGTTCTCTAAAAAGGTTGCAACCGTCGGGATAATATGACTTGGTTATGATTATCCGATAATAAAGAGACTAGTTGCTAGTAATTCGATATATGTTTCGTACGGGGCAGACACTGTACCAGCCTCAGGCCTTGCATGTGATCATCCGATACAAGATCGAAATATGCAATACTATATATACTACACCTGATATAGATCCTTTATTCCTGTAAGGATATTTATGGAGAATTGGGTAGGCATGGCCCTTTGCTAGAAGCCAACCTTGTCTTGTAAATCGGTACAAACATAGTACTAGGCACTTACGTGTTCGGATAGTCCGACGACCGAATTTACTAGCAATATATCTGGGGATCTCATGGGTCGCTTCCCAAAGATTCACCGATGACGTATGACTCACACTTTAATTAATCTGGGATTAATTAGATGAGAGAGAAAATTAATATGGGATAATTGAGTAGATATTTTATCTAGGATAAAATATCATAGAAAGAGAGAAAACGATTAATTTGGAATTAATCGATAAAATAATATATTTGATATATTATACGAAATTGGATTTCGACGCGGAATTAAAATTAGATTTTAATTCGGGCGAACGAGTTAATTTAGAATTAATTCGTTAGCGACGTGAATAGTGATTTCGCTAGGCATAATCATTTAATTACGTCGCAACGGAAAATACGTTAATTTGGAATTAGCGAACCCGAGCCTGAGATTATTTGTGAGAGCATTCGCATTTCGAATTCGAGTGAGGCACCCAAGTCAAATCAAACGTCAAATCGCTAGTCACATCAAGCGTCAAATCACATTTCACTTTGAGTGATGTGACCATTGATTGATTGAATGATGTGACTTGATGGGAGTGGTTGGAAAGCTTTTTGAAAGCTTGATTCACATTTAATATATTTAAATGGTTTGGTATTTGTTTTGATTTTTGGAAATCAATTAATTGATTTTGTAAAAATGAAACAAACTGTATTTGATACACTTTTTCCCACCAACCATCACAACTCTTCTCTTTCTCAATTCTTCTTCTCTCTCACACCAATGGAGGGGCTGATTTTTCTTCTGGTTTGGCAGCTCACTGCCGAGAGCCAAAAGAAAAATGAGAAGCAAATTCGCGATTTTGTGGCAAAATCAAAATCGGGAGTGCTAGCACACTACGAAGTCATGCGAAGGTGATAGGGAAGTCCACCCATGAGCTTGGAATCATTTGACGAAGCTTGGAGCTTGGAAGTTGATCCACAAAGCCGAAAATGGAGGAGGCAGTAGCAGCTCACTGTCGAATGCACCAGTGGGTAGAAAAGAAATTTTTGTTGCCTCGCGCGTCGCTCAACTGATCGATGTGAGTATTTCGCAACTCCCTAGTATGTATTCACATGTATTTCTTGCTTGATAATCGATCCTCGGGGCCGTAGAAACTCTAACAATGGTATCAGAGCAATTGAAAAGCATGAAAACGAAATAGGGCTTAAAATTTGGGTAAATTGTATTTGAGCATGTTTTAATGAAATTGGATGAATTATTATTCTTAAATATGTTTTAATTGAAGATTGATTGGATCAATTTGTTGAAAAATTGTTTGGAACATTTTTCCCCAAATTTCTTGTGTTGGCTGAATGGTTGAGTGCCCTAATTCTTGGTAATTTTTTTTTCGTTGATCATTGGATGACTTGAAACGATTGAGGATGTTGATTTAATGTCGATTGTGGATTTAATTGGATAGAAATCGAATCGGACACAAATCCCCTCCATTGCCGAGAACAATATGCATGTAAATTGGGTTTGATTTTGATGAAATGTGTTGGACATGTTTTGTTGTTAATAAGCATGATTAATTGGGCTAATTTGATGTTTTGGAAATATTGATTTGGGTGATTAATAATGCTATACACTTTGGTAAATTAAATTGGAATTTGGAATTTGTAATTTAATTATATTGGGCCTAATTTTGGAAATTGGACTTTGAAAGTTGTTATTGGGCTTATTGGGCTTGGTTGTACTAAGTTGGGTTTAGGCTAAATTGGTTGGATCCAATTGGGCCCAAAATCGCCTCCATAAAGCCCAAATGCGACTAATGAACCTTTAAAGTTTAATTGCGCCTAATGGGCCTAAATTGATTTCTTGGCTTATGGGGTTACTCATTGATTGGACTTTGGTTATCGGTTTGACGCGAGTTGACCAAAAATCCACGCCTTAAGAAATTAATTAAAAGCCCATTGGAGTTTAATTAAATTGACGTTGGACGTTAATCGGGCTTTGAGACCCGTAACGATTAAATTTGGAATTTAAGTCGAAAAGGTTCGTTATAAAAGTGTAGTATTTAATTTGGAATTAAATAGCGAATTAGTATTAAATACATATTAAATTGGATTTAATTATGTAGTTTAATTTAATTCGAGAATTCATACTTTGAGTACTTATTCAAAAAACGAGTTTGACTCGAGCAAAATCAAATCGTTGTTTGAACATTGGATGGTCATTAATTATCAGATTAATTAATTTGATTAGATTGATTGATAACATGCTTGTGTGAATACATGGTTGCGATGCATGAATAATGTATATCGGATGTATATTAGATGGGTGGGACAATTTTAGAAATTGTTGTAATAAATTTGATTTATTAATTGGACCTGCGTGTCCAGCCATATTACCTCATTATTCTTTGTATTCTCTTCTCACCTATTCCCCTCAATGTATATGAGGTTTCTTTAGAAGTGTAGTGTAACAGGTAGAAGTAAATACATGTGCTAGCGGGAGAGAGAAATAGAGAGATTTGATCTAGGATCAATGTGTAAAGTATCCATCCACATATCATTATTATTTTATTATACGTGCTTTATTATGTGTTTAGAATGCATGTTTAAGGGTGTATGATGATGAGACATTAACAAACATAATAAATTGGTTGCCAATTTGCACGTGAAAAACCCTCACATAATATTAAGCATTTTTCCTTCCATTGAGTGATTCTTACTCAAGATCCGAGACTGGCATTGGCTTGTTGGCCAAAGTCAAGGCCTTTTTCCGTCGAGGATGTGTTTGAATCACGAAGGCTTTGTTCCATATTGGTGTCTTGTCCAAGTTGTGGTTTGTTTGCCAAAGTCAATACCACTTCTTGTCCATAGACATTGATTACGAAGCTTTCCATGGTCAATGGGTCGCGCTTAACTGGGATCACTAAGTTTGTTGTGCCAAAGCCAAGGCTTAGTTGATTCAGAGGAAAAAGGTTAGGTAATATATTGGATATATTGGCATATATAAGATATATGTTTCGGACTTGGATGTCCCCCTATTGGATCTAGGAATTGGATTGGATCCAATTGATCATAGAGATCTACCTAGTTAATTATTATACAATTTGTTGGCCAAAGTCAAGATTGTGTGATATTTAACGGGATCCTAGCCCACTAGGAAACACGGTTTCCCGAGTACTCGACAGAGGGTTAGAGGCTCGCCGAAAAATAGTGGGAGGCAAGAATTGAATTTGCAATATTCGTTTAATTACTTGCCATACGCGCTCAAACAAATATCATTCGTCAAATAAATTAAATGTTAGTTGGACTAGTATTTAAATCGTTGTTTTAATTAACAGTTGGACTGTATTCAAACTATTCATTTATAGTTGATTTTATAATTGGATTATAGTAATCAATATAATTGATTTTTATCTATTAATTTATAGTTTATTAAATAGTTGGACTATAATAATCATTATAATAAATAGTACATAAATCGTTGATCAAATAGTTGGACTATTAGAATCAAGATAAAAATTGAAAGATTGACATTTAAAACATAATCCTAGGGAAAATGTATTTAAATGGTTTAATTTTCAAATTGGGAATACAATTTCAGGATGGTCCTGGAAAATAATAAGTTACTTTATTTGATAAAATAACATATTAGGCCTAAGCCCGGAGTTAAGCAAATAGTAGAGCATGATCTTTGGAAGATTCATGTAATGATAACTTAAGTGCTTAATCCATTAAACTTGTCAAGTAGACTCCTTAATTTCTTAATCAGAACTAAGGATTAGATCCTTAAAGTATGATATTGAAATTGAAGGATTTTCATAAATCTATGCTTAGAATTTAGAAGTACCAAATTGCAATATAAACTCTTGGAGAGTTAATGACTATTCTCAAGGAGACAGAGTCAAAACTTGCAATAAGGCAAGTAGCGCAAGGCGCACCTTACTTTGATATTCTAGAAGGCCAAGGCTTGGCCAAAGTCTTCTGGATTGTGAAAAAGGGCAAAGGCAAAATCATTATAATCTTCTGGGAAGATAAATGACATATCCTAAAATGTCTGCCTAAATTGTGGCAAACGGGATCGCGGAAGCGTGACTGCCGTTTGAACAAAGCAGACATGAAGGAATTGAAGAACGGGCAAGCCTCTAACTTCAAATATGTTTGTCATAAAATATATTCATTACTAGTATTTAAAATTGGAATTTTGATACTTAGTGTGTTATATTAATATACATTGATGTTCAAAATATGCTTTGAGCATGATACTGACTTCAATTGAGATTTAATCTACGAATTGGAAACAGGACGAAAGATGTTGTTTTAACCGTAGATACCTAAGTTTAGGAACTACCTTCGGGTGTGTACTTAAATTAGGAAACTGTTATAATGTAACTAGTTTGACTAGATACATTATCTCTATATCAGTGTTTAATCCGTTGCAGATTTACCTTTATATTCTAGAACACTAAAGTGTTTTATTATATAAAGATGATATTGAGATAAACACATTAGATGTGAATAACAATATTTATATTTTGAATATAAATTAATCTAAAAAATAATAACATGACAAACAAATAGCTCAAACTGATTTGATCAGAAGAAACATATTGTGGCATTGTTGTCTGGGACACAATCAAACAAGACTCGTATATCCACACTTTCGAAGAGTGGGTACTAGGACTGATTTGATTCCATTCAAATAAAGTCTACGAATCTAGTTTATTGGGCAAAGTGCCTAAAACACCTTTACTAGGTAAAAGTGCAAATGCCACCAATCTGTTAGCCCTAGTTCATAGTGAAGCAAATGGGCTCATGTCTAGCTAGGCTAGAGATGGATATGGATATTTCGTGACCTAGACGGATGTGGCATCACGTTATGGTTATGTGTCTCTTTTGAAACACAAATAAAAAACTTTTAAGTTTCGACACGAAAATAGACAAACAGATCGGCTATAGTATTAAATTGTCACAGTTAGACCATGATGAAAAATACTTAAGCAATAATTTTCTAATATACTTGAAAGATTATAGTATTCTTTCAATGAGGACTCCTCCCGGAACACGTCAATTCGACAGTATGTCCGAACTGACTAACCGAATTTTGTTGGACATGGTATGGTTAATCATGAGTCACTCTGAGCTACCATTTCCTTCAAAGGATAAGCATAGCCAGTGCAGAACTTATTTAGAATAAGGTTCTATAAAATCTGTTTGACAGATTTCATATTAGATATGAACAGGAAAGAAACCAGGTTTCTCATTCCTGAATATTTGGGTATGCTAGGCATATGTTTGGATGATACCAAACTAAAACCCAAATTGGATAAGTGTCAATTGTAGGTTATCCTAGGGAAACCAAAGTATAGTACTTATACAACTCACAAGAGAACAATTAGATTATTGCTCACCATGCGGTTTTTTCCTAAAAGGAATACCGATATGCAGTGGTAAGTGGGAGGATAGTAAAACTCGATGTAAATCAGAGTAATACTATTCTAGGCACCGAATCCTTAATGGAACACAAATAGTTCATCAAGGATGAAACTATACCATAATCTTCGAATACACAAGAACCGCGTATGTCGGAGAGAGTCAGAAAACAACATGGGGTATGGGTTTCTGTTCTCACCTCGAAAAGATGTCAATCTTATTGAGGAACACCAACTGACTACGTATGAGTAAGTGATACAAGGTATCAACTCCCTATTATGGCAAAGTTCCATGAGTCCAAAATGGATCCCATGTAAATCAACCAAGTTTGGATACTAGTTGATGTGCCGCAAGGCATTGTGCCTATTGGTACTTATAAGTCTTCAATGAAGACATATATGGATGGCAACATACCAATGTATAAAGCTAGACTTTTAGCAAAAAGGTATCGTTATCAACATTGTGTTGATTACGATTCAACCTTTTATCTGTTTCCACGGTAAATCCATTTGGATAATGCTTGTTAAAGCTGCATGTTTCATTTATGAAATATGGCAGCTAAATGCCAAAGCTGTTTTCCTTAATGGAAACCTTTTGGAGGATGTTTACAACATCCTGACGGTTTTGTCGTACCAAAACTAGCAAACAAGGTTTGCAGGTTATTCAATCCATGTTTGGATTGAAGTAAGCATTTGGTTATTGGAATTTTCATTTTGATGTAATAATACTAGTTTATGATTTAATTCAAAACGAAAAGATTCTTGTGTATATTAGGAGGTTAGTGGGAGCGCACTGATAGTGGTTGTCCTATAAATAATGATAATATGTCATTTCTTGGAAATGATATTCCCATAATACAATCGGTGAAAGCTTGGCTTTCATGAAAATTCTCCGTAGAATTATTGGGAGAAACAACCTTTATTCTATGAATAAAGATCTATTGGGATAGATTTAAAGTTGTTAAAACTCTCCAAGAACTCGTACATTGAAAAATGTACATGACCTGGTGTCTCATACGCTTTGTGCATATGGATTCACAAACAGGACAATCTCAGTGATAGTCACTGGATTGATGTTAAGAACATCCATTAGCATCTTAAAGATCTAAGGATGTTGCCTTAAACTATGAAGATGGAGAACTTGAAGTGACTATGATCACTATTGGAAGTTTCCAAACCGATTAAACGACTAAAAGTCGCAAAAGGTACTATACAGTTTGAATAACGGTACAGTGAGCTGGAAATCTTCCAAGCAAGATACTGTTACCGAATAAACAACAAATGCGGGTTATTGTTGCAGCTGAGGCAGCAATAGAAGTCATTTGGGTCGATAATAAATCTAATTAGATTAGATATAGTTCTGTTAGCAGCTGAGCTAGGCGTCAGCACAGGCTAAAGAATTAATGGTCTCATCAACGATCCAGATACATACTTCGACTATTCATCTGATTCGTTCGAATCATACATGGTGGCAATGTGATGATCGTATAATTTGCATCAGATGATAATCATGTAAATCCATTGACGAAAACCTTTTCAAAGCAGTTTGAGCCAACCGTACATAGTTCGGGTGTTAGACACTCGAGTGACTGGCTATAGGACAAGTGGGAGATTGTTGGACAATTATGACCCATAGCGTCACTATTTGTACAGATCATGGTGTTGTTGTACAAATTAACTATGTGACAAAGGAGATTGCTCTCTTATCATTTGTGATTAGATCACCTAGATGTATAAATGATAGGAGGTCCTTATGATTTGTTCCTGGATTGAGAATGATATAAGACAGTATCAGTCCACGAAGGATAAATCTTTAAATATCCTTAGTCAGAGTATTATCGAGATTGGACATCGATAAATACGTAAAAGACTAGTATTACACTTGTGCGCGTTGTGAGGGCACAAACGACATAGTTCTCATATATTTGGGTATATGATACTCATGCAAGTGTAATAGGAGGTTGTGTTTTACCGATGGTAAGGGAAACAGCTTCGTTCTGGATAGACCCCCTCGGAATTCCATTGGTAGTACGACTATGTGTTTATGGAAATCCGAAATCAGGGTAGGTGTATTTGGTCTTTACCTTAGACTTGCACCTCTAATACTTGCGACAATAAATATATTTTGGTTTTGGTCATCCAGGGCTTTAACCAGTTTCTGTGTACGCCTCTTCTGGGTATATCGAGAATCGTAGTGTGTTGGGTGTGATGTCAAGACGAAAGTGTCACTCCAGTCATATGGAGTTGATGATCGCGCAGGGATACAGAACTGGTTCTCTAAAAAGGTTGCAACTGTCGGGATAATATGACTTGGTCATGATTATCCGATAATAAAGAGACGATTTGCTAGTAATCTGATATATGCTTCGTATAGGGCAGACACTGTACCAGCCCTAGGCCTTGCATGTGATCATTTGATACTGGATCAAAATACGCAATATTATGTATACTACGCCTGATATAGATCATTTATTCATGTAAGGATATTTCTGGAGAATTGGGTAGACATGGCGCTTTGCTAGAAGCCAACCTTGTCTTGTAAATCGGTACAAACATAGTATTAGGTACTTACGTGTTCGGATAGTCCGACGACCGAATTTACTACCAACATATCCGGGGATCTCATTGGTCGCTTCCCAAAGATACACCGATGACGTATGACTCGCACTTTAATTAATCTGGGATTAATTAGATGAGAGAAAATTAATCTGAGATTAATTACGGAGATATTTTATCTGGGATAAAATATCATAGAAAGAGAGAAAATGATTAATTTGGAATTAATCGATAAAATAATATATTTGATATATTATAAGAAATTGAATTTCGACGCGGATTTAAAATTAGATTTTAATTCGGGCGAACAAGTTAATTTAGAATTAATTCGTTAGCGACGTGAATAGTGATTTCGCTAGGCATAATCATTTAATTACGTCGCAACGAAAAATTCGTTAATTTGGAATTATCGAACCCGAGCCCGAGATTATTTACGAGTGCATTCACATTTCGAATTCGAGTGCGGTACACAAGTCAAATCAAGTGTCAAATCGCTAGTCACATCAAGCGTCAAATCACATGTCACTTTGAGTGATGTGACCATTGATTGATTGAATGATGTGACTTGATGGGAGTGGTTGGAAAGCTTTTTGAAAGCTTGATTGACATTTAATATATTTAAATGTTTTGGTATTTGTTTTGATTTTTTGAAATCAATTAATTGATTTTGTAAAAATAAAACAAAGTGTATTTGATACACTTTTTCCCACCAACCATCACAACTCTTCTCTCTCTCAATTCTTCTTCTCTCTCACGCCCATGGAGGGGCTGATTTTTCTTCTGGTTTGGCAGCTCACTGACGAGAGCCAAGAGAAAAATGGGTAGCAAAGGTCACGATTTTGTGGCAAAATCGGGAGTGCTAGCACACTACAAAGTCATGCGAAAGTGATTAGGAAGTCCACCCATGAGCTTGGAATCATTTGATGAAGCTTGGAGCTTGGAAGTTGATCCACAAAGCCGAAAATGGAGGAGGCAGTAGCAGCTCACTGCCGAATGCACCAGTGGGCAGAAAAGAAATTTTTGTTGCCTCGCGTGTCGCTCAACCGATCGATGTGAGTATTCTGTAACTCCCTCGTATGTATTCACATGTATTTCTTGCATGATAATCGATCCTCGGGGCCTTAGAAACTCCAACAATAGGAAACAAAAAAAATAACTTATATGTGTTAAGACCGTTAACACATAGGTCACTGCTCAATGTTGAAATGTTTAAGGTTGAGAAACCTAAAACTAAACGGAAAAGGATTTCTCACAATGACACATATCTGTGGCATCGTAGACTCGGTAATATAAGCCTTGACCGGATAGATATGTTGGTAAAGAAAAAAGCCTTAAACTAGTTAGAGCTCGGAACTTAACCATTCTGCGAATCCTATTTGGAAGGAAAAATAACCAAGAGACTTTTTACTGGAAAGGTATAAGAGCCAGTCAACCACTTGAGCTAATACATTCTGATGTTTGCGGACAGATGAATGTGAGAGCTCGAGGAGGTTATGAATATTTCATCACATATATTGGTGATTATTCTAGATATGGGTATATTTACCTAATGCAGCACAAGTCATATAATTTTGAAATCTTCAAAGAGTATCCACCTTAACCAAGAATTCCTCAAAATCTCTGTCAAGGTATTCTCCTCCACGACCTGATCTGATCATGGGTATGTTTTTTTTTTCTTAAGCCTTTCATTCCAAACCCTAGCCACCTCTCTTGTTCTTCAAACTCTCTCAAGTGTTGAGAAAAGAAAAGAAGAACAAAAGAAAAATAAAAACAAAAGAGTAAAAGTTGTTGTGTGATTCTAATCTCTAAAACGTTTAGGGATTAATATTGTGAGTCTAGCCTACACTAGTTTCCATTGGTAACGAGATATAGTTCGGAAGACCGTGTGGTGTTGAACCAAAACTCATCTTTTCCAATCTTTCTTGACCTACGGCAGTAAGCATAGTTTTTGCCTACTGCCGCCCCTTATTTAGTAAAACGAGACTCGGTTTGGTTTGGTTTTAATCCAAAATTTCTGGGGAACATATCGGGGTGTTTTGGTACTGTGTTGGGGTTATTTTCAAGTGAAAAATCATAACTGAAACACGACCACTTTCCACGCATTTTAGGGGCTGTTTCGGCAGTGTGCTGGGTGTGAATCGGGTCCAAAATAGTCCAGTTTTTGTGCAGTTGTTCGGGGAATGTTTCCAGGCTGTTTCGGGGATGGATTTTTATCTAAAACATAAGCAAAATTTCAGTGGTGGTACTGGTTGCATTCGGCCACTCAAAGGGAAGGGTAGAAAAAAAATTTCAAGTCTGATATGTGTGCCTAAAGTGCTTCCGCTGCCCAAGGAAAGCGTTTCCTACATAAGAATCTTTGATGAGTCGTTCAATGTATATCTTATATAAACACCTACATATCTATACGAGTATCTGAGACTCATGGTTCATTGAGAATCAAGCATTAAAATCAAATATTCCAATATACGACATGTACCGGTCTCATCGAGTTTACTTAATGACCAAGTTATGTAAACCTTGACTATGAACTGTTAGAGAAATGATATCATTATGATACAACTCAATGTCAATTGCGACATTTTTCCAACTATATCATAAATAATCATTCTGTAGGAAACGCTTTCTTTGCGCAGTGGAAACATCTGAGGTACATGGATCGGACTTGAAAAACATTTCTGCCCTTCCCTTTGAATTGCCATATATTACTGCCACCACTACTGAAATTTTTCTTCAGTTTCAGACACAATTCCACTCCCGGAAAAGTCTTCGAACAGCCCCGAACAGCCAGACAAAAACTGGACTGTTTTGAACCCGAAACGTGCACAGTGCACTGCCGAAACAGCCACTGAAATGCGCGAACAGTGGCTGTGTATCAGTTCTGATTTTTCACTTGAAAATAGCCCCAACACAGCCCCAAAATACCACAAAATGTTCCCTAAAAAACTGGATTAAAACGAAACCAAACCGAGTTCCGTTTCAATAAGTAAAGGGGCAGCAATGAGCAAAATAAAGCCTCACTGCCGAGTACAACAAGAATAAGATAAAGATGATTATTTTTTTGACACCATAAAGTCTTCCAAACTATATCCTGTTACCAACGGAAACTTGTGTGGGCAAGACTCACAAAATAATCCCTAAACGTTTTAAAGATTTAATCACACTTGTGTTTTGTTTTGTTTTTCTTCTTTTCTATTGAGAGAATGAGGAAGAAGATGAAAGGTGGCCAGGGTTCAAGAATGAAATCTTATCAAAAGAAAAATCATATTTTCCTTTTTATACATAGGGTTTAATTTTACAAAATAAAAGAAACCCTTCCCCTTTTACACCTTGTAATAATCAGCCATATAATTTAATTTTTATTATTTTTGTAACAATTGTATTAACTTTCCATGAAGCCAAAAATGTTACAAAATCAAAAATATTAATGCCATTATAGATTTGTAACTTTCAAAATTAAATCAAGCGTTTCCAAAATCCAATAATTGGAAATTACAACTTTAGCCTTATTAAATTATATCAAATATAATTTAATTTAGTTCATTTAATAATTATCATATAATTATTAAAACCATATATTAACTTTTAATATATAGTTCCAAGTGTGACAAATAATATTATTAATCATATTAATAATATTTATACATATGTGAGTATATAATTGGACTATCCAATTATACTAAATCTGCTATAGTGTATTGAGCTAGCATGGGGACCAAATGGACCTACGGTTCCGAGCTCCAATAATCTCGAAATATCAATTAACCTCTTAATTAAATATTCCAAATTATTAACTATGGGTTATTAAACTAAAAACCTGAAGTTGCACTCTCGTTGCCGCATATGATATATTAAGCCAAACCAAGTCGGTGTCCATCGATATAGTCACTACATACGAATTAACCCTTCACAAGTATCTCATAATTAGATCCGGATCATAATGTCCGTTTTACCCCTCTAATTATTTATACCTTAAGTGCCGTTGATTCTCTAATGAACGATTTACTCATAACCAATTAATCTTTCTATTCGTAATAGAAAGACTTGAGCGCTCAAACCGTTCCAGTATCGAATCAACACTTAAGGAAGATACTTCTTTACTTCTCGTAAGAATGAGTGAACTCCATATCTATGTAAAACATTTTCAGCTACACAAAAGACCATGCCTCCAAAGTACGTAGCTATTGGTCGGGACTGCTACACCAACCTCACCTTTGTAAATCAAAGGACAGAATCTGCCATGTAGGAGTTCGTAGTACACTCAGGATTAAAATCAATCCATATATGACCATCTAGCAGATTAAAATTACTTTATTTGTTTAACATATATTATAAGAATGTCATTTCTATCTGGGTCTAGTCCTATATGATCACATCATACAAGGTCTCTATATTCTCATGTCTTTACATGGACGATCCCGGATTAAGGTCGCCATACAAATATAGAATGGACCGCAGCTATAGATAAACCATAAACAAAGTACCCGCTTTATTTTCTCTCTATGGACTATTTAAGATTACTGACTTCAGACTTAAATCCTCTTGTGTATGACACTCATACACTAAGTCTGAAGGCAAATAAGTAATCTAAGGTATTCTAGATAATTTATAATATGCGAAAATAAAACAAACACTTTGATAAATAAATAATGCATCATTTTATTTCAAAATATATAAAACCGTTTACAATACATGCAGCTCTAGGACATACATCCCAACACATTCTAAGGTTAATTACATCTTTACCATATATAAAGAGATGTTATATTATAGAAACTATTTATTTTATTCATAATAAAATGTTTACAAAAGTATTTAGAAGTAAAAAATTGACGCTCCGAGCACCAACCCTAACAAATTCTCTCACATGCTCTAGTGCCAATATCGATTGTATCTCATACCCAGCGACTCCACATGTTTATCAAAAAACTTTAGAGGAATGGCCTTGGAAATTGAGTCTGCTACATTATCTTCACTTGAGACATTGCACACAACAATGTCCCCTCATGGCATAATCTCTCATATGATGTGGTACTTTCGTTCCACATGCTTCGATTTTTAATGCGCCCTCGGTTCATTTGCTTATGCAATGGCTCCATTATTATCACAGTATAACAAAATCAGACTCTCGATACTTGGGACAACTCCCAACTCTGTGGTAAAGTTCTTAACCTAAACAGCTTCTTTTGCAAGCTTCAGAAGCTGCAATATATTTCGCCTCTGTGGTGGAATCAGCCGTGGACTCGTATTTGGAACTTTTCCAACAAACTACACCTCTATTAAGGGTAAACATGAATCCTGGTGTAGACTTTGTATCATCAGGATCCGATTGGAAATCTGAATCCGTATACCCATTAACATGCAGTTCACTTCCTCCATATATCAGAAACGTATCCTTAGTACATTTAACCTTTAAGATACTTTAGGATATGTTTAATGGTCATCCAATGGTCATTACCTGGATTGCACTAATATATCTACTAGTTACACTAAGTGCGAAGCTAATATCAGGCCTAGTACATAACATGACATACATGATGCTGCCCAAACATGAATCATAAGACTGATTAGACATTCTAATTTTCTCATCTTCTGTTTGTGGACACATCTTCTTCGAAAGATGAAGGCCATGTCTGAATGGTATATTCACTGTCTTAGAGTTACCAAAATTATACCGTTCTAAGTTCTTATCTATGTACGATGATTGAGATAACCCAATAAGCTTCATTTCTTTATCTCTATAGAGTTTTATGCCTAAAACATATGAAGCTTCTCCCATGTCATTTTTGTAGAAATTCTTACATAGGTAAGCTTTGATGCCCTGCATCATCCCGATATCATTCCTAATGATCAGGATCTCATCAATATAAGGAACTAAAAATACCACCATACTCACACCGGCCTTCTTATACACATATGATTCTTCTGAATTCTTGAGAAATCCAGACAATTTGATTATCTCATCGAATAGAAGATTCCAACTCTGTGAAGCTTCTTTAAGACCATAAATGGACTTCTTAGGATTACATAACATGCCTGAGTTTTCACAGGATAAATAACCCTCTGACTGTTCCATATAGATTTATTCATCAAGAATTCCATTTAGAAAAGCCGTTTTGACGTCCATATTCCAAATCTCATTATCATGGTAAAAAACAATAGACAATAAAATCCTAATAGACTTTAGCATCGCTAATGGCAAAAACGTTTCATCGTCATCGACACCAGGTCGCTATGAGTAACCTTTAGCTACCAGTTGGGCTTTAAAGGTTTCAACCTTTCCATTAGGCCCGTGTTTCCATTTGTAAACCCATTTACAACCGATAGGAACAATTCCTTCAAGAAGCTGAACCAAGTCCCAAACTTGATTTAGATGCATATAGCTTAACTGTGATTTCATGGCCTCTTTCCACTTCAAGAAGTCGATGTCTAGCATCGATTCTATATAGGTATAAGGGTCAATATCTTCAATTTAGAGAACATAAGGACTTCTAGTGTTCAGGAGGTATAGATGCCCTTTTAGACCTACAGAGTTTGGGTAATGAAGGTTATTCATCTACTTGAACATCAGGTTCCTCCGGTCGTTTGTTGGTCTCAGGTTGTACTTCATCAAGTTTAACTTATCTATGATTACCTCCTTCAGACAAAAATTATACCTATAGAAATTTTCCGAAGTGAGTTACAAACACATTTCGATGCTCGGTATCATAGAATAAATATAATTTCGTATTTGAATGATATCCAAAAAACCTAAACTTTTTCCCTCGAGGCAAAAGCTTATTCTGTTGAGCCACTCTGACGTATGCAGGACAGCTCCAAACCCTAACATAATTAAGATTTGGAATCCTACCGGTCCATATCTCATATGGAGTCATAGGAACAACTTTAGAAGGAATCTTATTTAAAAGATGAGCATCATTTAAAAGAGCATAACCCCATAAATAATAGGGTAATTATGTAAAACTCAACATAGATTGGACCATATCCAATAATGTCTGATTTCTACTCTCGGACACTCCATTGTGTTGTGGAGTACACGGAGGAGAATATTGAGCGATAAACTTATTCTCCTGTAAATTATCAGTGAACTCACCACTCATATATTCATTGTCTTGATTCGATTGAAGACATTTAATATATAGACCAATTTATTTTTCTACTTCATTTCAGAATTCTTTGAACTTTTCAAAGGTTTCCGATTTATGTTTCATTAGATAAACATAACCATACCGTGATACATCATCGGTAAAATTAATAAAGTATAAAAAACAACTGTGAGCATTCTGACAAGTTCCAGAATGTACGAGTTCCAATAAGTCAGTGGCTCGATGTCCCACACCAGAAAATTAAGCTTTGGTCATTTTACCCTGAATGTAAGATTTACAAGTTAGATAGGATTCAATGGTGAGATCCTGAATTAAACTATTCCTAACCAACTGGTTAGGCATTTCACGCGTATATGACCTAACCTCATATGCCAAAGTTCAGTATTATAAACTTCAGATAGTTTATGTTTATTAATTCCAGTATTCAAGATATCTCGAGAAGTATGAAAAATGTAATGACCACGCTCATTTGGACAAACAAGGATCTAAATATTATTTCTATCAACATCATACCACGATTCATGACACTATCAACATCATACCTTTGACTATATGGGAAGACACTTTCCATACCCTAGGTCAAACGGTGGGGATATAGTGAGGCGAGGGACCGTATCATATGTAAATCGCATACAGAATGGGTATATATATATATCTTTCCTTCTCATTTGGGGGCTTTGGCATGTTGCTAGATGTCAACCTTGGTCATTGAAATCGAACGACAATCTGATCGGAGAATAATTTATGTTCGATTAAATTATCAATATTCATTTCATGTCCAACTTGAGGGGAACCCAAAAGGTCACACACAACAAAGTCGAAATCAATGGTTAACAGTGCACAATACATATTTAACAGCATATATGATTGTTGTAGGAATTGTTCATAAATGGTTCAATGTGTTTAATTATAGACCAGATCATTTATGAGGTTCCATAGTGGGTTAGGGATTCGTGAATGACGATAGGGGCACTTTGGGAATTGGAATAAATAGATAAAATAAATTACTATAAAAGTGAATAGTAACACGTGAATAGTAACACATGAATAGTATCGTGTGAATAGTAAAATTTTTATTTATTTATTTATGTTATTTGTTTTGAATTCCAATTCGGCCCAAACTCTTATTAGGGTTTTATAATCTCATTAAACCACTAAATTAAGATCCAATGGCTAAGATAAAATTGGCTTTTATCCCACATCGGATTTCTAAATTAATTTTGTTGTCTTTGGAGCACTATATAAACCCAAAGAACTCTTCACAAATTTTTGCACCAAACCTTTCAAATCTTGGGTTTATATAAGTGAGCAACTCTAAATTTTTAAAATTAAGCCACTGATTTTGAGGATACTTAAGTCTAATTGACTAGAGGAACCTCGAGTTAAGAGTTTTGAGGTATTTGCCTAGGCTAGCACTAAGGGCAAAATACCCGTTCACTCAAGGCGTAGTCTTGCTATTGAGTTTTGGCTTTGGTGTGTGCATCTTTGGAGGCCACACATATGGGTGGCTCTTTGGAACGTGGAAGAGCTTGCTGAATTCGAGAAAAGCTTGTAGATTGGAGGGAGGACTGGAGGAGTATACGGTTCAAATAAGTCTTTTTCTTTCTTTATTTTAATTAGAGTTCTTATGATAGTTAGCATGTTTAGGTTTATGTTCTTTGCATGTTTTATGAGTTTTATGCTTAAAATATATATAGTAACATGCCTAGGCTTGTAGAATAATCAAAACAAATGGGTCTTGGGCAAAGGGAAAGCGACATCATAATTTTAATTATTTCAATTTTCCGCTGCGCACTCGCGGCCGCTTCCCAACAGTGGTATCAGCGCGCTGTTTTTGTTTTGATTAGTTCTCACTCATTTGAACTCGAGTATTCCAGTTCGTGGGTTGATATGTGTGATCAGTGATTGAGACTATGGCCGCAGCGGAAGAATCATGTGAGATTCTTGGGTTAGCACGATTCATGACACTATCAACATCATACTTTTGACTATATGGGTAGACACTTTCCATACCCCAGGTCAAACGGTGGGGATACAGTGAGGCTAGGGACAGTATCTTATGTAAATCACATACATAATGGGTATATATATCTTTCCTTCTCATTTTGGGGCCTTGGCATGCTGCTAGATGTCAACCTTGGTCATTGAAATCGAACGACCATCTGATCGGAGGATAATTTATGTTCGATTAAATTGTCACGATTCATTTCATGTCCGATATGAGGGGAACCCAAAAGGTCTCACACAACAAAGTCGAAATCAATGGTTAATAGTGCACAGTACAAATTTAACAGCATATATGATTGATGTAGGAATTGTTCATAAATGGTTCAATGTGTTTAATTATTGAATAGATCATTTATGAGGTTCCATAGTGGCCTATGGATTGGTGAATGACGATATGGGCACTTTGGGAATTGGAATAAATATATAAATAAATAAATAAATACGTGAATAATAACATGAATAATAACGTGAATGGTAACATTAATAGTAAATTATTTTTTTATTCGTTATTTGATTTGAATTCCAATTCGACCCAAACTCTTATTAGAGTTTTATAATCTCATTAAACCACTAAATTAAGAACCAATGGGTAAGATTAAATTAGCATTTATCCTACATCGGATTCTTAATTAATTTTGTTGTCTTTGGAGAACCTATATAAACCCAAAGAATTCTTCACAAATTTTTGCACCAAACCTTTCATATCTTGGGTTTATATAAGTGAGCAACTCTAAAGTTTAAGAGTAAGCCACTGATTTTGAGGATCCTTAAGTCTAATTGACTAGAGGAACCTTGAGTTAAAAGTTTTGAGGTATTTGCCTAGGCTAACACAAAGGGCAAAATACCCGTGCACTCAAGGTGTAGTCTTGTCGTGAAGTTTTGGCTTTGGTGTGTTCATGTTTGTAGGCCACACACTTGGGTGACTCTTTTGGAACGTGGAAGAGCTTGTTGAGTTCGAGAAAAGCTTGTAGATTGGAGGGAGGACTAGAGAAGTCTTCGGTTCAAGTAAGTCTTTTTCTTTATTTATTTTAATTAGAGTTCTTATGATAGTTAGCATGATTAGTTTTATCTTCTTTGTATATTTTATGAGTTTTTATGATTAGAATATATAGTAACATGCCTAGGCTTGTAGAATAATCAAAACAAATTAGTCTTGGGCAAATGGATAGCGGCATCATAATTTAATTTATTTAATTTTCCATTGCGCACTCGCGGCCGTTTCACAACAAATAAATCCCAGATATCGAAGCATCTCACACCCAACATGGTTCGGGAATAAATCCCAGGGGTCGAAGCACCTCCCCATCAACTCAACTCAGTTCGGGAATAAATCCCAAAGATCGAAGCATCTAACACCCAGCATGGTTCGAGAACAAATCCCAGGGGTCGAAGCACCTCGCCATCAACACAACTCAGTTCGAGTATAAATCCCAAAGATCGAAGCATCTAACACTCAGCATGGTTCGGGAACAAATCCCATGGGTCGAAGCACCTCGCCATCAACTCAACTCAGTTCGGGAATAAATCCCAGAGATCGAACCATCTCACACCCATCATGGTTAGGGAACAAATCCCCGGGGTCGAAGTACCTCGCCATAAACTGAACTCAGTTCGGGAATAAATCCCTGAGAACGAAGCATCTCACACCCAGCATCGTTCGGGAATAAATCCTAGGGGTCAAAACACATCGCCATAAACTCAACTTAGTTCGGTAATAAATCCCAGAGATCGAAGCATCTCACACCCAGCATGGTTCGGGAACAAATCCCAGGGGTCGAAGCACCTCGCCATCAACTCAACTAAGTTCGGGAATAAATCACAGAGATCGAAAAATCTCATACCCAACATGTTTCGGGAACAAATCCCAGGGGTCGAAGCACTCAGTTCGGAAATAAATCCCAAAGATCGAAGCATCTCACACCCAGCATGGTTCGGGAATAAATCCCAGGGTTCGAAGCACCTCGTCATCAACTCAACTCAGTTCGGGAATAAATCCTAGAGATCTAAGCATCACACACCAAGCATGGTTCGGGAATAAATCCCGGGGGTCGAAGCACCTCGCCATCAACTCAACTTAGTTCGGGAATAAATCCCAGAGATCGAAGCATCTCGGAAACCAGGTAAGTAAAAATGCATGCATGACTTTGATAAGGTTGTCACTGTCACACACTACACAAGCCCCATCAAAGTGGGGGTGACTGTAGACACTGCATTTTTGTATAAGCCCAATGATGAGCCTCATATGGAGGCTCTACCTGAAAAGTTGCGAAAGTTGTGAGAAACGAATACCGAAAGGAAAGAAAACCTCCAAAATTAGCACCTCATCGGATTCGAACTCACTAGCCAGCCCCGGATTCGCTCAGTCGGTTTCTTCTTCAAACTTAGCCTCGGACCCACCGTGCAGCCCATGCAACCGGCCCATTGTGCCATTTCACCTTCCATCCATCTTCCTTAAACCACATACACGCCCAAAGCCCATACAATCCATGCACACGCCCAAAACCCCATGCAATCCACATGTCCAAATCCTCTCATCAATATTTTCCAATTTCATGAGATTTGATATCCATCCTTACCAATTTAACAAGATTTTAAGATCCCATCCTTACCAAATTTATAAGATTTTTTCCCAAATTAAATTTCCCAATTTTACATGATTTATTTACCTATTTGGAGATCCCTTCAAATCATTATATAAAAGAGACAAAATCATCAAAGTGAAAAAGGCTTGGACGGCAACCCTATTAGACTCTCTTGTTCTTCTTCAAGCAATCACCGAAACAAATAAAAAAGAGAAGATCACCGAAAAGAAAATACAAAAAGAGGGAAATCACCGAAAGGGGGAACCATCGAAACAAAAATAGAATGGGGGATTTACTGAAACCAAAACAATGGGGGGGAACCACCAAAACCAAAAAAAAACAACCAAAAACTGAGACAAAAAACAACCAGAAAATCATCCAAAAACAATAAAAACTGAGACAAAAAACAACCAGAAAAATCACCCAAAAATAACCCGAAATATCACCCAAAAACAACCAAAAATAGTAGCAAAAAAAGTAACAAAAAATAGCAGCCAAAAATAACCAAAACAGAAGCCAAAAATAACCGAAAATAACAGCCAAAAACATCCAAAATAGCAGCCAAAGACAACCAAAAATAGTAGAAAAAACAACCAAAAACAGCATCCAAAAACAACAAAAAATAGTAGTAAAAAACAACCAAAAACAGCAGCAAAAAACAACCAAAATAGCAAACCAGAAAACAACCAAAACAGCAAATCAGAAAACAGCTAAAGAGCAACCAGAAAATAGAAAAATAGCAAACAGAAAATAGAAAAACAGTAAAATTATGAGCAGAAACAGCGAACCAATGATCTTTCCGCCAACATCCTAATGCACTTCCGAGAAAGCATCTTAAAAGGTACGACCTGAGGACACCCTTATCACATTTATTTTTATAGTTCTGGACGCTGCATGTCTAGCTGGACGTGAAATACGTCCAGCCGGGTACGCAAAGTCCTACATAAAAAACGGCCAAATTTCTGGTCATATTCGTTTCTTTATTCGGTATTTTGTTTTTTTTTTTTTTTTTATCTATTTTGTGTTATTTTTTTTATCTATTTATTCACCTTTATTGTTGTTTTATTATTTCGCCTTTATTTTGTTTACGGTTTTCATGTTGATAATTATACGCATATGCATGGTTATATTTTTTATGCCCGTTTATATTGCGTTGATGATTATTTGTGTTATTATCCCTTGCGGTATATCAAATGGAAACCCAGACGTAAATTTCGTAGCCGAATCCGAATGGACGGTAGTGTGATTTGTACTTGGGATACAATTCCACGTGCCACTCGGGAAACACTCATACATGCGTCGACCTTTTTCTTCATATTTTATGCATTTTTACCTCTTTAGTTATTCATTTTACATTATGCGTGTTAGGGATATGCCCTATACCCAACTTGTGGATGGGCTATATGTACATGTATTTGAAACATTTTCATTAATTAATAAAATGCCAATCTTTATTATACGTGTCTTACATAACTTATATGAATCTTCAATACTGTAATAAAGCCATTGGAGTAATAAGACGATGGCTTCCACGCCGTATGAGAATCATTACTCTTAAATGTTCATAGTCATAGTCTTGTAAATATTCTGGGCGTTAACAAAGCGGATAGACTAGCATGATGATATGATTTGTCCTTAAGTGGGGTAGCCGATCTCATAGGCTACTAGCGGAGATCTGTCCGCTTGGTGTATCAGATGGATGCATGAGTTGCTCGTGTCTATAGAACTGACCGCCGAAAGTTTTCATATGGAGTGTTTATCTCATGTGTCTGTGAGAACTTTCATGTATCGATTATATGACTAGTCCTTAGACTTGAGATCTTTACAATCTTATGTGTGGATCAAATAACTTTGACATTCTCCTTCCCCGATTCAAAACATATGGTCATAAGGGTATGATTGGGTCATTTGTTGAAACACATGAAGTTTGTAAAGATACAACAGAGAATCGCCACTCTCTCGGATAATATTTTCTTATAAGAGTAGTATTCCAGTTCACGGGTTGATATGTGTGATCAGTGCTTGAGACTGTGGCCACAGCGGAAAAATCATGTGAGTTTGGGTTAGCATGATTCATGACACTATCAACATCATAACTCTGACCATATTGGTAGACACTTTTCGTACCCTACGTCAATAGGTGGGGATATAGTGAGGCGAGAGACCGTATCATATGTAAATCGCATACATAATGGGTATATATATCTTTCATTCTCATTTGGGGGACTTGGCAGGTTGCTAGATGTCAACCTTGGTCATTGAAATCGAACGACCATCTGATCGGAGGATAATTTATGTTCGATTAAATTATCATGATTCATTTCATGTCCAACTTGAGGGGAACCCAAAAGGTCACACACAATAAAGTCGAAATCAATGGTTAATAATGCATAGTATAAATATAACAGCATATATGATTGTTGTAGAAAATGTTTATAAATGGTTCAATGTGTTTAATTATTGAACAGATCATTTATGAGGTTCCATTGTGGCTTAGGGATTGGTGAATGACGATGGGGGCACTATGGGAATTGGAATAAAAAAAATTACTATTCATGTGAATAGTAAATTTTTTTTTGTTATTTGTTTTGAATTCCAATTCGGTCCAAACTCTTATTATGGTTTTATAATCTCATTAAACCACTAAATTAAGATCCAATGGCTAAGATTAAATTAGCTTTTATCCCACATCAGATTCTTAATTAATTTTGTTGTCTTTGGAGCACTATATAAACCCAAAGAATTCTTCACAAGTGAGCAACTCTAAACTTTAAGAGTAAGCCACTGATTTTGAGGATCCTTAAGCCTAATTGACTAGAGGAACCTCGAGTTAAAAGTTTTGAGGTATTTGCCTAGGCTAGCACCAAGGGCAAAATACCCGTGCACTCAAGACGTAGTCTTACCGTTGAGTTTTGGCTTTGGTGTGTGCATCTTTGGAGGCCACACACTTGGGTGGGTCTTTGGAACGTGGAAGAGCTTGCTGAGTTGGAGAACAGCTTGTAGATTGGAGGGAGGACTGGAGGAGTCTTCGGTTCAAGTGAGTCTTTTCCTTTCTTTGTTTTAATTAGAGTTCTTTTGATAGTTAGCATGTTTAGGTTTATGTTCTTTGCATGTTTTATGAGTTTTTATGCTTAGAATATATAGTAACATGCCTAGGCTTGTAGAATAATGAAAACAAATGGGTATTGGGTAAAGGGAAAGCGGCATAATAATTTTGATTTTCCGCTGCGCACTCACGGCCGCTTCCCAACGTGGTATCAGCGTGCCGTTTATGTTTTGATTAGTTCTCACTCATTTGAACTCGAAATTGGGTGTTTAAAAGCTCGTTGGAAAGCTAACACCCTGAAATTAATTTTAGGCACAAGTTTTGCATGATTTGGTTAAGATTTTAATTGTGAAATTGCATTAAAAGTTCACGCGTCTGCAGAAAAACGTGAATAGTAAATTTATTTGAATAAAATAAAATGAAATATCATAATTAAATATTAATCAAAGTTATTTAATGCGTAAAATAATTCCAACATATTAAAAATCATATGCTTGATGATTCTATGTATGATTAGAATTGGCATGATTTTTTTAAAGTGCAAGCATCTAGAGACTTTCTAAGAAATAGAGAGTGTATTGCTTATCCCTTAGCTAACTAATTATTCCGTGATGAACTTAGAGATTTATTACCTTTTAGGCTAATAAATATAAATCACTTGTTTATAATAAAAGACATTATAAAAGATACAAGTAGGTTGGGACCAAGGGGTTAATAAAACTTTCCAAAGTAAAGTTAATTTAACCAAAGGTATTACTAGAGTTAGATAATGATTTGGTGTCTTCCTTCACTCACTACCTTTTTATAGCCAAAAGGAAAAGCTGTGAAGACATCTAGATAATCATTTACTCAAAGCTTACCTTAAAGCATATTTAAAGTGTTGGACTAATTTGGAGGATCTTGTTTATTCCTGTCACCAAGACAATAAGAGCCTAAGAGGTAAAGGTATTTAAGAGAGTTCGCTCTACCCTCCCTCTGGGGAATTTTCAATGGAGGAATCCATTTGACAGTTATTCATTTAAACTTGCTAAAATCCTCAATAATAATTTAAGTCTAAAATTGGCCTCCCATTGTAAAGTATAGACCCAAAGGACTTAAACCGTATTGGTAGGACTAGGCAATACCAGACTGACCAATACCAATTTGTCCCTAAATCGTACTATTGACATTGATTTGACTTTTCTGAGTCATAAGACGTAGCGACCTTTAGGCGTGGTCTTATAACTTAGTGGCAAAGATTGGGTGTCCACAAGGACTAGCATAAGCTTTGGCATGTTTGATTGCCCAACCCAATGATCAAGGAATTGTGATTTATATCATGAATTGGTTGGGAACCTACCTAATTATCGTATTTTATTACGACCGGCCCTAGTCGGAGTTATGTAATGATGATAATGGGATCCTTGCCCACAAGAAATCCATCATATTGGGGTTGAAGCGATTTGCTTAAAATTTTAAAACAATTGAGTGCGAGCAACTTCATAATATTAAAAGCCCATGTTATTATGAATCATTAATGAAAACATATTCCTAATTTTAACATTTTCTCTTAAAAGGTGGGTTAAATTTTTTTTTTTACAAACATTCAAATGGAAAATAGAGTATCACTTCGTTCCATCCTTGATGAGCATAAGCTCAAAAGGGACAACTACAATGACTGGTTTAGAAACCTTAAAATTGTCTTACGACAAGAAAAGATTTTCTATGTTTTTCAATGACCATTTCCCCTTGAACCCGCAGAAGATGCTGTCCAAGATACATTTGATGCTTGGAAGAAACACATCGATGATGATGAGCAAGCAGTTTGCATAATGCTTGGCTCTATGTCAGATGAACTTCAGAAAGCTCATGAAGATATGGATGCTCAAACCATCATCTTTCACTTGAAGGAGTTGTATGCAACTTCTGTTCATACCGTGAGATTCCAAGTGTCATTTGCCTTATTCCAAACAAGATATAAGGAAGGATCTGTTAGTGGACATGTGCTTAAGATGATTGGCCACATTGAAAAATTGGCCAACCTCGGGTTTATCATGGATCATGAGAAATGTCAGGATTTATTTCTTCAGTCCTTACCAAAAGAATTCTCTAACTTTATTATGCAGTTTCATCTGTCTGATAAAGAAGCTACATTAGTAGAATTGCACAATCTGATAAAGCAAGCAGAGAAGGACTTGAAACCGGAGCTTAAAACCTCTGTCATGCTTACGGGTACAGACCTGAAGCCACGAGGCGTAAAGAAAATCAAGGGCAAGGCCAAGGGTCCAGATCACCTAAAGCCCAATGGTAAGGTGGAGAAAAAATTGGAAAGGGGAAATGTTTCTTTTGTGGAAAAAAGTGTCATTGGAAGAAAAACTGCAGATCCTTGAAAGCCAAGGAAGCTAGGGAAGCCTAAGAGGCCAAGAAGCCCAATGCTTCAGGTATGTTGTATATGATTGAACTATATTCTCAAAACTTTGAACCTTCAACTTAGGTGCTTGACACCGGTTGTGGCACTCACTTGTGTAACAATGTGCAGGGCGTCATGGGGAGGTTGACTTACGCATGGGTAATGAAGCAAAACTGGCTGCATTGTATGGGGACTTATTCATTAGTTTTGCTGAATAGTTTAGTTTTAGACTTAGAAGATTGTGTTTATGTTCCTTCTCTATTAAAGAACATCTTTTTAATTTCTTCTTTATGTAATAAAGGATTTTCATGCCTAATAAGTTGTATGAATGTTCTATTTATTTCAATGAAATAAAATATGGAGATGGTATTTTGAATAATGGTATCTATGTCTCACAAACTAATAAAGAATGTTCAACCTCTAATATATACAACGTTAACTCGAATAATCTCAATGAATCACTTCTATGGCACAGTCGCTTAGGTCATATCAATGAAACAAGATTAACTAAGCTACATAAGGATGGGTATTTCAAACCCTTCAAATATAAACCTTATGGAAATTGTGAGTCTTGTTTACTTGGTAAATGACCAAATTACCCTTCAAAGGTAAATGACAGCGTGTAGCAGAGAATTAGAACACATACACTCTGATGTATGTGGACCAATGTCAGTCATCGCTAGAGGTGGATTCTCCTACTTCATTACCTTTATCGATGATCATTCGCGATATGGGTATGTGTACCTTATGTGGTATAAATCTGAAGCCTTTGAGAAATTCAAAGACTTCAAGGCTGAGGTGGAAATCCAGCTTAATAAAAGTATTAAGTCACTAAGGTCTGACCGAGGTGGTGAATACTTAAGCAACGAATTTCAAGATTACTTGAGAGAAAATGGCATTGTTTCCCAGTGGACTCCTCCGGGAACTCCACAGCTTAATGGGGTATCCGAAAGGAGAAATCGGACATTATCAGATTTGGTCTGATCAATGATGTCAGACATGGATCTACCTATTTCATTTTGGGGTCTTACTTTAGAAACTGCAACACTACTACTAAACCAAGTTCCTTCCAAGACTGTTACTAGAACACAATATGAGTTATGGTCTGGGAAACGTCATAGTCTTAGTTATCTAAGAGTTTGGGGATATGACGTATATGTCAAGCTCACACAAACTAACAAATTGGATGATAGGGCAGTTAATTGTATGTTTGTAGGATATGCCTTGAACTCAATAGCATACGTGTTCTATGTCCCAAATGAACAAATAACATTTGTGTGGGACACAGAAACTGGGCGACGCTTGATGTCCCGGGCTCGTGGCCCGGTTAGGAGTACGGAGTACCCCACGAGGGACTAAACTGGAGAAATAAGGGAGTCGCCACCCGGTGTTAACCGGGACAAAGATTTAAGGCCGCACTCACCCCTCGCAAGGGAATACCTCAAACCGTTGGGTTCGGAATGGTCCCTTACTTATGCCACTTGTAATAAAATGATTTGTGCAATAATCTAACCAAGCCTAAGCAACATATTTCCAAGGATAATTTACTCCTAAGTTAGCATGCATAGGTACAAAGCTCATATCTAAGTTTACATATAACACATTTTCATATTTGCATACAACCTATTTGCTTACAATCTATGTCCAAATTTGCATACAACCTACTTGTATATAATATATGTCCGAATTCATGCATAAAGATAAATTGACATACGGAAAGCATACAATTTCACATTGGTAGACACAGAAGCGCAAACAAATAACATTCATACAAGCATGCATATTAAGGGAAGACAATTAAGCGCATAATGGAAATAGATAACTAAAGAGGTAATACAAATGCATAAGGTAAAAGAGACAACTATATGCTAAAATAGACATGTCATGATGTGATGCAGAAAAGATATCTAGAATTGACACGAACACATGCGTGGTCCTTTTTCCAAGTGGTACAAGGAATTGTATCCCGAGTACAGATCATACTACCGTCCATCCGGAATCGGCTATGAAATTTATGTCCGGGTTTCCATCCTATATACCACGAGAAATAATGCCCAAATGCTATCATAACATGGGTACACCAATGATAATAGATCGATCTAAGACAAGGATAGATGATGTAATCAATAGATGAAAGACGCGGCAAATATCGTGGTAAAGGTAACCTTTTAGGCTTTTCTTCCCCCAAATGGAGAACCTTTTAGTCCAACACCATAAGCCCATGCGCTTTTCATTACAATGCGTACAAAGATAAAGATAACTATATGGAACTTCGTAATGCATGCATAAATAAAGCAATGATGTGCAAAAGGATAAATGACATAGTAAGAAGCGTGGCAAAACATCGTGGTAAAGGCTTTTAACCCCTTGACATAGAGGACCTTTAATCCAACTTATCAAGCCCATGCGCAAATAACACAATGCATATACAAAGTAAAGACAATGATATCGGACTTCGTGTATCCGATTGAACATATCTCACATCCAATTGAATACACATTATCTAGCGTGGTAAAACATCGTGGTAAAGGCTTTTAACCCCTTGACTTAGAGGACCTTTAATCCCACTTACTAAGCCCATGCGCAAACAACACAATACATATATAACAAGTAAAGACAATGATATTGGACTTCATGTATCCGATTAAACATATCTCACATCCAACCGAATATACATCATCCGGCACGGCAAAGCATCGTGGTAAAGGATTTTAACCTCTCAAAATATAGGACCTTTAATCGCACTTACTAAGCCCATGCGCTAATAACACAATGCATATAAGAATTAAAGACAACAATATCGGACTTCGTATACCCGATTGAACATATCTCACATTCAATCGAATATACATCATCCGGCGCGGTGAAGCATCGTGGTAAAGGATTTTAACCTCTCAAAATATAGGACCTTTAATCGCACTTACTAAGCCCATGCGCTTTACCTCGTCATTACTCAAACAAATAACATGCGGAAATCAAGTAGCGAATATTAAACAAATAAAAACAACATAAAACAAAATATACGCCATTTACTCAAGTGGTACGTGGACTTGTATCCCGAGTACAGATCATACTACCGTCCATTCGGAATTGGCTATGAAATTTATGTCCGGGTTTCCATCATATATACCACGAGAGGCGACACATTTTTCATTTTATTCAAGGGCCACAACATACATCACTTCATAATAAATCTATATGCTCAAGGGCCACAACATGCATCACTCCACAATAATCATGCAAACGAAACTCAATAAACGATAAAATTATAAATGAAAATGAATGTGAAAAGTACCCTCAGGTCTAACCTTTTATGTCGACTTTTGGACTCGTGTTTCACGGTGATCGGAAAGGCCAAAGCTCCGTAACTTTCTGGTTCACTGGTTCAACGCTTTAGCTCGCTGTTTCGCTGTTTCAGCTACTGTTTTGACTCTGTTTCGCTGCTATTTTCATTGTATTTTCTGGTCAATATTTTTGGTAATTTGTTCACTATTTTTGCTGTATAAGGCCACTATTTTGGGGTAATTTGTTCACTGTTTTTGTTTTAGTTTAAGGGCTGATTTTCATGATTATCCTGGGACTACATGGGCTGTTTTATAGACTATTTTGGGAACTGTTTTGATGGTTTTGGGGTCAGTTTGTTGGCTCGGTTTGGGGTCTGATTTACTCTCGGTTAAGGGGTTGTTTTAATCACTGTTTCGGGGTGCCATAAGGGACTGGTGGACAATTTGCGTGAAGGGGCAAGGTGAGCGGGTGTGTATTATAGGTTGTTATTCGGCTAGTGCGGCAGGTGCGCTTAAGGGCTGGTGGGGATGTGTTGGATGATAGAAGCATCAAGGTGGCTGAGTGCTTTGAGGGTTTTATTGGCGTGAAGTGCTAGGGTACCTACGTGGGCTGATGAATAGCATGAAGGTTAGTGGGCTTTATTTGTGAAGGGCGTGGTCTGCGACTTGGCTTAGGGGTTATTGTTTGTTGCTTGGGTGTGTTTATCGAGTGGCGAGAGGCTATGAGGCCGTGGCTGATTGTGGGTTTATCGTGAGTAGAGGGTGCAGGGACGTGATCTGTTTGTGAGGTTGCTACGTATGCATGGTGAAGGTCAGTGGGCTGAGTGGTTGTTGGCCTCTTGTGTTTGTCTCGGTCCTAGGGAAATTTTTTTATTGCTCACGGTTGAGGGCTGATGAAGAGGTTTATTGGCTGTGTCGCTTGGGTCTGGTTAGGGAGCTTACGCGTGAGGGATGAGAGCTGTGAGGAAGATGAAGATTAGGGTTTCGGCTCAGAGTGAGAGGTGTGAGGGTGTTAGTTTAAGGGAAAGGGCTGGGTGCGTGAATGAGTTTAGGTTTTAAAGTTTTTGTCTTTACCGTGACTAGTCTGAGGGGTTAAGTTTGTGTTATATTTTATAGTAGATGTATTAGGGTTAGAGTTGTGCATGGTTTTGAAAAAAGAAATAAATTCAATTAAATAAAGGATGGATTTAATTAGTTTATTTAGGGAAAGAATAATTGTATTTTAGGTGGGTAATATATTAAATTTGGTGAGTGAATTATTTAAATTAGGAATGGATTTATTTTAATTTTGGGAATTAGATTTAATTTAATGTATTTTAATTTAATTTGTTTTAATTTAATTTAAATTGGATTTTAATTTTAAAGGATTTTAATTAAATTTAATTTTTGTTGGATTTAATTCAATTTAATTAGATTTAATTTAATTTAATTTAATTTGTGACATGCATTTTAAATGTTTCAATTATTTTTTGGATTGGGCTTGGGTGAGATGGGCTTGGTGTGTGGTTTTTTGGGGGTTTGGGCCAAGGTTGTGTTTTAAAACGGAGGTCCAACAAGCGAACCCGAAGCTAAACAAGCGAATAAAATCTAACAAAAATACTGATTCCCTTCCGACGTCTGTTTCCCGCGACTTCCTCGACTTAAAAGGTAGTGTCTCCAAATGAGACTCATCATAGGAACTTATATGCAAAAATGCAGTGCCTACAGTCGCCCCTACTTTGATGGGACTTGTGCAGTGTGTGACAATGACAATCCTATCAAATTTATGCATGCATTTTTTTACTTACCTGGCTCTCCAGCTGTTGCTTAACTTACTTGTTATCCTGAGATGCTTTGACCTTTGGGCTTTATTCCCGAACTGCGTTGAGAGAGAGCTTTATTCTCCTGGGCTTTATTCCCGAGCTGTTTTGAAAGTGGGCTTTATTTCTCTAGGCTTTGTTCCCGAACTGTGTAGAGATATGGCTTTATTCCCCTGGCCTTGTTCCCGAACTGCTTTGAAAGTGGGCTTTATTCCCCTAGGCTTTATTCCCGAGCTGTGTTAAGATAGAACTTTATTCCCTTGGGCCTTGTTCCTGAACTGTGTTAAGATAGAGCTTTATTCCCCTGGGCTGTATTCCCGAACTGTGTTAAGATAGGGCTTTATTCCTCTGGGCCTTGTTCCCAAACTGCTTTTAAAGTGGGCTTTATTCCCCTAGGCTTTGTTCCCGAGCTATGTTAAGATAGAGCTTTATTCTCTTGGGCCTTGTTCCCGAACTGTGTTAAGATATAGCTTTATTCCCCTGGGTTGTATTCCCGAACTGTGTCAAGATATAACTTTATTCTCTTTGGCATTGTTCCCGAACTGTGTTAATATAGAGCTTTATTCCCCTGGGCCTTGTTCCCGAACTGCTTTGAAAGTGGGCTTTATTCCCGAACTGTACTGAATGTGGGCTTTATTCTCTGGGCCTTGTTCCCGAACTGTTTCAAGATAGGGCGTTATTCCCAAATTATGTTGACTGTGGGCCTTATTCCCGAACTGTACTGAATGTGGGCTTTATTCCCGAACTGTGTCAAGATAGAGCTTTATTCCCTTGGGCTGTATTCCCGAACAGAGCTGACTGTGGGCCTTGCCCCCATATTGATGCTGATATGGGTCTTGCCCTAAAACTGATGTTGATGCTAATGTGGGCCTCGCCCCCAGAGTGCCATACCCAAAACTCAAACACAAATGGGCCTCAACCCTGGGATTATTACCTGAATCCGATACTGTGCTTTTCACCGTTTCTGATTAGTTTGTTCTTTGTCGCTTTCTCTTTTCTTCTTCAAAACCTGCGAATACAAAACAAACACAAAACGAATGCAAAAATGTGTTACGTGTATGCATGCATGCATGAGTGTGCTCCATTTTTTAGCGCCATTTTCGGCATTTGCTGTGTGTGCTCCATTTTGGAGCGCCATTTTCGGCATTTGTTGTGTGTGCTCCATTTTGGAGTGCCATTTTCGGCGTCCGCTGTGTGTGCTCCATTTTGGAGTGCCATCTTCGGCATCTGTTGTGTGTGCTCCATTTCTGAACCGTGCTGTCCGAGAATGTGGCTCATTTTTTAGCCGTTACTTGATGAGGTGGTCTTTGCCGCTACAATCCTGCGAATACAAAACAAAAATTATATGTATATGATATGTATGCATGTATGTATTGATACATGATGTTGATGTGGGCCTCGCCCCCAAACCGATAACGTTGTGGGCCTCGCCCCTAAACTGACACCGACGTGGGCCTCACCCCCAAACTGATGCGGATGTGGGCCTCGCACCTAAACTGATACTGTTGTGGGCCTCGACCCTCGGGACTCATCCCCAAACTGATACTGATGTGGGCCTCGGCCCTGGGACTCATCCCCAAACTGATACTAATGTAGGCCTCGGCCTTGGGACTCATCCTCAAACTGATGCTGATGTAAGCCTCGGCCTTAACTGATACTAGAGTTAGATAATGATTTGGTGTCTTCCTTCACTCACTACATTTTTATAGCCAAAATGAAAAGATGTGTAGACATCTAGATAATCATTTACTCAAAGCTTACCCTAAAGCATATTTAAAGTGTTGGACTAATTTGAAGGATCTATTGTTTATTCCTGTCACCAAGGCAATAAGAGCCTAAGAGGTAAGGGTATTTAAGAGAGTTCGCTCCACCCTCCATCTGGGGAATTTTCAATGGAGGAATCCATTTGACAATTATTCACTTAAACTTGCTAAAATCCTCAATAATAATTTAAGTCTAAAATTTACCTCACATTGTAAAGTATAGACCCAAATGGCTTAAATCGTATTGGCAGGACTAGGCTTTACCAGACTGACCAATACTAATTTGTCCCTAAATCATACTATTGACAATGATTTGACTTTTTCTGTGTCATAAGACGTAGCGACCCTTAGGCGTGGTCTTATAACTTAGTGGCAAAGATTGGGTGTCCACAAGGACTAGCATAAGCTATGGAATGTTTGATTGCCCATCCCAATGATCAAAGAATTGTGATTTATATCATGAATTGGTTGAGAACCTACCTAATTATCATATTTTATAACAACCGGCCCTAGTCGGAGTTATGAAATGATGATAATGGGATCCTTGCCCACAAGAAATCCATCATATTGGGGTTGAAGCGATTTTCTTAAAATTTGAAACAATTGTGTGCGAGCAACTTCATAATATTAAAAGCCCATGTTATTATGAAACATTAATGAAAACATATTCCTAATTTTAACATTTTCTCTCAACAGGTGGGTTAAAATATTTCACAAACATTCAAATGGCAAACAAAGTATCACTTCGTTCCATCCTTGATGAGCATAAACTCAAATGGGACAACTACAATGACTAGTTTAGAAACATTAAAATTATCTTACGACAAGAAAAGATTTTCTATGTTCTAGAATGACCATTTCCCCCTGAACCCACAGAAGATAATGTCCAAGATACATTTGATGCTTGGAAGAAACACGTTGATGATGATGAGCAAGCAGTTTGCATAATGCTTGGCTCTATGTCGGACGAACTTCAGAAAGCTCACGAAGATATGGATGCTCAAACCATCATCTTTCACTTGAAGGAGTTGTATGCAACCTCTGTTCATACCGTGAGATTCCAAGTGTCATGTTCCTTATTCCAAACAAGGTATAAGGAAGGATCTGTTAGTGGACATGTGCTTAAGATGATTGGCCACATTGAAAAATTGGCCAACCTCAGGTTCATCATGGATCATGAGATATGTCAGGATCTAATTCTTCAGTCCTTACCAAAAGAATTCTCTAACTTTATTATGCAGTTTCATCTCTCTGATAAAGAAGCTACTTTAGTAGAATTGCACAATCTGATAAAGCAAGCAGAGAATGACTTGAAACCGGAGCTTAAAACCTCTGTCATGCTTACGGGTACGGACCTGAAGCCACGAGGCCCGAAGAAAAATAATGGCAAGGCCCAGACTCCAGATCACCTAAAGCCCAATGGTAAGGTGGAGAAGAAAATGGAATGGGGAAATGTTTCTTTTATGGAAAGAAGTGTCATTGGAAGAAATACTGCAGATCCTTGAAAGCCAAGGAAGCTAGGGAAGCCCAAGAGGCCATGAAGCCCAATGCTTCAGGTATGTTGTATATAATTGAACTATATTCTCAAAACTCTGAACCTTCTACTTGGGTGTTTGACACCGGTTGTGGGACTCACTTGTGTAACAATGTGCAGGGCGTCATGGGGAGGTTGACTTACGCATGTGTAATGGAGCAAAACTGGCTGCATTGTGCGTGGGGACTTATTCCTTAGTTTTGCCGAATGGTTTAGTTTTAGACTTAGAAGATTGTGTTTATGTACCTTCTCTAGTAAAGAACATCATTTCAAATTCTTCTTTTTGTAATAAAGGCTTTTCATGCCTAATAAGTTGTATGAATGTTTTATTTATTTCAATGAAATAAAATATGGAGATGGTATTTTGAATAATGGTATCTATGTCTCACAAACTAACAAAGAATGTTCAACCTCTAATATATACAACGTTAACTCGAATAATCTCAATGAATCACTTCTATGGCACAGTTGCTTATGTCATATCAATGAAACAACATTAACTAAGCTACATAAGGATGGGTATTTCAAACCCTTCAAATATAAACCTTATGGAAATTGTGAGTCTTGTTTACTTGGTAAAATGACCAAATTACCCTTCAAAGGTAAATGACAGCGTGCAGCAGAGACATTAGAACACATACACTCTGATGTATGCGAACCAATGTCAGTCACCGCTAGAGGTGTATTCTCCTAATTCATTACCTTTATCGATAATAATTCACGATATGGGTATGTGTACCTTATACGGTATAAATCTGAAGCATTTGAGAAATTCAAAGACTTAAACGTTGAAGTAGAAATCCAGCTTAAAAAAAGTTTTAAGTCACTAAGGTCTGACCGAGGTGGTGAATACTTAAGCAACGAATTTCAAAATTACTTGAGAGAAAATGGCATTGTTTCCTAGTAGACTCCTCCGGGAACTCCACAGCATAATGGGGTCTCCGAAAGGAGAAATCGGACATTATCAGATATGGTCCGATCAATGATGCCATACATAGATATACCTCTTTCATTTTGGGGTATTGCTTTAGAAACTGCAACACTACTACTAAACCAAGTTCGTTCCAAGACTGTTAGTCAAACACCATATGAGTTATGGTCTGGGAAACGTCCTAGTCTTAGTTATCTAAGAGTTTGGGGATGTGACGCATATGTCAAGCTCACACAAACTAACAAATTGGATGATAGGGCAGTTAAATGTAAGTTTTTAGGATATACTTTGAACTCAAGAGCATACGTGTTCTACATCCCAAATGAACAAAGAACATTTGCCTCACAAAATGCTAAATTTCTAGAGAATGGATTCCTTCTCAAGAAATATAGTGGGAGTAGACTTGACCTTGATGAGGTACGAGAAGAACAAACTAACATAGAACTAAACCCCAGGCCCCTCAAAAGGGCAGTGATGGAACAACCACAAGGTTATAAACTCAGAAGGTCTGGTTGGGAAAGACATGAGCCTGAAAGATATGGTTTCCATGTTGATGAGGAACATGATCAGGTCATTGATAATGACGATCCCACCAGTTATGATGAAGCAATGCGTGATATTGATTCAGTCAAGTGGCTTGAGGCCATGAAATACGAAATAGACTCTATGTATCAGAATCAAGTATGAGACTTGGTAGATCCACTTGAAGGGATAAAACCTATAAGCTGTAAGTGGATTTACAATCGTAAAACTGATGCAGAAGGCAACATCCAAACCTATAAGGCTTGGTTGGTGGCAAAAGGTTATAGACAAATCCAAGGAATTGACTCTGACGAAACCTTCTCGCATATTGCAATGATAAATTCCATTTGAATTTTACTGGAACTAGCTGCATACTTTGATTATGAGATTTGGTAGATGGATGTCAAAACATCTTTCCTTAATGGGAACCTCGTAGAGGAAGTCTATATGACAAAACCTGAGGGGTTTGCATCTAAGGATGATCATAATAAAGTATGCAAGCTTAAACGATCCATTTATGGACTCAAGCAAGCCTCCAGAAGTTGGAATATACGATTTGTTGAGACAATCAAAGAATTTGACTTCATCAAAAATGTAGATGAGCCTTGTGTTTACAGGAAAAGTAGTGGGAGTGCTGTTGTATTTCTTGTATTATATGTCGATTATATATTAATCATCAGGAATGATATTCCCATGATGCAAGCCACCAAGAAATGGTTATCTCAGAATTTCTCCATGAAAGATTTGGGAGAAGCAGCCTACATCCTCGGCATTAAGATCTACCATAATAGATCTAAGAGGTTGTTAGGACTTTCTCAATCTACGTACATAGATAAAGTTTTGAAAAGATTCAAAATGGAATATTCCAAAAGAGGTAATTTACCTACTTTTCATGGAATCAAATTATCCAAGGAGCAATGTCCACATACTCCTTCAGATAGAGAACGTATGAGTATGATCCCTTATGCTTAAGCAATATGATCGATCTTGTACGCCATGTTATATACAAGACCTAATGTCTCTTATGCTCTTAGCATAACGAGCAGGTATCAGGCAAATCTTGGTGAGCAACACTGGGCAGCTGTCAAAACAATCCTCAAGTATCTGAGAAGAACTAAGGATGTGTTTTTGACATATGGAGATTGTTCTGAGATGAAAGTCATTGGTTACTGTGATGTGAGCTTTCAGATCGATATGGATGGCAGCAGATCGCAAAAATGATATCTATTTACTTTAAATGGCGGTGCTGTAAGTTGGAAAAGCTCAAAGCAGTCAACTATAGCGGACTCCACCACTTTAGCCGAGTATATTATAACATCTGTTGCAATTAAAGAAGCAATCAGGATAAAGAAGTTCATCACGAAGCTGGAAGTGATTCACGCGATAAAGAATGGCGTCACGATGTACTGTGACAACACGGGTGCCATTGCTCAATCAAAGGAACCAAGGTCCCACCAGAAATCCAAGCATATACTCATGCAATTTCATCTCATCAGGGAGATTGTTGAGAAGAAATAAATTATTATAGAGAAAATACCCACAGAAGATAATCTTGCAGATTCTTTGACTAAAAGGCACACTCAACAAAAGCATGATAGGCACACCCGAGAGTATGGTGTCCAGATTCATACTAGTTGGCTATAGTGCAAGTGGGAGATTGTTAGGGATATGCCCTATACCCAACTTGTGGATTGGCTATATGTACATGTATTTGTAACATTTTCATTGATTAATAAAATGGCAATCTTTATTATACGTGTCTTACATAACTTATATGAATTTTCAGCACTGTAACAAAGCCCATGGAGTAATAAGACGATGGCTTCCACGCCTTATGAGAACATTACTCTTAAATGTTCCTAGTCATAGTTTTGTGAATAATCTGGGCATTCACAAAACGAAGAAACTAGCAGGATGATATAATTCACCCTAAAGTGGGGTAGCTGATCTCATATGCTACTAGCGGAGATCCGTCCGCTTGGTGTATCACATGGATGCATGAGTTACTCGTGTCCATCGAACTGACCGCCAAAAGTTTTCATATGGAGTGTTTATCTCATGTGTCTGTTAGAACTTTCATGTATCGATTATATGACTAGTCCTTAGACTTGAGGTCTTTACAATCTTATGTGTAGATAAAAAAACTTTGACATTCTCTTTCCCCGGTTCAAAAGATCCGGTCATAATGGTATGATTGGGTCATTTGTTGAAACACAATAAGTTTGTAAAGATACAACAGAGAATCGCCACTCTCTCGGATAATATTTTCTTATAAGAGTAGTATTCCAGTTCGCGGGTTGATATGTGTGATCACTGCTTGAGACTGTGGCCACAGCGGAAGAATCATGTGAGATTCTTGGGTTAGCACGATTCATGGCACTATCAACATCGTACCTTTGACCATATGGGTAGACACTTTCCGTACCCTAGTTCAATAGGTGGGGATACAGTGAGGTGAGAGACCGTATCATATGTAAATCGCATACAGAATGGGTATATATATATTTCCTTCTCATTTGGGGGTCGTGGCATGTTGCTAGATGTCAACCTTGGTCATTGAAATCGAACAACCATCTGATCGGAGGATAATTTATGTTCAATTAAATTATCACGATTCATTTCATGTCCAACTTGAGGGGAACCCAAAAGGTCACACACAACAAAGTCGAAATCAATGGTTAACAGTGTATAATACAAATATAACAGCATATATGATTTCTGTATGAATTGTTCATAAATGGTTCAATATGTTTAATTATTGAACAAATCATTTATAAAGTTCCATAGTGGCTTAGGGATTGGTGAATGACGATAGGGGCACTTTGGGAATTGGAAAAAAATAATATTCACATGAATATTTACGTGAATAATACATTTTTTTGTTATTTGTTTTGAATTCCAATTCGGCCTAAACTATTATTAGGGTTTTATAATCTCATTAAACCACTAAATTGAGATCCAATGGCTAAGATTAAATTAACTTTTATCCACATCGGGTTCTTAATTAATTTTTTTGTCTTTAGAGAACTATATAAACCCAAAGAATTCTTCACAAATTTTTGCACCAAAACCTTTCATATCTTGGGTTTATATAAGTGATGAACTCTAAAGTTTAAGAGTAAGTCACTGATTTTGAGGATCCTTAAGTCTAATTGACTAGAGGAACCTCGAGTTAAAAGTTTTGAGGTATTTGCCTAGGCTAGCACCAAGGGAAAAATACATGTGCACTCAAAGCGTAGTCTTGCCGTTGAGTTTTGGCTTTGGTGTGTGCATCTTTGGAGGACACACACTTGGGTGGCTCTTTGGAACGTTGAAGAGCTTGCTAAGTTCGAGAAAATCTTGTAGATTGGAGGGAGGACTGGAGGAGTGTTCGATTCAAGTAAGTCTTTTTCTTTCTTTGTTTTAATTAGAGTTCTTTTGATAGTTAGCATGTTTAGGTTTATATTATTTGCATTTTTATGAGTTTTTATGCTTAGAATATATAGTAACATTCCTAGGCTTGTAGAATAATCAAAATAAATGGGTCTTGGGCAAAGGGAAAGCGGCATAATAATTTTGATTTTTCGCTGCGCACTCGCGGCCGCTTCCCAACAATGCGCGTGTGTTTAATTATTTACATTTATTATTGACGCTTTTTCCTGTTTTTGATTGTTTATTATATTTTTCATTATCACATTTCTCAATTTAATATGCCTTTGGAACTATGTTATTTTGATTATTAATATTTATGGGTGTGTAAATTTGTGTTTATTTGACTTACCTTGCATGAACTGCATAAGACTTGGCTATACCATTGTGTGTACCCGTTTATTATACTAGCATAAGTAAGGGACAATTCTGAACCCAACGGTTTGACCCTTGCGAGGGGTGAGTGCAACCTTAAATCTTTCCCAGTTCTTACTGGGTGGCGACTCTTTTATTCTTCGGTTTAGTCCTCCGTGGGCTAATCGGTACTCTCTACGGGCTGCGAGCCCAACAGTGTCGTGGTCGCCGGGCATCATAGGTATAGCGGTAAACCCCGCCTCGCTCCTACAAGAACTTATGTGATACGTGTATGATTAGATTGAAACTAAATATGATTTAGTGATCAAGGTAAACAAGACAATTGGACAATATGCGATATAAATCAAACAACTTTGATAAAATGAATAATACATTTATTATTATTACAATAATCAATTATGTTTACAATACATGAAGATTTAGGACATAAGTCCCAAAAAACTCCCACCTGGACTTTAGCAAATGGGTCATGTCATGTAATCCTAAACCCTTTAGGTGACCTTCCAACACTTTAACTGATAAAGCCTTTGTAAACGGATCAGCCAGGTTATCTGCGGATGGAATTTGTGTGACAACGACATCTCTTCACTGCACTATCTCCCTGATAAGGTGATATTTCCTCTCAATATACTTACCCCTCTTGTGGCTTCTTGGTTCTTTGGAGTTCGCCACTGCACCACTATTATCCTAATAAAGTGTGAGCAGTTTATCCATATCTGGAACAACTTCCAGATCTTCCAAGAACTTACGGAGCCAGACTGCTTCCTTAGTTGCTTCACAAGCTGCTACATATTCAGCCTCAATGGTGGAGTCAGCAATACAAGATTTCTTAATACACTTCCATATTATACCCCCACCACCTAGGGTGAACACTGATCCAGATGTTGATTTCCTAAAATCGATGTCCGTCTGAAAATCAGAGTCAGTATATCCTCTCATAATCATCTCCTGACTTGTATATACAAGCATATAATTTCTTATTCTCCGAAGATAATTGAGAATATGTTTCACCGCTACCCAATGATTTAATCCTGGCTTGGATTGAAACCTACTGACTACTCCCACTGTAAAATAGATGTATGGTCTCATGCATAACATAGCATACATAAGACTTCCAACTACTGAAGCATGTGGTATATGTCTTATCTCCTCAACTCCTTGAGGTGTCTTAGGCGACTATTCCTTAGACAAATGAATTCCATTCCTGAAAGGTAAATTACCTTTCTTGGAATTTTGCATACCAAATCGTACAAGAATCTTTTCGATATAGGTTGCTTGAGACATTGCTAACAGTCATCTCTTGCGATCCCGAATGATCTAGATCCCAAGTACATAACTTGTCTCTCCCAAATCTTTCATTTGGAATTGGTTAGCTAGCCAGATTTTCTTGTTCGATAATATCTTTACATCATTCCCAATGAGTAAAATGTCATCAACGTATAACACATGGAAAACCACCTTCCCATCAATGATGCGTTTGTAGACACATGGCTCATCGATATTCTACTCAAAGTTATAAGACTTGATCATAGTATCAATCCTTATGTTCCAAGATCTAGATACTTGCTTAAGTCCATAAATGGACCTTTGCAACTTGCAAACTTTTTGCTCTTGACCTTGGGTAATGAACCCCTCTGGTTGTACTATATAGATACTCTCATAAAGATTTCCATTCAAGAATGCAGTCTTGACATCCATTTACCAAATCTCATAGTCATAATATGCGGCAATAGAAAGAAGAATCATGATGGATTTAAGCATGGCTACTGGCGAAAAAGTTTCTTCATAGTCAACTCCCTCTTTCTGGGTATAATCGTTTGCCACTAGCCTAGCTTTGAAATTATGTACTTTCCCATCTATTCCTTTTTTCTCTTGAAGATCCATTTGCAACCTATGGGTTTTACCCCATCAGGTTGGTCTACAAGTTCCTAGACTGAGTTAAAGTACATAGACTTCATCTCAAGGTTTATGGCTTTAAGCCATTCCTCTTTATCAGTATCTTCCATTGCACTATGATAGGTCAATGGATCATCTTCCATTGCACCTCACCATTTCTTAGATAGCGTTCAACTTGTCTTACAACCCTCCCACTACGTCTAGGTGGTATGGTATCCTGATAAACTTTCATCTGACTTTCAGATGTTGAAGGTGTTATGTCTTTGTCAAAGTTTGACATTGGTATACTGGTCGTACCAGCAAGTAACTCAAGTAACACTTTACTTTGAGGTTTGAACTCTCTCATATATTCCTCCTCAAGAAATGTAGCATTTGTCAACACAAATACTTTATTATCTTCTGGACTATAAAAGAATCCACCCTTAGTTTCCTTAGGATAGCCTATAAATAGGCACACCTGTGAACGTGGTTCCAACTTAGTAGTCTTATTCTTTAGCACATGTGCCGGACACCCCCATATACGAAAATGTCACAAACTAGCTTTACGACCATTCCACAACTCTAAGGGAGTCTTAGAAACATACTTAGAAGGAACTACATTCAGGATATACATTACAGTTTGCAATGTATACCCCATAATGAACTAGGTAGAGTGCCATAACTAAACATTGATCTCATCATGTCTAGTAGGGTCCGATTTCTCCTTTCTGCAATACCATTTTGTTGTGGTCATCCAGGTGTTGTGAGCTGTGAAACAATTGCATGCTCAGCTAAGAATTCCTTGAAATCTCTATCAAGGTATTCTCTTCCACGATCTGATAGGGGAATTTTAATGCTTTTACCTAACTGGTTCTCAACCTCAACATGATATTCTTTGAACTTTTTAAATTTATCTGACTTGTGCTGCATTAGGTAAACATACCCATATCTAGAATAATCGCCAATGAAAGTGACAAAGCATTCATAACCACCTCAGGCTTTTACATTCATTGGTCTGCAAACGTCTGAATGTATTAGCTCAAGTGTTTCTTTGGCTCTTATCCCTTTTCCAGTAAAAGGTCTCTTGATCATTTTACCTTCTAGACAGGATTCGCAGACAGGTAAAGTATCGAGTTTTAACTGATTTAAAACTCTGTTCTTAATTAGTCTATCTATCCGGTCAAGGTTAATGTGACCAAGTCTAAGGTGCCATAAATAGGTATCATCATGAGAAATCTTTTGCCGTTTAGTTTTAGATCTTTCAATCTTAAACATTTCAGTATTAAGCAGTGATTCATGCATTAACGACCTTAATACATATAAATTATTTTCGGAGTTTCCCGTCCATATATTTAATCAATTTCTACTAATAATAACTGACTTATTATTAAATGAAATAGAAAAACCACATTCCATAAGTTTTGTTACATAAATCAAATTCATGCGAAAACCATGAATATATAGCACATCATTCAAACATAAATAACTTTTATTAAAATTTAAATTTGAAACTCCCATTATTTTTGCTGAAACAGCATCCTCTGTCCCAACTCTCATGGTAAAGCTACCATCAGCAAGGTCCCTCCATGAGTAAAGTAGCTGCAAAGAACAACAAACATGGTTAGTGGCATCATCCTCCACCAAAAGAGACTCAATGACAAGTAAATTATATTTACCTGTATTCTTCTTCTCTTTAAGCTCACCAAGGTATTTTGGACAATTCCTTTTCCAGTGCCCTTGTTGTTCACAATGGAAACATTTTCCTTTGGAATTGGTTCCTTTAGAGCTTTTATTGTTCTTCTTTTTCATTGCTTTTGCTTTTGCCTTCCAATTACCTTTCTTATTCTTCTTTGTATATTTAGAAGATTCGGCAACATTTGCCTCTAAATTGGACCTACGAGGACCATTCATAATGGATTCGTAATTGGTGAGCTCATTTAGCAGTTCAATCAACGTCAAAGTCAACTTATTCATAGAACAGTTGCTTTTAAACTACAGGAAACTCTTCGAAAGGGTTTCCATGATCATTGTCACCTAGCTTTGCACATTGATACGTGCACCATGGGTTTCAGCCATATTAGGATGAGACATCATTCTTAACCCAAGGTCTCAGACTGATGTTCCTTTCGTCATTCTAGCGGTCAATACAAATACTATTGCCTCATGTTGTTGCCGGTCTGAAGGTTTCCCAAACATATACTATAATGACTGCATAATCATTGATGTTGCCGCCATATACTCATGATGTGCAGCAAGAACCTCAGACATGGATGCTATCAAATAGCTATAGGCTTTCTCATCAGCTTTAATCTAATTATTATAGGCATTACATCCAACTCTGCCAGCATTAGGTGCTGGCTCTGGAGGAGATTCCTCCATTATGAAAAATTTAAGGTCTTCACAGACCAATATAGCATTCATGTTACTTTTCCATTTAACATAATTATCCCAGTTAATTTTTCTTGTTGTTTAAGAATAGAGATTACTGCAGATGCCATGGTTGAAAAATAATAAACGCGCATTCAACATTCATTCATCGCATATTAAAATTGTCAAATATTTAGGCATAAAATTAAACATGATGCATGATCAATGTATAATGAATTGGAAACCTAAAAGAATTACTATGCCACGGTTATCTATCATCCACAAATAAGTTCCGCCGTAGGGTAGGTCAAGTATTTGAATGACAGACAGAGACATTGTCAATTGATTAATATATCTTAAATAACTCTTATTCCTATATTAATCAACTACCATAATTTTGATCAAGGAAGCTTTGATTAACAACTTAATCATTCCTTTGTGAGTGTGACCCATTATTTCGGAACCCTTATACTTAACTAGTGAAGTGTCGCCGTAGGGTAGGTAAAATCACCAGATACATCTAGAGTCCATATCCTTTCAAAATCCAGATCTGATATTGACCCAAAAAGGACACCATTCGTAGGGGGCGAAAGCAAAGCCGTCTTGAGGCACCTATTGAATCTCACGTTTCTTGATAACAATGAAGATCGTGGGATATATTGTGGTATACCCATCTCCCACTCACTATTTTGAAGTGTAAGGTTTCTGTCTCACCAGTATTTTATAAATCTTAGATTATGCTGGGCTAAAGTCATAACCTTATTAATACTAGTTGATAATTTAGTGATCTAACCAATTTTAACTCTTAAAATTTTATTCACTAATCTCGATTAGTCTCTACTAACCAATTAACTTAATTAAACAAACTTAATCAAGTTGTTATAATGATCTAATCAATTGAACTCTTAAATTATTAGTCCACTTATAGGTTTTAAAATTTAGAATTCAACAAATGAACCAAGTGTCATTAAACCATTTAATCGATAAAAGCATTTTATTTATTATAAAGGTATGTGGTATTGTATCCCGAGTGCAGACCATATTACCGTCCATTCGAAATCGGCTACGGAATTTACGTCTGGGTTTCCATCTGATATACCAAGGAAAATAATGTACTCATAAGGTCCATTTGTTTCTAAAACTTGAATTCGCAATTTTTAAACCTTTAAACCAATAAATCTTATTAATCCGTTTGCATGTATCTCATATTCTTATTTAACATTTCAATTACATAAAATCATATTTTATGACTAGAATATCATGCATATCTACATGTTATAGCATTGAAAATGCAAGAGTAGGCACCCTAGGCTATAGGAAATGTAAATAAACAATTTAAAACATACATATTTCCCAAGTCTGGGCGTCGCGACGTGTACTGATGGGCGTTGCGACACAAATAATTTTAGAAATTGGAATTATCCCAGCTCTGCATCGCGTCACGAAGCAAGGGGACCTGCATCATGTTGTGACGCGCGAAGCAAAGAGGCAGTAGCCTCTGGTTTGTTTTGTTGGTCACGTTGTGACGTGCGAAGGGGTTGCATCGCGATGCAACCCAGTTTCCCGGGCTGGAAATTTCAAAAACATACACATTTCAAATTGCATTGACCGGGCTCTTATTTTTCTATACTAATCTAATTAGTACAAAAAATCCAAGCCACCCATTGGTCTTCAAATCTTGTTCCATGGAGTGTTGTTGAGTTCTTTGCGGAATTTCTTTGTCAAAAGTCCTTCAGGACATCGGCTCCTCCAAGTTATAAATAGGGTTACATAAAGGACTTATTACAAAGGAAATGAACTTACAACACTTGAAAGAATATGACCTTATGGTTTTAACTTACAACACTTGAAAGAATATAACATTAAGGTCTTACATTTCCAATGTTAAAAACAAGAGCCGGAAAAAATAACGATCAACGCAATACGTTCATCACATGAACATTAAAACCATTCATCTCATGAATCTAATTGTACCTACTCATCACAACATGCATTTTAATAATCTATATCTCATATAAATTAATAAAACTAAAATGAGAAGGGTTAAGAAAACTTTTCAACCTTAAGCTCTGATACCAATTGTAGGAAACGACTCTCCTTAGCGCGGCAGAAGTTGCTTGTGGTGGCACCGGGTCCGGTATGGATCTTTAAAATTTTATTTGCCTTCTTTCTTTGTTGTAGTTGCCGAGATCAATCCTTTAGTGTCCAACGCTTAGATCAACCACTCGATCTTCTGAACTATGACTCCAAACCAACAAACCGAAGTGTAGGCTTCACTCATAAAGATTAAACTCTAAATGATTTAGAGAATCAAGATGTCACAATTAGTGTTTGGCTTTAGAAATTTCAAACACTCTCACAACACTTGTGAATGTTTGAACTCTCTCTATTTTCTCTCAAATCTTTCTCACAACACTTGTGTGAATGTTTGCAAAATGTTAACCTTAGGAAGTTAGAGAAATGGTAAAGATTATATTCTCTTACACAAGCCAACTAACCTTGTCATTAAGCATATAATGCTTTCTTGCAATGGCCAACACAAAAATGTGAATGTCATACCAAAGCATAAGAAATGATTAGTTAAAGACAATGAATTTATCATTAAGCATCTAATGCTTTCTTTCAATGGCAAACATATAAATGTGGAGGCCATACCAAAGTATAAAATGCATTAGTTAATGATAAATATATTAGGTGTATACAAGCCACCTAATAGACATAATTGCTTGGATGACATGGTAAGCCATATGGATTTGTCTCCAATGGTAAATAAAAATCAATATCTTAATAATAATTTATTTACCTTCAATTATGTTGTAGTAATTATCTCATAATTATTACTAACTTGATTATCTCATAATCAAGACTTGATTACCTCATAATCAATGAATTCTAGAATACATTAAGTTAAACTAATTTAACATAGTTTTCATTTGTGACAGTAAATATTATTAATCTCATTAATAATATATAAATATAAAGTGAGCATAAAATTAGACAATCTAATTATATTAGGTTTGCTACAGTTAATCGAGCTAGCACGGGGACCAAATGGACCTACGGTTCTGAGCTCTAATAATTTCGAAATATTAATGAAACTCTTTTATCAAATATTACACATTATTAACTCCGCGTTATTCCACTGAAAACTTGAAGTTGAACTCCCATTACCTTAGATGGATAAAATAAAACCGAATAACTTCGGTGTCCATTGATATAGTTATTACATATGGATATAGCCCTTCACGAATATCTCATAAATAGAGTCAGGTCAAAATTCCGTTAAACCCCTCTAAATATTGTCTCTTAAGCTTCATTGATTCTATAATGAACAATTAATTCATTACAATTATGAATATATTGAACTTTCTATTCGTAATAGAAAAGTTGAGCGCTCAAATTGTTCAAGTCTCGAATCAACTCTTAAAAGAGATACTCTTATGCTTCTCGTAAGAATGAGTGAATTCCATATCTATGTAAAATGTTCCCAGCTACACACCAAACCATATCCACAAAATACGTAGTTATTGGCCGGGAATGCAACACCAACCTCACCATAGTAAATAAAAGGATATATCCTGTCATGCAGGAGTTCGTAGTACACTCATAATTAAGAATGAATCCATATATGACCATCTATTAGACAAAATGAATTTCTTCGGTTAACGGATATTAAAAGAAATTCGTATTTATTTGAATCCAGTCCTATATGATCTGCCTCCATTCCCATGACACTACATGAACGATCCCGGATTAAGATCGTCATACAAGTATAGAATGGACCGCAGCTATAGATAAACCACAAACAAAGTACCCTCTTTGTTTGCTCTCTATGGACTATTTAGATTACTAACTTCAGACTTAAATCCTCTTGTGCATCAAACATACACTAAGTCAGAAGGTACAATACTAATCAAGGAAAACAATACAATTGGACAATATGCGATATAAATCAAACAACTTTGATAAAATGAATAATGCATTTATTATTATTACAATAATCAATTTCGTTAACAATACATGAAGCTTTAGGACATAAATCCCAATAGTATTGTGGTTGGTTTTGAAATTAAAATTATTTTGAGTGATTTTAATTTTTGTTTAAGGTTTTGGAAATTAAAAAAAATTTGAAAACATAATGGATGTTGTGCTGCGCCACAGCATGCATAGTATGGTGGCTGCACAAGCAGTCGGGGGGACATACCCAACCCCGTGCCAATATAAATCTGGCCACAAGAAAATGTTCATCTCTGTGCTACTCAAATAAGACCATGAGAAATAAACTTTGACCCTTCTCCAACGAATGTAACAAGGCCTTGGTGGGACATACCCTACCCCAAGCCAATACAAATCTGGCTATAAGGGAATGGTCCATCCTCGTACTGTTGAGTTTCTACTATAGTCCCAAGATCAATCAAGTAATGAAAATAAGTGAATACAATAAAGAAGTATGGCGGAATCATACTTACATTGATCGGATATGTGATACGAATAACACAAAATTTTCCTTGCTCCATCGTTGAAGCTCACGGCTTTGGCCAAGTTTTGTGCTCCTTGTTGAATCTCCAAGCTCCAAGCTTTTTGTGTGGATTCCATGCTCATTAATGAGTTTCCCTATCACCTTTGGATGACTCTTTAGTGTGCTAGCACATGGAAAAATTTGCCACAAATCTTCCTATGTTTCTTCTTTGTTCTCGGCAATGAAGGAATTTTTAGAGAAAAAATGGCCCAAGGCCGAATATGGGAGAGGAGGGAGAGAGAAAATGTGAGTTGGTTTTGTGTATTTTATTTTCTAAAAACATATACCAAAAATCCTAACCAAAAAATGTAAAAGCTTTACCAAAAAACTTAAAACAATTTTGGAGGCAAAATTGCAATTATTGCCCACAACCACCACCATCATGATGTTGGACAATTATGACCCATAGCATTACTATTTGTACAGATCATTGTGTTGTTGTACAAATTAACTATGTGACAAAGGAAATTGCTCTTTTATCATTTGTAATTAGATTACCAAAATATATAAATGATAAAAGGTCATTATGATTAGTTCCGGATTGAGATGATATGAGACAATATCAATCCATGAAGGTTTAATCATTAAATATCCATAGTCGTAGTATTATCGAGATTGGACATCGATAATGCGGAATAGACTAGTATTACACTTGTGCGCGTTGTGGGAGCATAACGTCATAGTTCTCATATATTTGGGTATTGGATACTCATGCAAGTGTAATAGGAGGTTGTGTTTACGATGGTATGGAAATAGCTTCGGTCTGGATAGTCCCCTCGGAATTTCATTGGTAGTATGACTATATGTCTATGGAAATCCGAATCAGGGTAGGTGTATTTGGTCTTAACCTGAGACTTGCACCATTAATACTTGCGACAATCAATATTCTTTGGTTTTGGTCGTCCAGGGCTTTAACAGGTTCTGTGTATGCCTCTTCTGGGTATATTGAGAATCGTAGTGTATTGGGTGTGATGTCGAGACGGAAGTATCACTCCAGTCATAGTGGAGGTGATGATCACGTATGATACGGAACTGGTGCTCTTATGTAATGCAGTAGTTATTATATATCCGACATATGCTTCGTACGGGGCAGACACAATTCCAGCCCCAGGCCTAGCACGTGACATCCGATTCTGGATCGCAATACGCAATACTACGTATACTACGCCTGATATAGATCAATTATTCCTTTAAGAATATTTCTGGAGAATTGGGTAGGCACGGTGTTTTGCTAGAAGCCAACCATGTCTTGTAAATCGGTAAAAGCGTAGTACTAGGTACGTACGTGTTCTGATAGTCCGACGACTGGATTTACTGCCAACTATTGGTTTCTATTGATGTCCCAAGATCATTTAAGCCACGAAATTGAATGAATACTATAAAGAAATGTGGAGGAAACACACTTACATTGAACGGATTGGATGTGATGCTCAACAAAATTTTCCTTCCCTTCAAGCTACTCCAAGATTCGGCCAAGAGAAGCTTTGTTGATGAAGATGATGAAGCTCCAAGCTTTAGGATTCCAAGCTCTAAGATTCGGTTCCTTATCACCTTGTATTTGATCCTTGTTGTGCTAGCAAAGATGAAAGAAAAACAACTCCAAGGCTCACGGTTTTGCTGTTTTTGGGAGAGAGAAAGTGTTCTGTTTTTTCTTCTTCTATTTTGGCTTCAAAAACGTAAAATGAAGAATGAAAAAACAATTACCAAATATTTGGTAAATGGTTTAAAAAATTCAAAGCCAATTTTGGCTCCAAAATTGTAATAAATGGCCACACATAACTCCATCATGAATAGTGATAACATGTCACTCACCAAAAGTGACTTTTGACATCTATCACAAATAAATGACAAGTGATGTGACTCGCGATGTGACTTGTGGGCCCCACACGAATTCAAAATGCGAGTGGGCCCACAAACACTTCCGGGCTCAGTTTCGCTAATTCCGAATTAACGAACTTTCGTCGGAACGTAATAATTATGCCTAGTGAAATTACTATTCACGTCGCTAACGAATTAATTCTAAATTAACTCGTTTGCCCGAATTAAAATCTAATTTTAATTTCGCGTCGAAATCCAATTTCATTTAATATATCGAATATATTATTTTGTCGATTAATTCCAAATTAATCTTTCACTCTCTTCAAATAGTACTTTATCCAAGATAAAATGTATCCGCAATTAATCCCAGATTAATTAAGTTCGGATCATACATCATCGGTGAATCTTCGGGAAGCGACCCAAGAGATCCCTGGATATGTTGGCAGTAAATACGGTCGTCAGACTATCCGAACACGTGCGTACCTCGTACTACGTTTTTACCGATTTACGAGACAAGGTTGGCTTCTAGCAAAGTGCCATGCCTACCCAATTCTTCAGAAATATTCTTACTGGAATAAACGATCTATGTCAGGCGTGGTATACTATAGTATTGTGTATTGTGATCCAGTATCAGATGTCACGTGCAAGGCCTGGGGCTGGATTAGTGTATGCCCCGTACGAAGCACATATCGGATATGAAGCAACTAGTCTATTTGAATCGGATAATCATGACCTTGTCATATTATCCTGATGGTTGCAACACTACAGAGAACGAGTTCTGAATCCCTGTGTGATCATCATCTCCATATGTCTGAAGTGATACTTCTGTCTTGACATCACATCCAATACACTACGATTCTCAATAAACCCAGAAGAGGCGTACAGAGAACCTGTTAAAGCCCTGGACGACCAAAACTAAAGTTTACCGATTTTCGTAAGTACTAGCGATTCAAGTCTCAGGTTAAGACCAAATACACCTACCCTGAAGCGGACTCCCATAGACACATATACATACTACCAATGGGATTCCGCGGGGTCTATTCAGACCGAAGCTGTTTTCCGTACCATCGGTAAAACACAACCTCTTATCACACTTATATAAGTATCCAATACTTAAATATATGAGAACTATGCCGTTATGCCCTCACAACGCGCACAAGTGCAATACTAGTCTATTCCGCATTATCGATGTCCAATCTTGATAATACTACGACTAGTGATATTTAATGATTAAACCATTATGGATTGATACTGTCTCTTATCATCTCAATCCGGAATTAATCATAAGGACTTCTACCATTTATATATCAAAGTAAATAAATTACAAAACGGTAAAAGGCAATTTCATTACAACATAGTTAATTTTGTACAAAAACACAATGTCTTTTACAAACAGTGACGCTATGGGTCATAACTATCCAAAAATCTCCCACTTGGCCTATAGCCAGTCACTCAAGCATCTAATATCTGAACTATATATATGTCGCTCAAACTTTTGCTGAGGAATAGCCTTCGTCAGCGGATCTGCCATGTTGTCATCTGATGCGACCTTCTCGACCTTCACATTGCCACGATGTATGATCTCTCGAATCAGATGGAAACGTCAAAGAACATGCTTGGATCGTTGATGAGACCCTTAGCCTGCGCTATAGCCCCGTTATTGTCACAATACAATGGAATGGGGTCAGCTGCTAACGGAACTACTTCTAATCCAATTAGGAATTTTCGGATCCAAACTGCTTCCTTTGCTGCTTCAGCTACAGCAATATACTCTGCTTCTGTTGTTGAATCGGCAACAGTCTCTTGGTTGGAAGATTTCCAGCTCACTGCTCCGTTATTCAAACAAAATATATACCCAGATTGCGACTTACAGTCATCTTTGTCGGTTTGGAAACTTGCATCGGTATACCCAGTTACCTCAAGTTCTCCATCTCCATAGATTAAGAAAGCATCCTTAGTTCGTCTAAGATACTTTAGGATATTCTTAACCGCCATCCAGTGACCTTCACCTGGATCGGCCTGATATCGACTACACATGCTCAAAGCATAGGAGACATCAGGTCACGTACATATCATGGAATACATAATCGATCCGACTGCCGAGGCGAATGGTATCCGACTCATGTTGTCTCTCTCATCTTGAGTTTTAGGACACATGTCCTTAGATAGATAGATGCTATGTGACACTGGTGACAGTCCCCTTTTGGACTGATCCATATTGAATCTCTTCAACACTTTGTCAATATATGTACTCTGGGAGAGTCCAAGCAGCTTTCTAGATCTATCCCAGTAGATCTTTATTCTAAGAATAAAGGCTGCTTCTCCCAGATCTTTCATGGAGAATTTCAATGAAAGCCAAGCTTTCACCGACGTTAGCATGGGAATGTCATTGCCTATTAGCAATACATCGTCAACATAAAGGACAATAAAAGTCAGTGCTCTCCCACTAACCTTCTTGTATACACAAAGATCATTTTCGTTTTGAATGAAATCATATTCTTTTATGATCTCATCAAAACGTTGGTTCCATGATCGCGATGCTTGCTTCAGTCCATAAATGGACCGATTTAAGTTACAAACCTTGTTTGCAAGTCTAGGTACGATAAAATCGTCAGGTTATTGCATATAAACATCCTCCGAAAGGGTTCCGTTAAAGAAAACGATTTTAACGTCCATCTGCCATATCTCATAATCGAAATATGCAGCAATTGCAAGCATTATCCGAATGGATTTAATCATGGCAACGGGTGAGAAAGTTTCGTCGTAATCGACACCATGTCGTTGACGATACCCCTTCGCTACAAGCCTAGCTTTGTACATTTGTACGTTGCCATCCATGTCAGTCTTCTTCTTGAAGACCCATTTGCATCCAATAGGCTTTACGCCTTTTGGTGCATCAACCAGTGTCCAAACTTGGTTGGTGTACATGGAATCCATTTCGGACTTCATGGCTTCTTGCCATAAAGTGGAATCGATATCTTGTATCGCTTCCTCATACGTAGCCAGTTCGTTATCCTCAATGAGATTAATATCTACATGAGGTGAGATCAGGAACCCATACCTCTCAGGTTGTTTCCTGACTCTCTCCGACCTACGCGGTCCTTGTGTAATAGAAGATTGTGGTACAGTCTCATCCCGGATGGACTGTTCTTGTTCCGTTGAGGATTCTATGCCAGGAATAGTATCACTACGATTTTCATCGAGTTCTACTTTCCACCCACTAATCACTGCATTTAGGAATTCCTTCTCAAGGAAAACCGCATGTAGAGCAACAAATACTTTGTTCTCTCATGGGTGATAGAAGTAATATCCTTTGGTTTCCAAGAATATCCTACGAATAGGCATTTATTCGATTTAGGTTCAAGTTTGGTACCTTCCAAACATTTGACGTATGCCCAGTATCCCCAAATCTTCAGGAATGAGAAACCTGGTTTCATGACTTTGGCCAACAAACCAGTGCCAATTTGACGGTCTGTCCGAACAGAGAAACCAAATTTTGTTGGACATGATAAGGTTAATCATGAGTCGCTTTGAGCTACCATTTCCTTTAAAGGATACACATTAATCAATGCAAAACTTATTTTGAATATGGTTAGACAGACTTCATATTAGATATAAACAGGAAAGAAACTGGGTTTTCTCATTCCTGAAAATTTGGGAATGCTGGGCATATGTTTGGATGATACCAAACTAGAACCCAAATCGGTTAAGTGTCTAATTTGTGGGTTATCCTAGGGTAACCAAAGTATAGTACTTATACAACTCACATAAGAACAATTTAATTGTTGCTCCCCACGCGGTTTTCCTAAGAGGAATACCGATATACAGCGGTAAGTGGAAGGAAAGTAAAACTCGATGAAAATCAGAGTAATACTATTCTAGGCACCGATTCCTTAATGGAACATAAATAGTTCATCAAGGATGAAACTATACCAATAATCTTCGAATACACAATAACCGCGATAGTCGGAGAGAGTCAGAAAACAACCTAGGAGGTATGGGTTTCTGATCTCACCTCATAAAGATGCCAATCTTATTGAGGAATACGAACTAACTACGTATGAGGCAGTGATACAAGGTATCGACTCCCTATTATGGCAAAGTTCCATGAAGTCCGAAATGGATTCCATGTATACCAACCAAGTTTAGACACTGGTTGTTGTACCGGAAGGCATTGTGCCTATTGGTACTATATAAGTCTTCAAGGAAGACATACATGGAAGGCAACATACCAACGTACTAAGCTGGGCTTGTAGCGAAAAGGTATCGTTATCAAGATTGTGTCGATTACGACGAAACCTTTTACTCGTTGCCATGGTTAAATCCATTTGGATAATGCTTGACAATGCTGCATGTTTCATTTATGAAATATGGCAGCTGAACGTCAAAATCACTATCCTTAAATGGAAACCTTTTGGAGGATGTTTACAACATCCGGACGGTTTTGTCGTACCAAAACGAGCAAACAAGGTTTGCAAGTTAATTCGATCCATTTATGGATTGAAGCAAGCATTGCGTTCTTGGAATTATCGTTTTGATGTAATCATAATGGTATATGATTTAATTCAAAACAAAAATGATTCTTGTGTATATAAGGAGGTTAGTGGGAGCGCACTGATAGTGATTGTCCTAAAAATGATGATATGTCATATCTTGGAAATGATATTCCCATAATATGTTGGTTTTATCTAGGTCCCAAGATCATCAAACAAGCATGAATAAGTGTGAAATACATATCAAAGAAGTTACGGAATACTTACATTGATCGGTCGAGACGATTTGGTGAAGAAAAAATTGATTTTGCTCCTCCAAAAACGCAACTGCAGTGACCAGTCCACTGCCTCACGTTTTTCAGTTTTGGTTCACTTTTTGAGCTTCGAATCTTCGTCGAACGATTCCCGGCTCGTGGGTGAGTTTCCCTAACACCTTCGTATGTCTCCTAGGAGTGTGCTAGCACTTGGATTTTGCCACAAAATCCTCAAAATTGGCTCACCATTTTCGCCCAAGCAGTGGCAGTTCACTGCCTTGTGCGTGAGCTTTTTTGAGAGAAAAAGAGATGAAGATTATGTGTTAGTTGGATTAGAAAAGTGTAAATGTTTGGTTTATATATTTTCCAAAATATATTAATGATTTACCAATTAATTTTCCAAAAGTCAAATGGTGTAAATCATTTAATTGATTTCTAAAATCAATTCATTTACCAAACATTCCAACCACTCCACTAACTCACATCAAGTCACATCTTTCATTCAATCAAGTGACAAGTTGTCACATCACTCAAAGTGACATTTGATTTGACGCTTGATGTGATGAATGATTTGACGCTTGATGTGACTTGCGTGCCGCACTCGAATTCGAAATACGAATGCGCTCGCAATCACTCTCGGGCTCGGGTTCGCTAATTCCTAATTAGCGAATTTTCCGTTGCGTCGTAATTAAATGATTACGCCTAGCGAATTCATTATTCACGTCGCTAACGAATTAATTCTAAATTAATTCGTTCGCTCGAATTAAAATCCAATTTCAATTTCGCGTCGAAATCCAATTACGATTGATATATCAAATATATCAATTTACCCGATTAATTCTAAATCAATCGTTTTCTCTCTTTAGGCGATATTTTATCCCAGATAAAATATCTCCGTAATTAATCCCAGATTAATTTTCTCTCTCATCAAATTAATCCCAAATTAATTATGAGTGCGAGTCATACGTCATCGGTGTATCATTGGGAAGCGACCCATGAGATCCCCGGATATGTTGGCAGTAAATACGGTCGTCGGACTATCCGAACACGTAAGTACCAAGTACTACGTTTTACCGATTCACAAGACAAGGTTGGCTTCTAGCAAAACGCCATGCCTACCCAATTCTCCGGAAATATTCTTACAGGAATATATAGATCTGTATCAGGCGTAATATACAGTAGTATTGTGCATATCGGCCCAGTATCGGATTGTCACGTGCTAGGCCTGGGGCTGGATAAGTGTCTGCCCCGTACGAAGCACATGTCGGATGTCTGGTAACTAGTCTCTATAATCGGATATACATGACCTTGTCATAATATCCCGATGGCTGAAGCACCTCAGAGTACTAATACCGTATCCTGCGTGACATCATCTCCACTATGACCGGAGTGATACTTCCGTCTTGACATCACACCCAATACTCTACGATTCTCAATATACTCAGCTTCGGCGTACACAGAACCGGTTAGAGTCCTAGACGACCTCAACTAAAGTATATTGATTGTCGTAAGCATTAGCGGTGCAAGTCTCAGGTTAAGACCAAATACACCTACCCTGATGTCGGATTCCCATAGACACATAGTCATAATACCAATGGGATTCCGAGGGGTCTATCCAGAGCGAAGCTATTTCCCGTACCATCGGTGAAACACAACCTCCTATCGCACTTGCATGAGTATCCAATACCCAAATATATGAGAACTATTCTGCAACGTGCACAAGTGCAATACTAGCCTATTCCGCATTATCGATGTCCAGTCTCGATAATACTACGACTAGGGATATTTAATGATTAATCCTTCGTGGACTGATACTGTCTCATATCATCTCAATCCAAGAACTAATCATATGGACCTCTCTTCATTTATATATCTAAGGTGATCTAATCACAAATGATGAGAGTGCAATTTCCTTGTCACATAGTTAATTTGTACAACAACACTATGATCTATACAAATAGTGACGCTATGGGTCATATTATCCAACAATCTCCCACTTGGCACATAGCTAGTCACTCAAGTGTCGTACACCCGAACTATGTACGGTTCGCTCAAATTGCTGAGAAAAGGTTTTCGTCAGCGGATTTCCATGATTATCGTCTGACGCGATTTATACGATCATCACATCGCCACGATGTATGATCCGAACGAATCAGATGAATATAGAAGTATATATATGGATCGTCGATGAGACCTTTAATTCCTTAGCCTTGTGCTGACGCCTAGCTCAGCTGCTAACAGAACTATATCTAATCTAATTAGATTTATTATCGACCCAAATGGCTTCTATTGATGCCTCAGCCGCAGCAATAATTCGCATTTGTTGTTTATTCGGCAACAGTATCTTGCTCGGAAGATTTCCAGCTCACTGTCCCATTTTTCAAACTTTATAGTACCGTAGTATTAAACTGTTTGGAAACTTGCAGCAGTGATCCCAGTCACTTCAAGTTCTCATTCTCCATAGTTTTAGACAACATCTTTAGTTCTCTAAGATACTAATAGATGTCCTTAACTTCAATCCAGTGACTATCACTTGGATTGTCCTGATTGTGACTCCATATGCTCAAAGCGTATGAGACACCATATCAAGTACATTTTAAATGTACAATTTCCCAGAGAGTGTTAACAACTCCAAATCTATCCCAGTAGATCTTTATTCCTTGAATATAGGTTGTTACTCCCCAGAAATCTACGGAGAATATCTATGAAAGCCAAGCTTCCACCAATTGCTTTATGGGAATTCCACTGTCAGTGCGCTCCCACTAACCTCCTTATATACACAAGAATTATTTCATTTTGAGTCAAATCATAAACCATTATGATTATTTCAAAACGTCGGTTCCAAGAACCTTATGCTTGCTTCAATCCAAACATGGATCGAATAACCCGCAAACCTTGTTTGTCGGTTATACAAAATCGTCAGGATGTTGTAAGCATCCTCCAAAAGGTTTCCTTTTCAGGAAGGTGATTTTGATCTTTAACTGACACATTTCATAAATGAAATATGCAGTATCAATAAGCATCATCAAAATGGATTTACTATGGCAACAGGTAAAAGGTTGAACCGTTATTAACATAACGTTGATAACGATACCTTTCCTTCACAAGCCTAGCTTTGTACGTTGGTATGTTGTCATCCATGTATGTCTTCCTTGAAGACGTTTACAGTACCATTAGGCACAATGCCTTGCGGTACAACAACTAGTATCCAAACATAGTTGTTATACATGGAATCCATTTCGGACTTATGGCACTTTGCCATAAAAGGGAGTTGATACCTTGTATCACTTCCTCGTACGTAGTCGGTTGGTATACCTCCATAAGATTTACATCTTTAAGGGGTTACTTCAGAAACCCATACCCCAGGTTGTTTTCTGATTCTCTCCGATCTACGCGGTTCTTGTGTATTTGAAGATTAATGGTTTAGTTTCATCCTTGATGAACTATTTGTGTTCCATTATGGACTTCGTGCCTTGAATAGTATTACTCCGATTTTCATCGAGTATCACTATCCTCCCACTGACCACTGCATATCGGTATTCCTCTTTGGAAAAACGCATGGTGAGCAACAATCATATTGTTCTCATGCGAGATTTATAAGTACTATACTTATGGTTTCCCTTAGGATAACCTATATTTGGCACTTATCCAATTTGGGTCCTTAGTTTGGTATCATCCAAACGTTATGCCCGGCATACCCAAATTATTAGGAATGAGAATCCATGTTTCTTTCCTATTCATATCCAATATGATATCTGTCAAACAGATTTATATGGAATCTTATTCTAAATAAGTTTTGCACTGTTAATACATATCCTGTTGAAGGAAATGATAGCTCAGAGCGACTCGTGATAAACCTTATCATGTCCAACAAAATTCGGTTTTCGTTCGGACACACCGTCTAACTGACGTGTCTCGGGAGGAGTCCTCATCTGAAAGAATACTATACTCTTTCATGTATGTGTGAAACTTACTGCTTAAGTATTTTCATTACGGTCTTACCGTGACGGCATAATACTATAGTCGATCTGTTTATCTACTTCGTGTCGAAACTCTAAAAGTTTCCGATCTGTGTTCTTTAGAAGAAACACATAACCATAACGTGATGCCACATCCGTTAAGGTCACGAAACATTCATGTTCACATCTAGCCTAGCTAGATATGGGCCCACTAACTTCACCATGAATAGGGCTAACAGATCGGTGGCACTTACACTATTACCAAGTAATCAGTGTTTTAGGTACTTTACCTAACAAACTAGATTCGTAGACTTTATTTGAATAGTCAAATCAGTCCTAGTACCCACTCTTCAAAAGTGCGGATATACGAGTCTATTGATTAAATCAATTTGAGCTATTTATTTGTCATTTTATATGTTTGAGATTTTAATTATATTCAAAATATAAATTCTGTTATTCACATCTAATGTGTTTATCTCAGTATCATCTTTATATAATGAAACACTTAGTGTTGTAGAATATAAAGGTTTATCCACAATGGATTAAACACTGATATAGAGATAATGTCTCTAGTCAAACTAGTTACATTATAACAGTTCCTAATTTAAGTACACACCCGAAGGGTAGTTCCTAAACTTAGGTATCTACGGTCGAAACAGCGACTTCCGTCCCGTTTCCGATTCGCAGAGCAATCTCAGCTTGAAGTCAGTATCCTGCTCAAGGCAGATTCTGAACATCAATACATATATTTTATGTACCACACTAAGTATTTAAAATCTAATTTCAATACTAGTAGTGAACATAACTTTGACAATCATTTTTAAAGTAAGAGCCTTGCCCTTTCTTTAATTCATTCGTGTCTGCCATATCCAAATGGTAGTAACTTTGGGATATGTCAATTATCCTTTTCAATATTTCAGGAACCTTAGGCCAAGCCTTGGGTTTTTAGAATATCGAAACAATGTGCACCTCATGCTACATGCCCAATTGCAAATTTTGACTTTATCTCCTCTAGAATAGTCAATTAATTCTCCAAGAATTATAAATTGCAATTTTAATACTTCTTAAATCTAAAATTAGATTTATGACAAGTATATTAAATTAAGCACTAAAGTCATCATCACATAAATCTTCCAAAGATTTTATGCTCTACTTATATTGCTTAATTTTGGGCTTAAGGTATAATAAGTTATTTTATCAAATAAAGTAACCTATTATTTATTCCCAATTTGAAAATTAAATTATTTAAAATATTTTAATCCCAGATTATATTTTAAATATCCAACTTTTCAATTTTATCTTGATTACAATAGTCCAACTATTTAATCAACGATTAGTGGTACTATATATATTATAATGATTATAATAGTCCAACTACATAATCAAATATAATCCAAATTAATTAACCTCAATTACATTGATTACTATAATCCAATTATAAAATCAACTGTAAACTGAAATTAATTAATTCAAATATATTGATTAATATAATCCAATTATATATAATCAACTATAATACAGTCCAACTGTTTATTAAAACAACAATTTAAATATTAGTCCAACTAACATTTAATTTATATGACGAGTGATATTTGAATGAGCGCGTATGGCGAGTAATTGAACGAATATTGCAAATTCAATTCTTGCCTCCCACTATTTTTCGTCGAGCCTCTAACCCTCTGTCGAGTACTCGGGAAACCGTGTTTCCTAGTGGGCTAGGATCCCGTTAAATATCACACAATCTTGACTTTGGCCAACAAATTGTATGATAATTAACTAGGTAGATCTCTAAGATCAATTGGATCTAATCCAACTCCTAGATCCAGTAGGTGGACATCCAAGTCCTAAACATATATCTCATATATGCCTATATATCCAATATATACCCTAACCTTTTTCCTCTGAATCAACTAGGCCTTGGCTTTGGCACAACAAACCTAGTGATCCCAGTCAAGCGTGGACCCATTGACCATGGAAGCTTCGTAATCAATGTCGATGGACAAGAAGTGGTCTTGACTTTGGCCAACAAACCACAACTTGGACAAGACACCAATATGGAACAAAGCCTCGTGATTCAAACACATCTTCGACGGACAAGGGCTTGACTTTGGCCAACAACCCATGGAAATCTAGGATCTTGAGTAAGAATCACTCAATGGAAGGAAAAGACGCATGATATTTGATGAGGGCTTTTCGCGTGCAAATTGGCTACCAATTTCATTATCTTTGTTAAGGTCTCATCATCATACACCCTTAAACATGCATTCTAAATACATAATAAAGCGAGTATGAAATAAAATAATAATGATATGCGGATGGATACTTAACACATTGATCCTAGATCAAATCTCTCCCTTTCTCACTCAAGCTAGCACTTGTATTACTTCTACCCGTTACACTACACTTCTAAAGAAACCTCATTTACATTGAGGGGAATAGGTGAGAAGAGAATACAAAGAGAATAGAGGTGATAAGGCTGGACACGCAGGTCCAATTTAATAAATCGAATTTATTACAACAATTTCCAAAATTGCCCCACCCGACTAATATCCATCTGATATACATTATTCATTCATCACAACCACGTATTCACACATAAGCATGTTATCAATCAATCTAATCAAATTAATTAATCTGATAATTATGTGATCATCCAATATTCAAACAACGATTTGATTTTGGTCGAGTCAAACTCGTTTTTGCGAATAAGTACTCAAAGTACAAATTCTTGAATTAAATTAAACTACATCATTAAATCCAATTTAACATGTATTTAATACTAATTCACTATTCAATTCCAAATTAAATATTACACTTTATTTAATAAACCTTTAACGACTTAAATTCCAAATTTAATCGTGTCGGGTCTCAAAGCCCGATTAACGTCCAACGTCAATTCAATTCAAGTCTAATGGGCTTTAATTAATTTCTTTAAGGCGTGGGCTTCGGCAACCAAAGCCCAATCAAGGAGTAACCGCATAAGCCTAGAAATCAATTTAGGCCCATTAGGCCCAATTAAACTTTAAAGGTTTATAAGTTGTATTTGGGCTTAACGGAAGTGGCTTTGGGCCCAATTGGATCCAATCCAATTTGTCCAAATCCTACTTTGTACAACAAAGCCCAATAAGCCCATTTACAACATAATAAGCCCAAATCCAATTTAAGGCCTAAATAACTAAATTACATGAATCCAATTCCGCAATTTAATTACCTAAAGTGCATTACATGATTAATCACCCAAATCAATATTTCCAAAACATTAAATTAGCTTAATTAATCATGTTCATTATCATCATCACATGTCCAACACATAAATGAAAAATCAAACGCATTTACATGCTTCCAAAGTCTCGGCCAAAGAAGGTAATTTTATCCGATTTGAATTCAATCCAATTAATTACACAATCGACATCGAATTAACTTCCCGAATGATTTCATACACATCCAATGTTCAAAAATCAAAAAATCCAAGACATTATAGGGCATAATGCATTCGGCCACCTTAAGGAAATTGGGGATTTTTGTTCAATTCAAAATTCAATCCAATTAATCTTAAATTAACATCATCCTATATGATTCCAATTCATCCAATGAATCAAAATCAAAAAATTCCAAATTTCCAAATAGCCCTAAACTTTCGGCCAACACATATATTTTGGGGAAAATTATTCCAAATCAATTTTCATGAAATTGATCCAATCAAACTTCAATTCAACATCATTTAAACATGCTTAATCAAACAATTTAACTAAATCATGCTCAAAATCAATTTACCCAAATTTTAAGCCCTAAAAATTTCATGCTTGAACCTAGGCTCTGATACCATTGTTGGTTTTATCTAGGTCCCAAGATCATCAAACAAGCATGAATAAGTGTGAAATACATATCAAAGAAGTTGCGGAATACTTACATTGATCGGTCGAGACGATTTGGTGAAGAAAAAATTGATTTTGCTCCTCCAAAAACGCAACTGCAGTGACCAGTCCACTGCCTCACGTTTTTCAGTTTTGGTTCACTTTTTGAGCTTCGAATCTTCGTCGAACGATTCCCGGCTCGTGGGTGAGTTTCCCTAACACCTTCGTATGTCTCCTAGGAGTGTGCTAGCACTTGGATTTTGCCACAAAATCCTCAAAATTGGCTCACCATTTTCGCCCAAGCAGTGGCAGTTCACTGCCTTGTGCGTGAGCTTTTGGGAGAGAAAAAGAGATGAAGATTATGTGTTAGTTGGATTAGAAAAGTGTAAATGTTTGGTTTATATATTTTCCAAAATATATTAATGATTTACCAATTAATTTTCCAAAAGTCAAATGGTGTAAATCATTTAATTGATTTCTAAAATCAATTCATTTACCAAACATTCCAACCACTCCACTAACTCACATCAAGTCACATCTTTCATTCAATCAAGTGACAAGTTGTCACATCACTCAAAGTGACATTTGATTTGACGCTTGATGTGATGAATGATTTGACGCTTGATGTGACTTGCGTGCCGTACTCGAATTCAAAATACGAATGCGCTCGCAATCACTCTCGGGCTCGGGGTCGCTAATTCCTAATTAGCAAATTTTCCGTTGCGTCGTAATTAAATGATTACGCCTAGCGAATTCACTATTCATGTCGCTAACGAATTAATTCTAAATTAATTCGTTCGCCCGAATTAAAATCCAATTTCAATTTCGCGTCGAAATCCAATTACGATTGATATATCAAATATATCAATTTACCCGATTAATTCTAAATCAATCGTTTTCTCTCTTTAGACGATATTTTATCCCAGATAAAATATCTCCGTAATTAATCCCAGATTAATTTTCCCTCTCATCAAATTAATCCCAGATTAATTATGAGTGCGAGTCATACGTCATCGGTGTATCATTGGGATGCGACCCATGAGATCCCCGGATATGTTGGCAGTAAATACGGTCGTCGGACTATCCGAACACGTAAGTACCAAGTACTACGTTTTACCGATTCACAAGACAAGGTTGGCTTCTAGCAAAACGCCATGCCTACCCAATTCTCCGGAAATATTCTTACAGGAATATATAGATCTGTATCAGGCGTAGTATACAGTAGTATTGTGCATATCGGCCCAGTATCGGATTGTCACGTGCTAGGCCTGGGGCTGGATAAGTGTCTGTCCCGTACGAAGCACATGTCGGATGTCTGGTAACTAGTCTCTATAATCGGATATACATGACCTTGTCATATTATCCCGATGGCTGCAGCACCTCAGAGTACTAATACCGTATCCTGCGTGACATCATCTCCACTATGACTGGAGTGATACTTCCGTCTTGACATCACACCCAATACTCTACGATTCTCAATATACTCAGCTTCGGCGTACACAGAACCGGTTAGAGTCCTAGACGACCTCAACTAAAGTATATTGATTGTCGTAAGCATTAGCGGTGCAAGTCTCAGGTTAAACACAACCTATCGGTGAAACACAACCTCCTATCGCTCTTGCATGAGTATCCAATACCCAAATATATGAGAACTATGTTGTTGTGCCCTCACAACGTGCACAAGTGCAATACTAGCCTATTTCGCATTATCGATGTCCAGTCTCGATAATACTACGACTAGGGATATTTAATGATTAATCCTTCGTGGACTGATATTGTCTCATATCATCTCAATCCAGGAACTAATCATATGGACCTCTCTTCATTTATATATCTTAGGTGATCTAATCACAAATGATGAGAGTGCAATTTCCTTGTCACATAGTTAATTTGTACAACAACACTATGATCTGTACAAATAGTGACGTTATGGGTCATATTATCCAACATAATACAGTCGATGAAAGCTTGGCTTTCATGAAAATTCTCCGTAGAATTATTTGGAGAGACAACCTTTATTCTAGGAATAAGGATCTACTGGGATAGATCTAAAAAGTTGTTAGCACTCTCCGAGAACTCGTACATTGAAATAAATGTACGCGACCTGGTGTCTCATATACTTTGAGCATATGGAGTCACAATCAGGCCAATCCAAGTGATAGTCACTGGATCGATGTTAAGAACATCCTTTAGTATCTTAGATGAACTAAAGATGCTTTCTTATACAATGGAGAATGAGAACTTAAAGTGACTGGGTTCACTGCTGCAAGTTTCCTAACCGATAAAAATGACTGTAAGTCGTAATAAAGGTACTATATAGTTTGAATAACGGAACAGTGAGCTGGAAATCTTCAAAGCAAGATAATGTTACCGAATAAACAACAAAAGCGGAATTTTGCTGCAGCTGAGGCAACAATAGAAGCCTTTTGGATTGATAATAATCTTAATCAGATTATGAGTAGTTATCTTAGCAGCTGAGCTAGGCTACAGCACAGGCTAAAGAATTAATGGTCTCATCAACGATCCAGATATATACTTGAAATATTCATCTGATTCATTCGTATCATACATCGTGGCGATGTGATGATCGAATAAATCACATCAGATGATAACACTGTAAATCCGCTGACGAAAGTATTTTCTCAGTAGAAGTTTGAGCGAACCGTATATAGTTTGGGTGTAGGACACTTGAGTGATTGGCTATAGGCCAAGTGGGAGATTGTTGGACAATTATGATCCATAGCATCACTATTTGTACAGATCATGGTGTTGTTGTACAAATTAACTATGTGACAAAGGAAACTGCTCTTTTATCATTTGTAATTAGATTACAAAGATATATAAATGATAAAATATCCTTATGATTAGTTCCAGATTGAGATATATGAGATAGTATCAATCCACGAAGGTTTAATCATTAAATATCCATAGTCGTAGTATTATCGAGATTGGACATTGATAATACGGAATAGACTAGTATTACACTTGTGCGCGTTGTGGGAGAATAAGGGCATAATTCTCATATATTTGGGTATTGGATACTCATGCAAGTGTAATAGGAGGTTGTGTTTACTGATGGTACAGAAACAGCTTCGCTCGGGATAGACCCCTCGGAATTCCATTGGTAGTATGACTATGTGTCTATGGAAGTCCGAATCAAGGTCGGTGTATTTGGTCTTTACCTGAGACTTGCACCGCTAATACTTGCGACAATCAATATACTTTGGTTTTGGTCGTCCAGGGCTTTAACAAGTTCTGTGTACGCCTCTTCTGGGTATATTGAGAATCATAGTGTATTGGGTTTGATGTCAAGACGAAAGTATCACTCCAATCATAGTGGAGATGATGATCACGTAGGATACGGAACTGATGCTCTTATGTACTGCAGTCTTCGGGATAATATGACTAGGTCATGATTATCCGATTAAAGAGACAAGTTACCAGAGATCCGACATGTGCTTCGTACGGGGCAGACACAATTCCAGCCCCAGACCTAGCACGTGACATCCGATGCTGGATCGCAATACGCAATACTATGTATACTACGCCTGATATAGATCACATATTCCTTTAAGAATATTTTTGGAGAATTGGGTAGGGACGGTACTTTTCTAGATGCCAACCATGTCTTGTAAATCGGTAAAAGCGTAGTATTAGGTACGTACATGTTCGGATAGTTGGACGACCAGATTTACTGCCAATATATCCAGGGATCTCATGGGTCGTTTCCCGAAGATTCACCGATGACGTATGACTCGCACTTAATTAATATGGGATTAATTATAAGAGAGAGAAAATTAATCTAGGATTAATTACGGAGATATTTTATCTGGATAAAATATTATTTAAAGAGAGAGAACGATTAATTGGGAATTAATCGATAAAATAATACATTCGATATATTATACGAAATTTGATTTCGACGCGGAATTAAAATTAGATTTTAATTCGGGCGAACGAGTTAATTTAGAATTAATTCGCTAGCGACATGAATAGTAATTTTTCTAGGCATAATTATTTAATTAAATTTGATTTAATTACGTCGCAATGGAAAATTCGTTAATTCGAAATTAGCAAACCCGAACCCGGGAGTGTTTGCGGGCCCACTCGCATTTCAAATTCAAGTGCGGCCCACAAGTCACATCAAGCGTCACATCATTAGTCATTCAAGTGATGGATGTCTTGTCACTTTGAGTGATGTGATGTCTAGTCACTTTTGAGTGATGTGAGTTGTTGAGGGTATTAATTGCCATTTTGCCTAGAAATTTTGTTTGAATTTTTGAAAGGCATATACAAAATTTTGGAAATCAATTTTTGGTAATTGTTTTTTAGAAACACAAAAACCAACTCACTTCTTCTTCCTCTCTCTCTCATTTTTCGGCCAAGGGCCATTTTTCCTCTCACAATTTTTCCTTCAAAGCCGTGAGCACCATGGAGAAAAATGTGAAGATTTGTTGCAAATTTTCACAAGTGCTAGCACACATTTGGAGTCTTACAAAGGTGATAGGGAAACAAACCCTTGAGCATGGAATCATTTCCCAAGCTTGGAGCTTGACCGAAAATCATGGAGCACACAAAGAGGCCATTGCCAAAACCAACAAAGCAGGATGCTTGGAGAAGAATTTTTGTGTTCGTCGCATCCAAAAGCCGATCAAAGTGAGTATTCCGCAACTTAACTTTGTTGTATTCACACATGTTTTACGCTTAAATCGATCTTGGTTTGACCTTAGAAACCCAACAATGGTATCAGAGCCATGATTTAAGCATGAAATTTGATTAGGGTAAAATTAGGGTAAAAATGATTTGAGCATGTTTTGATGAAATTGATTGTTGATGTATGCTTGAATGATGATAATATGGTGTTATGCATGATCAATTTGATGAAAATTGGATTGGATCAATTTTTCCCCAAATCATTGGCTTGGCCGAATGGTGTGTGCCCTAAATGTCATGGTGATTTTTGTTTTTTGAATCATTGGATGAGTTTGAAAGACTTGGGAATTGTTGACTTAGGATTTAATTGGATTAAAATCGAAATTGGACAATAAACCCTAATTGCCGTGACTTTGAAGGATGGAAAATGATATGATTTTTTATTCAATTATGTTGGACATGTGTTGATGATGATTAGCATAATTAATTAAGTTTATTGGTATTTTGGAAATTTTAATTCGGTTAATTAATTATGGCTATACAGTTAGATTAATTTAATTGTGAAATTTGGAAATTGTAATTTAATTAATTGGGCTTAATTTGGAATTGGGCTTGTAAAGTTGTATTTGGGCTTAATGGGCTTGGTTGGGCCAAGTTTGGTTTAGGCTAATTGGTTGGATCCAATTGGGCCCAAAACCATATCCATAAAGTCCAAATATAATAAAATGGACCTATAATTTTAATTGGGCCTAATGGGCCTAAATTGGTTTCTTATCAAATAAAGGTGATTCCTTAAATGGGCTTTGGTATTTGGGTTTGACCCATATTGACCAAAGTCCATGCCTTATGAAATTAATTGAAAGCCCATTGGACTTTAATTAAATTGACATTGGATGTTAATTGGGCTTTGAGACCCGTAACGATTAGATTTGGAATCTAAGTCGTAAAGGCACATTAAAAAGTGTAATTATTTAATTTATAATTAAATATAGAATTAGTATTAAATACAAATTAAATTGGATTTAATATTGTAGTTTAATATAATTCAAGAATTCGTACTTTGAGTACTTATTCGTAAAACGAGTTGGACTCGCGCAAAATCAAATCGTTGTTTGAACATTGGATGGTCATTAATTTCATATTAATTAATTGGATTAGATTGATTGATAACATGCTTTGTGTGAATACATGGATGCGATGTATGAATAATGTGTATCGGATGGATATTAGATGGGTGAGGGCAATTTTGGAAATTGTTGTAATAAATTTAGAATTTATTAAATTGGACCTGCGTGTCCAGCCTATTACCTCTTGACTCTTTGTATTTCTCTTCTCACCTATTCCCCTCAATGTAAATGAGGCTTCTTTAGAAGTGTTATGTAATTGGGTAGAAGTAATATTTGTGCTAGCGGGAGAGAGGAAATGGAGAGATTTGTTCTAGGAACAAAATGTGTTAAGTATCCATCCGCATATCATTATTATTTTATTTATACGCGCCTTATTATGTTTTTAGAATGCATGTTTAAGGGTGTATGATGATGAGGCCTAACAAAGATAATTAATTGGTTGCCAATTACGCGAAAAACCCTAACAACATATTAAGGGTTTTTCCTTCCATTGAATGATTCATTCTCAATATCCAAGATTGGCACTGGTTTGTTGGCCAAAGTCAAGACCTTTGTCCATCGCGGATGTGTTTGAATCATGAAGGCTTTGTTCCATATCGTGTGTCTTGTCCAAGTTGTGATTTGTTGGCCGAAGTCAAGATCACTTCTTGTCCATCGACATCGATTACGAAGCTTTCCAAGGTCAATGGGTCCCGCTTAACTGGAATCATTAAGTTTGTTGTACCAAAGCCAAGGCTTAATTGATTCAGAGGAAAAAGGTTAGGAAATATATTGGATATATTGGCATAGATAAGATATATGTTTCGGACTTGGATGTCCACCTACTGGATCTAGGTATTGGATGGGATCCAATTGATCTTAGAGATCTACCTAGTTAATTATCATACAATTTGTTGGCCAAAGTCAAGATTGTGTGTTATTTAACGGGATCCTAGCCCACTAGGAAACAAGGTTTCCCGAGTACTCAACAGAGGGTTAGAGGCTCGCCGAAAAATAGTGGTCGGCAAGTATTAAATTTGCAAATTCATTTAGATACTTGCCAATACGCGCTCATTTCAAATTTTTCGTCATCAGATTAATATATTAGTTGGACTAATATTTAATCGTTGTTTTAATTAAACAGTTGGACTGTATTCAAACTACTTCAATGATAGTTGATTATATAATTGGATTATAGTAATCAATATATTTGAATTTAAACCAATTAAATTATAGTTGATTATATAGTTAGACTATAGTAATCATTATAATAAATAGTACCTAAAATTGTTGATTTGATAGTTAGACTATTGGAATCAAGATAATTGAAAGATTAGGGTTTAGAACATAATCCTGGGAGAAAATGTTTTTTAAAAGGCTTTAATTTTCAAATCGGGAATAAAATCTCAGGATAGTTCTGGGGACCGAGAAGTTACTTTATTTGATAGAGTGACGTCTCGAGCCTAAGCCTGGAGTTGAGCAAATAATAGAACATGATATTTGAAATATTCATGTGATGATAACTTTAGTGGTTAATCTGTTATGCTTGCCGCAAAGACTCCTTAATTTCTTAGTCAGAACTAAGGATTAGATCCTTATAGTATGATATTGAAATTGAAGGATCTTCATAGATCTATCCTTAGATCTTAGAAGTACAAATTGCATTAGAAAACTCTTGGAGAGTTAATGGCTATACTCAAGGAGACAAAGCTAGAGTTTGCAATAGGGCAAGAAGCGCAAGACGCATCATACTTCGATATCCCAGAAGGCCAAAGGCTTCTGGGGTGTGAAAAAGGGGGCAAAGGCAAAATCATTATAATCTTCTGGGAAGACATATGACATATCCCAAAATGTCTGCCTAAACTGTGGCAAACGGGGTCACTAGAAGCGTGACTGCCGTATGGACAAGGCAGACATGAAGGAAATGAAGACGGGCAAGGCTCCAACTTCAAATATGTTTGTCATCAACATGTTCACTTCTAGTATTAAAATAGGATTTTAGATACTAGATGTGGTACATAAATATACGTACTGGTGTGCAGAATCTGCTGATAACCAGGATGTTGACTTCAGTTGAGATTTATCTGCGAGTCGGAAACGGGACGAAAATCACTGTTTTAACCGTAGAAACCTAAGTTTAGGAACTACCATTCGGGTATGTACTTAAATTAGGAAACTGTTAAAATATAACTAGTTTGACTAGAAACATTATCTATATATCAAGGTTTAACCCGTTGCGGGTATACCTTTATATTCTAGAACACTAAAGTGTTTTATTTTATAAAGATGATATTGAGATAAACACATTAGATGTAAATAACAGTATTTATATTTTGAATATAAATAAATCTCAAACGTATAACATGACAAACAAATAGCTCAAACTGATTTAATCAGATGAGACTTATTTGTGTAATTGTTGTCTGGGACACAATTAACAAGACTCGTATATCCACACTTTCGAAGAGTGGATACTAGGACGGATTTGATTCTATTCAAATATTGTCTACGAATCTAGTTTATTAGGCAAAGTGCCTGAAATACTTTTTACTTGGTAAAAGTGCAAATGCCACCGATCTGTTAGCCCTCGTTCATAGTGACGTAAGTGGGACCATGTCTAGCTAGGCTAGAGGTGGATATGAATACTTCGAAACCTTTACTGATGTGGCATCGCGTTATGGTTATGTGTTTCTTGTGAAACACGGATCAGAAATTTTTGATGAATTCAAAGAGTTTCGACACGAAGTAGACAGACAGACCAACTAAAGTATTAAAACCGTCACGGTTAGACCATGATGGGAAATACTTAAGCAATCAGTTTCTCAAATACTTGAAAGAGTATAGTATTCTTTCAATGAGGACTCCTCACGGAACACATCAATTTGACGGTGTGTCCGAACAGAGAAACCAAATTTTGTTGGACATGTTAAGGTTAATCATGAGTCGCTCTTAGCTACCATTTCCTTCAAACGATACGCATTAATCAGTGCAAAACTTATTTTGAATATGGTTCCATAAAAATCTGTTAGACAGACTTCATATTAGATATAAACAGGAAAGAAATTGGGTTTTCTCATTCCTGAAAATTTGGGAATGCTGGGCATATGTTTGGATGATACCAAACTAGAACCCAAATTAGATAAGTGCCTAATTTGTGGGTTATCCTAGGGTAACCAAAGTATAGTACTTATACAACTCACATGAGAACAATTTAATTGTTGCTCACCATGCAGTTTTCCTAAGAGGAATACCGATATGCAGTGGTAAGTGGGAGGAAAGTAAAACTCGATGAAAATCAGAGTAATACTATTCCAGGCACCGATTCATTAATGGAACACAAATAGTTCATCAAGGATGAAACTATACCAATAATCTTCGAATACACAATAACCACGATAGTCAGAGAGAGTCAGAAAACAACTTGGAAAGTATGGGTTTCTGATCTCACCTCATAAAGATGTCAATCTTATTGAGGAATACGAACTGACTACGTTTGAGGAAGTGATACATGGTATCGACTCCCTATTATGGCAAAGTGCCATGAAGACCGAAATGGATTCCATGTATACCAACCAAGTTTAGACACTGGTTGTTGTACCGGAAGGCATTGTGCCTATTGGTACTATATAAGTCTTCAAGGAATACATACATTGAAGGCAACATACCAACGTACTAAGCTGGGCTTGTAGCGAAAATGTATCGTTATCAACATTTTGTCGATTACGAAAAAACCTTTTAATCGTTGCCTTAACGTGCTTAGCCAACCCCAGGCCTCTGGTGCGTCCTCGACCTTTCGCTGTACTCAACTCACCTGTGCTAGCAGAGACTCCATCAGGGCCAGCTGTCCCTGCTGATGTAGATGGAGTCGCATTAGACCGTCTGCGATTGCCCGGTGCCATCTGCAAACACACACAAAGTTGTAGGTTTCCATCATAATATATTTTTCGAAACATGAATTAAGAAACAAGTTTTAAAACATGAACTGAATACTTAAGTGGAAATCAAAAACTAAAAAAATATATAAATCCAAATCTTGATGTAAATCGTGTATAATTTAATCGTAAATTAAAGCTATGATATGTAAATGCTTAATTAGTGAATATGGAAGCATAAGACAATAACGCAAAGCCAAATCAATTTCTTATCTCCTATCCCCCTTTAACATGGATGGCCAGTGGCCAAGCAAAAGAAGCGACTTGAAAACTAATCAATCAAGTCAGAGCAAATTACTGGAAAACATGAACTATCTTTTGTTTACAAATATTTTCATAATATTTCAATTCTATTTTCTCAAGCATAAAAGGCTTCCATATTATAAACCATGAAAAGAAAGTTTTCTATTGGGCATCAATCTGGGCGAGAACAGCAGCAATTACTGCTATTCTTGTTCAAGAACAAGAACAACAATGTCTATTTGCAACCCCCTTAAGCTTCAATTCCTCTCAAACATTTCATGGAACACCTCTAATGCACCCAATAAATTTCCCCAACTCATTAATCAAAATACGAAAAATATACACATAAAGCCAATGAAATGTATCATCAATAACATTAAAGAGTGTTTGATTTGAAAACTTACCTTTAAAGCAGGCGTCGTCTGGAGAATGCTGAGAGAATAATTTTCTTTACTGCGTTCTAACAGTAGAGAGCCGAGAAGAATGTGAAACTGATTTTAGGGATTTAAGGGACTTTTATCGTCGAAATCATTTTCTTTTAGCGTCGAATAATTCTACACTAAAACGTTGCCGGGTAATTCAAAAATCACGGTTATTTTTTGGGGGAAATTTAATTTTTTCGTTTAGCGTCGAATTGTCTCAAATCGACGCTAAATGTCTAATATTTAGCGTCGATAAAGTATTTGACGCTAAATGTCTACATGTCTAATATTTAGCGTCAAGTATTATTTGGACGCTAAATTTAAGACCTTTAGCTTCGATTATTCTATTTTCGACGCTAAAGGTCTTAAATTTAGCGTCGATAATAGTATGCGACGCTAAATGTCTATATGTATAATATGTAGCGTCGATTATTATTTCGACGCTAAAGTTAAGACCTTCAGCGTTGAATATTCTCTTTTCGACGCTAAATTGCTAACATTAATAATAATAACAATAATATGATAGTTATACTATTAATAACAACAACAATCATTCAACCATATTTTAATAATAATTCAAAACAACAACCATTCATTATAATAATAAAAATTATTCATCAATCACATCATACACTAACTAGATTAGTCACTAATATCTTCGGTATTTGAGGATTCGTGACTGGTATCGGACTCATCTTCAGTTTCGAATTCTTCTTCATTTGCTACTTCCACGCGAACTTGTGAATGAGGAATTATCTCAACATCTATATTTTCTCGAGTTAACGTGATATTTTCATTAACGGTGACATTTGATAAATGAAATATCTGTTCAGAAACTTCAAATTTGTTAGAGACTTGTTCTGCTTCATCTGAAACTTCAACACTTTTTTTCTCCTGCGTGTCCCAAATGCCCCTATGTTGTAATTTTTATACCACCATCCATCCATTTCCTAGCTTTGGATCTGATATATATATCACTGACCGTGGTTGGGTATAAAAAATCTATGGATCATTCTTGTACCAATAACGTTGAACATTAATTGACGTTAGATGATTACTAACTTGAATTCTTCTCTTTCTGGCATTTGTGTCAAACCACTTGCATTCGAATAACACAATACGTCGTCTTGGTCTGTATATCAACTCAATGACTGATTGCAACACTCCGTAGAAGTCAATAATATCTGAGTTGTGTTCTCATTGGACTACAACGTTATGGTCACCACCACATTATAGCATTGTAATATGTTGCCTATAAAAAATGAGTTAGGTTAATGTATGGCAAAAAAAATATAGTTATGCACCAAAAATACTTATGTTAAATATGGTTGCACTTCATCGCAATTACTCAATATAAACCAATGCGTACGTTGAACTTCCTCAAATGTTAGTAATAAACTTGAACGAATCCTTCATACATTTCCAGGGAGGTAAGTTATATGGAATAACAATAACGGGCCACATGCTATAAGAAATGTATATATTCCCAAACAGGTTAAGACCATCAGAGGCAAGACCTAACCTGACATTACGGGGGTCCTCAGCGAAACAGGGGTACATGTCATCAAATTCCTTCCACTCAGTTCAATCCGCAGGATGTCTAAGTATGCCCTCCGCACTGATCCTCTTTTCATGATGCCACATCATGTCAGTCGCAGTGTGTCGTGACATGAACAACCTCTGCAGCCTGGGCGTTAAAGGGAAATATAGCAATATCTTTTGAGGCATTTTCTTCCCCATACCACGGACTTTGTACCGACTTTCACCATATATCGGACAATATTCAAGTGATTCATACTCGGCACGAAATAATACACAGTCATACTTACAAGCATGAATGGATTCATACCCCATTCCCAGATCACGCAATATTTTCTTTGCCTCGTAATACGACTTAGGCAATTCGCTTCCATCCGGTAACATTTGCCCCAGTAACTCTAGCATAATATCAATACTTTTATTGGTCATTTTGTTGATCACTTTAATGTGTAATAATTTCACAACGAAATTCAAGATCGACATTCCAGCACCTTCAAATGGAATTTTTTTTGCCTCATCAAGTAGTTCACTAAATAAATTTTGATCATTTCCACTTAACATTGGCATGTCACCACTAACACTATGACCAAGTTTTGGACCTTGTAACTCATGCAAAGCATCGGTTATCTCATCGTTTGCAGGTTGATTGTAACTACTGCTCCGTTCACTAGAATCAATAAACCGTGACTGAGAATTATACTGCTCACCGTGATAAATCCACGTACAGTAAGTTGGTGATATTCCCTGCATGTATAAATGATTATGAACTTCATCTAACCATTTCATTTTCCTATTCAAACAATTTGTACATGGACACCGAACACGACCTTCTGCATCAATGTGTTGCTTTGCGACTTCCATGAACTCATATACTCCATTACGATATTCAACACTTAATCTATCCAGCGAGCTATCCAATTTCTATCCATTTCAGCCAAATACCTAAATATAATAATATAATTATTAAACATCATATTACACTCATTAACATTACTACTTCGTTAATTATTTATTTAAGCTGCATATACATATATATTTAGTTGATAAATTAATTAGTTGACAGAAGAAATAAATTTAGTTAATTAACTAATCTACATATATGAATCATAAACCACTAACAAAAAGTATATAATAAACATAATCATAAAAAATGAAAATAATAAAGAAATATGAAATATTTAAGTCAGATATATAATTATTCTTTGCAAATATCAAGAAAAATAATAAAGAAATATGAAAGAAGATTTACCTTATGGAAAATCAATTACAATCTTATTTAAAATTTGTAGGAGAGTTGTGAGGTTGCAGAGGAGAGAGTCTCAGATTGCAGAGGATGAGAGAAAAAGCAGAGGGGGAGAAGGGTTGGTGGCATTCTGCATTTTAATATATTTTTAGTGTCGAATCCCCTTTTTCGACGCTAAATGTCCGATCTTTACCGTCGAATAAACAAATTCGACGCTAAATGTCTAATTTTTAGCGTCGATATTAAATTTAGACGCTAAAGATTAAAGGATTGTCGGTGGTATCTTCATAAACCTTTAGCGACACAACTTCATCGACGCTAAATGTCAAGTTTTTGACGTCGAATAAGTTTTTCGACGCTAAAAGTATAAAATTTAGCGCCGCAATTTATGTCGACGCAAAATATTATTGGAATAGCGTCCAATACTTTAGCGTCGAATAATTTTCGACTCTATAAGTCTTACTTTTATCGTCGAGATGATATTCGACGATAAAAGGTGAACATTTGGCGTCGAGTATGATGTTCGTCGTAAAAAGCTTGATAATTGGCATCGAATATGAGTTGCGACGCTAAAAGTGATTATTAGCATCGAAAGTGATTTCGACGCTAAAGTATTGAACGCTAAAAATCTATTTTCTTGTAGTGATAATTTACACCAAATTATAACTCATTCCTAATATATATATATATATATATATATATATAATATATATATATATATATATATATATATGGTAATAACATCAATTAAGTCCATTTGTAACAATATTACATTGTGAAATTTGAATGCATTATTTATTATACTGTCAATTTGGTCTACGTAGGGGCCTGTTTGATACTCACAGACAAGTTATATCGTATGTGAAAAAACTGTAAACAATCGGGGATTAAAATTATATTACTGCGAAATTGATTTCATGCAAGTCGTTGAAGGCCAGAAGATATCAGTTACGAAATGAAAGTACATTTTTATATTATCTCTATATTGTCCTTGATCTTTAGCATCACATAGAAAGAAACGATTATCTTCATTTAACACATCAGCAGCTACCAAAGTGAGATAAAACAAAAACTATTTTTGTTTTTTCACACATTCAATCACTGTTTTTAAAATCAGACCGGTTGGTTCGATCGATCTAATAGGGAATAGGCGTGGTCCGGTCCGGAAGAAATAAAAAATCAATCAGATAAAAAATTGATCAAAACCGATATAATTTTTTTAATTTTTTGGTATATTTAATTTTTAATTAAATAAAATAATTTATTACATAAGCCAATGTTGCAGGTTTTTTAAACATGATACAACCGGTCGAATTAGTTACCCATTAAACCTTTTACATTACCGGTTCGATTCTCAATTCGGTTCTAAAAACATTGCATTCAATCTACAATACAAACCCCTGATCACATTAAGGACTGCAAGGATCGAGCTTTGATAGACTTCTTTCTCTTCTTAGAACAATTTTCAGTTTCATCATCAACCTCATTATCATTGTGGGTAATGCTCTTAATTTGATTATGTTCCTCCTCATTTATTATAATAACATTACTGTTTCCTTGAGATTCATCAGCTGATCTCTTTTTCCCCCAACTTGGACCAAACCCGGAATAATAGTAAAATTGATCTTGATTGGAACCTTTTCCCATTGTGGCTCGAGATTTGCATAGCGATTCCTTAAACCCACCAAATTCATTATCCAAATCCTTATCTTCAAAATTTACCACGACCGTCTGCAAATTCAATGGACTGCCACTACATATATAGATGATACATAAATAATCATTATGACAGCCAGTTATCCGTCATATATATTAAATTCTTGAATAATTAATTACTCAATAAATAAAATATTCTTAAACGAGAAACAAAACAAGATCACCCTTTTACTTCGACAATAGAATGATTTAAATGAGACTAAATTCTGTAAAGATTTCTATCTGAAGAAGAGTACTGATTTACCTCCCACCACCATTAAAATTGCCTAAGCCTCCATATTCTTCTGTAAAGTTATTTTCTCGTTCAAACTGTTCAGATAAAACCATAGAGAGAGTGAGAAAGAGAGAGAGAATATGCTGAAAAATGAAAAACGTCGATTGACCTAATTGGGAATATGGAGTTATATAGACGACAAAAATAAAATTAGGGTTTGGTGAAACCCTAATAGGATAATGGAGACCAAAAAGCTAGACATGTTACCAGGTTGAGAGTCGTCTCTGTTTCTTCTGGGAAGTCAATAGCATCCCATGGCGACTGGTTCAATTGGCACTCATATGGCCTTATCAACTCTACTGCCATAAATGAAGAGAGCCTCACGTTCCTGCGAATCCTCATTTTGAAGTTATATCATTGCAGAGCTTTCTTAAGCCAAACCAGCCCTTTCTCTTATGCTTCTTACTTAATAATTACACCTTTGCTATGTATAATTTTCTTTTTTTCATGGACAGTTCTGACCTCTAATTCTTCTTTGATTTCCAAAATTTTTTCAGAGTACGAAACAGACATTCAGTTACTATATATTATTATAGGTCATTTGATTTATTGAAACATAACTGCGAAAAGAAAATAATAATCAGTACATTGGTTTATCATTAGAATCTTAAATCAGAGTTAATTTCTAGCTTATTGCTTATATGGAAGTTTATTTGTGAGATTTAATTAATTTTCTTGTGCGCCATTGATTTATCCTGTGTCGTTCCTACAGAACACCATTGTCTTTTGCACCATATATATTTCGTAGGGTAGAGGGTAATTTTGTCTATTCAATTGATATATTTTATTCTTATATGGAAATGATATTAGGACAGACTTGAATATACTTGTCACTGGCAAAAAAGTAGAAACGCTACGTGTCATTTTGAGGCTAGTTTTTGAAGAAAATAAAATGCATTTTGCTGTAGACCTTATCGATCTTATAGCTGATATAGTAGCTTATAAAATGTGGAATAAAAGTTAAAAGCAAAAATTTATAAGAAAAATAATTTCAGATGAAATTATCATTTTATGAGAATATAAATTAATATTAATTGTTTGTTTGATATAATATTTAAATGTTAGTTTATAAACTCCTTAAATTTTTCACCAAACCATGCCTATAACTAGCCAAATATACAAAGCCCTGCTCACCTATCCTAGGAATCAAAACATTGAATTAATATGAGCCCAGTTGGCCTTCATGAAGATCGTTGTAAGATGTAGATAATGATTTTTCATCCCGAGAAAGTTTAAATATTGAGGAGGGGTAGAATGAAATTTGTATATGGTCAAGAGAGGATGATAAAGGTCCAAGGATTCAAAGAGGCTGATGTCAGACAGATAAGCCCGACCCCACTATACAGAGGAATGTTTCTGAGGGCAGAGCCTGCTGGTAACGAAACAGGTTGAGATACCGACTCGACTTGAAGAAGAAATGTTAGTTTTGATTTTGTTTGAGTATTCGTGGAAACCGACCTGAGCTGGTCACTATTTGTGGACCCGACCTAGTTGAAGTTGTCAGGAAGTTTGACCAAGCATTATCCAGCTTGGCGTGATAACCCAAGGAACGAAGCTGGGATCACAAAGTTTGCTTGGAGTCATATGACATATGCCATAATTAAAATGATAAATTTCTAGAAGGCTAATTATGATTGTGGGAGAAAAAACAGTTCTCAATGGAAGTAATCCATGCTAGCAGCCATAAGGCAATGCAGTGACAGGGAAGTGGTAGAGGAGAGCCGCCATAGGCCAGAGGAGAGCCGCCATAGGCCGTCAGAGGATGTCCTAGGACGGTGCAGTGACAGTGAAATGAGCTATTCTGATTGGCGTATTTAAGAGTAGTTTAAGAGAGTTGCGATGACAATGATGACATGGGCTGACATCATTGGCGATGAAATATTGAATTTGGAAGCCTATATAAAGGGGTCGAATATTCAAATTCAAGGGACATCAATTTTCGCATCTCACGACTTGTAAAAGAGATAAGAGATTAAAAACTAATAATAGAGAGAGAAAATTGGTAGGTTACCTAACCAAGCGAGTGAGTTGTAACGGATTAGTGTAGGACCTGAGGTATTGTAAACTCCTCATAAGCTCAGCACCCCACTTGTAGCTCGGGTCGGTATTGACCCTGAGAATTAATAAAATACCCTCTTACTCTCGTGGACGTAGGTTGAAGCCACTCTCCGCCAAACCACGTAAATCCTTGTCTCTTTGATTATCTGTTTGTTTGCTAAGTTTGCTTTGATTCCCTATTAACCAAACAAATTCACATATGAGATAGGTTTATTCGAGGGGTTAATTTTTCATATTACCATTGGAACGAAAAATATTCGTTAACAGTAACGATTATTATACACAAAATTATCAGGCACAAAGGAATATGGGTTGTGTTGATAGAATATTACTAGATTTATGTTTAATAATTAATATTTACGGTTGCATTGATATTATCCAGTTATTTATTAACCGACCTACATTATTAACATATTAAGCAATGCTTTGAAAATAATTGTTGTTAGCTCTGAAGATTACCAATTAAGTATCAGGTAAATTTTATTTTTTAAATTATTATAAGTTATAAAAGTAGTTATATGCCTTGTTTCATCTTATTTTCAAATTGTTGTAAAAATACAAACGACTTATTTGAACATAAAGTTAAATGAAATTTAGTTACAAATTGTAATATCCCGAAATAATGGACACGTTACCAGCAGGGGATGAGCTGAAATCATCTTCATAAGCCTCATGTTTACATAAAAACGGACATGATGCGTCCTAAATTTATGCGACATGGAATACTATCATGTACCAAAATATAACTTGTAATGAACAACAAATACATATGAGGACCTCAGGTTCGTTACTCAAGACAAATCAAATACTAATCGTCAATACTTAAGGGTTCTGTACTCATAATTATACATACAAATTAATACTTATACTTATATATATACAACAACGTGCTCGGCGTGACTCAAGACATAAACATAAGCAACTTGATTTCGTCTTCAACTTGGGTGATTCGTCTTCTCGAGAATGACTTTCCAAAAGCTTGAATGGTTGACCGACCTGGTTTCTAACTTGAAAAACCAGAACCTGCTTTTGTGTGAGTTATAAAGCTTAGTAAATAATTATACTCATATCATAAATGAAAAAAATATTGAAATAATAAATAATCACACACACATATATATATAAGTTTTTCAGAAAACCATTAAAATAATGTGTTGTTATGCATGGAAGCATATAATTACTGGGTCAACGAAAAACGATAACGATATACAAATTTAGAACTTAAAAAAAACTATACTTGAACTTATACTAAAAAATTTTCAAAGTTCGTACTACTCTTCACCCCATTTATATACAAAGTCTTTTGAAAATACTAACATATACTAATCTAGAGACTGAATTCATAAGGCATACATAATACGAAATCAAAACTTTAAAAAAAAAACTATAATTAAGAACTACAATATCCAAATCATTTGGAATCTAAAGTTAAACTATTTTATCATATATCAGAATATGAAACATATTTGAAATATAATCAAATCGGAAAGTTTAAAACTTTTTTTAGTAATAACTCAAGTGCTAATATTTATACATAATACATTTTGAGCATTCAAATCCAAGACACATATAATTACATATATGAATTCAGAAAATATAACTGGTGCAGAACCTCAAATTCTATACATAACAATCGAATGCATACAACTTCAGAAAGCTTACTTTTATTCATACATATACGGAAAATATTTCAAACTTCAAAGTTTTCATATATACCTTTCACGTACAAACCATCAAAAATACATACATGTACAAATCCAAGATCTTAACTCATTTAAGACCTTTAAAATATTGTATAACCGATAATAGAGACATACAAGACTTTTATAAATCAAAAGTCACCGTATAGCGAGATTAAGAGTCAGAATGTCCAAATAATAAATGACCAAGTCATAAACAAACATATGTAATGGTTTATGCATAAAGTACTCGATCGTATGAGACAAACGTCGTTCAAATGAAATTCCTAACCAGTACCTCTATGATGAATGCGTACCAATAACAGATACTTATTGTATCCCACATCATCATCATAACATATCATGTTACTAAGAAATTATAAATCTATCCAAACCCGTAACAAATATATCACACATATTTTAAAACTACAAAAAAATTGGCCTATTAAGTGAAATGTAAAAATCAGAAATTTCTTCATTACTATTACTTATCAAAATTTAGAAAAATAGAAGTTGTTGATGGTGTTTTTTAAGCACTATGATATTTAAGCGGTACGGCAGGGGTAAAAGGGTAACTCCCTTCTTGATCGAGATCATTAAAGCCGACCCGACCACATAAGTGAGGGCCGAGCACTTAATGGTAGGTGACCGACCACTTCGGTTCGGATGACCGAGCATTATCAGATCGGTGGCAGCATTCTCAGTTCAAATGACCATCATGAGCGACCTCATGAAGACCGACCAGATAGCGATATATGCTCCAGAAGATGACATCCTATTCTTGCGGATAAGATGACAAGTTATCCTATTTTTTTATGGAGAAAACTAGTGAGTCAGAGTCCTGATAGGATAAAGAAAGTAAAGGGAATAGTTTTGACTATGAATCCTTATGGGAAAAGGAAATTATTTCAACTAGGAAATTCTTATAGGAGAATGAATCTTATTTCTACACTATTATAAATAGGAGGGTAGAGCATAGGTAAAAGGGGAGTGGAGTTGAGATCAGAATCATTACCATCAGACTTGTAAAAAATAAGACGCAGAGCTGAGAAACGTGTTTGAGTAATAAAAGTATCATCTTTTTTGCGCCCGCGGACGTAGGTCGTGTTAGTGTTCCTTGAACATTCATAGGATCTAATAAGCATGAAAAACATTGCATATGATCATAATAAGGTGCGGAATAAACTTACAATGAGTGGATAGAGCTTTAAAACTTTTGAGAGGATGAACTCCAAGTTCCAACCTTTTGATGATTCCAAGCCTTTGATGAATCCAAGCTTTTGAGTAGTTTCCCTTTTGATGATTCCAAGCTATTGAGTAGTTTCCCTATCACCTTTGTCAACTTCCTTAGTGCTAGCTTTTAGTTGATTTGAAACAAATCCAAGAGATGAGAAGCTTGAGGAATTCGGCCAAGCCCTAGGGAGTTCTCTAGGGTTTTTCAATTTTCATCTAATGAATAGTGTTATGTAACAAGTGTAGAGATTTTCTTTTTGTTATTCACCTTTAGGTAAAACTATTTCACCCTTTTTACCCTAAACTTGGTAGGTTTGGTAAATGGTTTACAAAAAGTAAAACAAGGTGGTTGAGTGGTTGGTGGCTTGGCATAAATGCCAACTACCACCACCTACCACACATGTGAAGTGGGCCCCACATATTTGAATTCAAAATTCAAATATCTCTACGAACATTTGCCGCGGCTCGGTTCCGTTTAATCCGATTAAACGAACTTCCATCGTTAAATAATTAAATCTAATTTAATTAAATATCGATGCCTCGCAAATATATTACGATCGACGTTTACGAATTAATTCTAAATTAACTCGTTCGTTCGCATTAAAGTACGACTTTAATTTCGTAACAAAATCCAATTCGTATTAATATATCCGATATATTAATTTTAGCCCATTTAAATAAATTAAATAGAAAAATCAAATTTAACTATTAAATTTATTTTACCGATTAATTCCAAATTAATCGCGTTCTCTCTCTACTGAACACATTTAATCCCGGATTAAATAAAGCCCCAATTAATCCCAGATTAATTTTCTCTCTCTAAATTAATCCCAGATTAATTATATTTTAAGTCAACTGTCATCGGTGAATCTTTGGGAAGCGACCCAAGAGATCTCTGGATATGTTGGCAGTAAATCCGGTTATCGGACTATCCGATAAAGTGAGTACCTCGTACTACGTGCTTACCGATTTACAAGACATGGTTGGCTTCTAGCAAAGCACCGTGCCTACCCAATTCTCCAGAAATATTCTTACTGGAATATATAATCTATGTCAGGCGTAGTATACGTCGTATTGCGTATTGCGATCCAGTATCTGATGATCACATGCTAGGCCTGGGGCTGGAGAAGTGTCTGCCCCGTACGAAGCATATATCGGATATCAAGCAACTAGTCTCTTTGAATCGGATAATCCTGACCTAGTCATATTATCGCGATGGTTGCAACACTTATAGAGAACCAGTTCCGTATCCCTGCGCGATCATCATCTCCATATGTCTGGAGTGATACTTCCATCTTGACATCACACCCAATACACTACGATTCTCAATAGACCCAGAAGAGGCGTACACAAAACCTGTTAAAGTCCTGGACGACCAAAACTAAAGTCTACCGATTGTCGCAAGTACTAGCGGTGCAAGTCTCAGGTTAATACCATATACACCTACCCTGACGCGGACTCCCATAGACACACAGACATACCACCAATGGGATTCCGCGGGGTCTATCCAGAGCGAAGCTGTTTTCCATACCATCGGTAAAACACAACCTCCTACCGCACTTGCATAAGTATCCTATACTTAAATATATGAGAACTATGCCATTGTGCCCTCACAATGCGCACAAGTGCGATACTAGTCTATTCCGCATTATCGATGTCCGATCTTGATAATACTACGACTAGGGATATTTAATGATTAAACCTTTATAGATTGATACTGTCTCATATCATCTCAATCCGGAACTAATCATATGGACTTTTACCATTAATATATCAAAGTAAATAAATTACTAAACGGTAAATGGGCAATTTCATTACTACATAGTTAATTTTGCAAAATAATACAATATCATTTATAAAATAGTGACGCTATGGGTCATAACTGTCCAACAATCTCCCACTTGGCCTATAGCCAGTCACTCAAGCATATGATACCTGAACTATGTATATGTCGCTCAAACTTTTGCTGAGGCAAAGCTTTCGTCAGCGGATCAGCTAAGTTATTATCTGATGCGACCTTCTCGATCTTCACATCGCCACGATGTATGATCTCACGAATCAGATGAAAACATCGAAGAACATGCTTGGACCGTTGATGAGACCGCGGTTCCTTAGCCTGTGCTATAGCCCCGTTATTGTCACAATACAATGGAACGGGCTCAGCTGCCAACGGAACTACTCCTAATCCAATTAAGAATTTTCGGATCCAAACTGCTTCCTTTGCTGCTTCAGCTGCAGCAATATACTCCGCTTCTGTTGTTGAATCGGCAATAGTATCTTGCTTGGAAGATTTCCAGCTCACTGCTCCGTTATTCAAACAAAATATGTACCCAGATTGCGACTTAGATTCGTCTTTGTCGGTTTGGAAACTTGCATCGGTAAACCCAGTTACCTCAAGTTCTCCACCTCCATAGATTAAGAAAGTATCCTTTGTTCTTCTAAGATACTTAAGGATATTCTTAACCGCCATCCAGTGACCTTCACCTGGATCGGCCTGATAGCGACTACACATGATCAAAGCATGGGAGACATCAGGTCGTGTACATATCATGACATACATGATCGATCCGACTGCCGAGGCGAACGGTATCCGACTCATATTGTCTCTCTCATCTTGAGTCTTAGGACATATGTCCTTAGATAGATAGACATCATGTGACATTGGCAACAGTCCCCTCTTGGACTGATCCATGTTGAATCTCTTCAACACTTTGTCAATATATGTATTCTGGGAGAGACCAAGCAGCTTTCTAGATCTATCCAGGTAGATCTTTATTCCTAGAATAAAGGCTGCTTCTCCCAGATCTTTCATGGAGAATTTCAATGAAAGCCAAGCTTTCACCGACGTTAACATGGGAATGTCATTACCGATAAGCAATACGTCGTCAACATAAAGGACAATAAAAGTCAGTGCTCTCCCACTAACCTTCTTGTATACACAAGGATCATCTTCGTTTTGAATGAAATCATATTCTTTTATGATCTCATCAAAACGTTGGTTCCATGACCGCGATGCTTGTTTCAGTCCATAAATGGACTGATTTAACTTACAAACCTTGTTTGTAAGTTTAGGCACGATAAAACCATCAGGCTGTTGCATGTAAACATCCTCCAAAAGGTTTCCGTTAAGGAAAGCGGTTTTAACGTCCATCTGCCATATCTCGTAATCGAAATATGCAGCTATTGCAAGCATTATCCGAATGGATTTAATCATGGCAACAAGTGAGAAAGTTTCGTCATAATCGACACCATGTCGTTGACGATACCCCTTCGCTACAAGCCTAGCTTTGTACGTTTGTACGTTGCCATCCATTTCAGTCTTCTTCTTGAAGACCCATTTGCAACCAATAGGCTTTACGCCTTCTGGTGCATCAACCAGTGTCCAAACTTGGTTGGTGTACATGGAATCCATTTCGGCCTTCATGGCTTCTTGCCATAAAGTGGAATCGATACCTTGTATCGCTTCCTCATACGTAGCTGGTTCTGTATCCTCAATGAGATTAATATCTACATGAGGTGAGATCAGGAACCCATACCTCTCAGGTTGTATCCTGACTCTCTCCGGCCTACGCGGTCCTTGTGTAATAGAAGATTGTGGTACAGTTTCATCCCTGATGGACTTTTCTTGTTCCGTTGAGGATTCTGTGCCAGGAACAGTATCACTCCGATTTTCATCGAGTTCTACTTTCCTCCCACTAACCACTGCATTCAGGAATTCCTTCTCAAGGAAAACCGCATGTAGAGCAACAAATACTTTGTTCCCTTGTGGGTGATAGAAGTAATATCCTTTGGTTTCCTTAGGATATCCTACGAATAGGCATTTATCTGATTTGGGGTCAAGTTTGGTACCTTCCAAACGTTTGACGTATGCCCAGCATCCCCAAATCTTCAGGAATGAGAAACCCGGTTTCTTTCCTGTCCATATCTCATATGGTGTCTGTTGTACAGACTTTGACGGAACCTTATTCAAAATAAGAATTGCACTGTTTAATGCATATCCCCAGAAGGAAATAGGTAGCTCAGTGCGACTCATCATAGACCTTACCATGTCCAACAGAGTTCAGTTTCTCCGTTCAGATACACCGTTTAATTGCGGTGTTCCAGGAGGAGTCCACTGTGAAAGAATACCATATTCTTTAAAGTAATCTAGAAACTCATTGCTTAAGTATTCGCCACCACGGTCCGACCGTAATATCTTTATACTCTTGCCGGTCTGTTTTTCAACTTCGTGTCGAAACTCTTTGAATTTCTCAAAAGTTTCCGACTTGTGTCTCATAAGATACACATAACCATAACGCGATGCATCATCCGTAAAGGTTACGAAGTATTCGTATCCACCTCTAGCCTGGCTAGACATGGGCCCACAAACGTCACTATGAACGAGGGCTAACAGTTCGGTGGCGCGTACACCTTTACCGCTAAAAGGTGATTTAGGCATTTTGCCTAATAAGCAAGATTCGCAGACGTCATATGAATTTGGATCAAATCCGTCCAAGTACCCACTCTTCGAAAGTGTGGATATGCGAGTCTTGTTTATGTGTCCTAGACGACAGTGCCACATGTAAGTTTCATATTTATTACTTAGTTTGAGCCTTTTGTTTGTTACATTATATGTTTGAGATTGATTTATATTCAAAATATAAAGACCATTATTAGCATCAGCGGAACATATCTCAAAATCATCTTTATAGACAAAACACCCAGTGTTTCGGAATACAATAGTGTACCCGCATTGGTTAAACAAGATACAGAGATAATATTCCTAGTCAAACTAGGTACATAATAACAATCATTAAGTTCAAGTACATGCCCCGATGGCAGCTCTAAAACAAAAGTGCCAACGGCCAAAACGGCGACTGGTGCCCCATTTCCAACGCGTAGATCAATCTCCCCTGAGGTTAGTCTCCTGCTAATTTGCAGATCCTGCACATCAGTACATATATGAGTACCACAACCTGAATCAAAAATCCAATTTTTAAAACTAGAAGTATTAATGTTTATCTCTATAACAAACATACATGAAGCCGGTGCCTTGCCCGCTTTAATCTCCTTCTGGAGCGCCTTGTACTCACGGAAGTCAAGCTTCCAGTGACCCTGCTTGCCACACTGTAGGCATACATCCTGAGACTTGTCCTTTGGCTTCCCAGAAGCCTTTGACGCCTTGGCCTTGCCCTTTCCCTTATACTTCTTCTTCTTAACACCACCAGTTGCCTTAGGCCAAGCCTTGGCAGATAGTGATGTTTGAGCAAAATGCACCTCGCGCTTGTTGCCCTTGAGAAGCTCCTTCTCAGCCTCTTTGAGAATTGATAATAACTCTCCAAAAGTATCATCAGTGTTCATCAAGTTATAGTTTATGATGAACTGTCTCCAGGTATCGGGGAGCGATTGTAGGACCATGTCCACAGTAATCTCAGCCTCCAAGACTATCCCCAGTTTGGCTAACTCATCAATGTCACCAATAATCTGAACCACATGGGATTCAACAGACATGCCTTCTGACATGCGTGAGCGGAAGAGCTTCTTCACCAACTCATATCTCTCCATCCTCTTGTTAGAGCGGTGGAGATCGTGCAATCTTTCCATCATGTTATAAGGATCCAAGTCCCTATTTTGACGACGAAAATGCTGAGTCATAGAAGCAAGCATAATGGACTGAGCCGTGTCACAGTCATTGCTGTGAGTCTTCCAAAGCTCCAGCTCAAGTGGCTCAGTGGGCTTAGGCCCGAGAGGTGTCTGTATCGTATACAGTATCCTCTCTGCCCCAAGGACTATCCTTAGGTTCATTTCCCAATCGGCAAAGTTCGTGCCCTTGAAGACATTTTTGCCCATGAAAATGTCTCGGACATTTCCCTTTCCAGTCATCTTGGCTACGATAGTCCAACTATCTAGTCAACGATATTTGGGTACAGTCTAACTGTTACAAGAAAAATAACATTTTATTAGTCCAACTAAATAATTATGACGAAATAAATTTGAAAGCGCGTAAAGCTAAGTATCTGAATGAAATTGAAAATTCAATACTAGCCTCCCACTATTTTTCGGCGAGCCTCTAACCCTCTGTCGAGTACTCGGGAAACATAGTTTCCTAGTGGGCTAGGATCCCGTTAAATAACACACAACCTTGACTTTGGCCAACAAGCTGTATGAAACTTAACTAGGTAGATCTCGAAGATCAATTGGATCTCATCCAATTCCTAGATCCGGTAGGTGGACATCCAAGTCCGAAACATATATATATATATATATGCCAATATATCCAATATATTTTCCTAACCTTTTCCTCTGAATCAACTAAGCCTTGGCTTTGGCACAACAAGCTTAATGATTCCAGTTAAGCGGGACCCATTGACATGGAAAGCTTCGTAATCAATGTCGATGGACAAGAAGTGATCTTGACTTTGGCCAACAAATCACAACTTGGACAAGACACCGATATGGAACAAAACTCTTATGATTCAAACACATCCGCAATTGACAAAGGTCTTGAATTTGGCCAACAAACCAATGCCAACTTTGGATCTTGAGTAAGAATCACTCAACGGAAGGAAAAACGCTTAATATGTTTTTGAGGGTTTTTCGCTTAATTGGCATCCAATTAATTATCTTTGATTAGGTCTCATCATACACCCTTAAGCATGCTTCTAAAACATCATAAAGCGCGTAAAGTAAATTAATAGCGATATGCGGATGGATATATAACAAATTGTTCCTAGAACAAATCACTCCATTTCCTCTCCCCGGCTAGAACTATTCTATTCCTACCCAATTACAAAATACAATAAAGAAACCTCATTTACATTGAGGGGAATAGGTGAGAAGAGAATTACAAGGAGTAAAGAGATAAAAGGCTGGAAACGCAGGCCCAATTTAATAAATTCTAAATTTATTACAATTTCCAAAATTTCCCTCACCCTTCTAATATCCATCCGATATACACTATTCATTCATCACATTCATGTAATCATACAAAGCATATATTACAACCAATCTAATCCAATTAATTAGTCTTTAATTATGTGACCATACAATGTTCAAACAATGATTTGATTTGCAAGAGTCAAACTCATTTAAGAATAAATACTCAAAGTAAGTATTCTTGAATTATATTGAACTACAATTTTAAATTCAATTTATTTGTATTCAATACTAATTCCAATTTAATTCCAAATTAAATACATACACTTATTTATTTGCCTTAAAGACTTGGATTCCAAATCCAATCTTAATGGGTCTCAAAGGCCCAACAACATGCAATGTAATTTTAATTAAAGACCAATGGGCTTTTAATTGATTCTTAAGGCATGGGCTTTGGCCATAATGGATCAAACCCAAAATTCCAAGGCCCAATAGGAATCACCCTATTGCCAACAAATCAATTTAGGCCCATTAGGCCCAATTAAAATCTTTAAAGGGTCAAGTGATGTATTTGGACTTAATGGAATTGGTTTTGGGCCCAAATGGATCAAATCCAAAACTCCAAAACCAAACTTGGTCAAACCAAGCTCATTAGGCCCAAATACACACTTTTAGCCCATCTCATTTTAAAGGCATATATTAACATAATTATAATATTCCAAATATCACAATTATTTTAATTAAAGTGTATTAGCCATAATTAATTAATTAAACTCAATATTTCCAAAATATCAATTAACTTAATTAATCATGCTTAGTCCAATAATTCATGCTTAACACAAAATCAAGCCAAAACACATCATTGCATGCTTGAGACATATGAAACCTAAAATCATCATTTCATGCTCAACATGCACTTTGATTTTAACATGAACATTATAGACATTGATTCTAATCATATTAAACCAACTATCAACATTTAAACATGCATCTAAACATATTATTTCATGTTACAAAAAATAAAATCTGCACAGTGCACTGCTATGTATATTCGGCCACACTAACAAATTTTTATTTTTTGTTTCTTTTGATTTATTTCAAATCTAATCATGCATAACTCTAAGTTATCATGTTGTAAACATACTCAAAACATCAATTTTAAAAAATCATGCTCAAAATATAAAAGCCCCAAATTTTAGGTCCAAGAACCCTAGAAATTTTCATGCTTAAATTAGGCTCATGATACCATTGTTAGTGTTCCTTGAACATTCATAGGATCTAATAAGCATGAAAAACATTTCATGTGATCATTATAAGGTGCGGAATAAACTTACAATGAGTGGATAGAGCTTTAAAACTTTTGAGAGGATGAACTCCAAGTTCCAACCTTTTGATGATTCCAAGCCTTTGATGAATCCAAGCTTTTGAGTAGTTTCCCTTTTGATGATTCCAAGCTATTGAGTAGTTTCCCTATCACCTTTTTCAACTTCCTTAGTGCTAGCTTTTAGTTGATTTGAAACAAATCCAAGAGATGAGAAACTTGAGGAATTCGGCCAAGCCCTAGGGAGTTCTCTAGGGTTTTTCAATTTTCATCTAATGAATAGTGTTATGTAACAAGTGTAGAGATTTTCTTTTTGTTATTCACCTTTAGGTAAAACTATTTCACCCTTTTTACCCTAAACTTGGTAGGTTTGGTAAATTGTTTACAAAAAGTAAAACAAGGTGGTTGAGTGGTTGGTGGCTTGGCATAAATGCCAACTACCACCACCTACCACACATGTGAAGTGGGCCCCACATATTTGAATTCAAAATTCAAATATCTCTACGAACATTTACCGCGGCTCGGTTCCGTTTAATCCGATTAAACGAACTTCCGTCGTTAAATAATTAAATCTAATTTAATTAAATATCGATGCCTCGCAAATATATTACGATCGACGTTTACGAATTAATTCTAAATTAACTCGTTCGTTCGTATTAAAGTCCGACTTTAATTTCGTAACAAAATCCAATTCGTATTAATATATCCGATATATTAATTTTAGCCCATTGAAATCAATTAAATAGAAAAATCAAATTTAACTATTAAATTTATTTTACCGATTAATTCCAAATTAATCGCGTTCTCTCTCTACTGAACACATTTAATCCCGGATTAAATAAAGCCCCAATTGATCCCAGATTAATTTTCTCTCTCTAAATTAATCCCAGATTAATTATATTTTAAGTCAACTGTCATCGGTGAATCTTTGGGAAGCGACCCAAGAGATCTCTGGATATGTTGGCAGTAAATCCGGTTATCGGACTATCCGATAAAGTGAGTACCTCGTACTACGTGCTTACCGATTTACAAGACATGGTTGGCTTCTAGCAAAGCACCGTGCCTACCCAATTCTCCAGAAATATTCTTACTGGAATATATAATCTATCTCAGGCGTAGTATACGTCGTATTGCGTATTGCGATCCAGTATCTGATGATCACATGCTAGGCCTGGGGCTGGAGAAGTGTCTGCCCCGTACGAAGCATATATCGGATATCAAGCAACTAGTCTCTTTGAATAGGATAATCCTGACCTAGTCATATTATCCCGATGGTTGCAACACTTATAGTGAACCAGTTCCGTATCCCTGCGCGATCATCATCTCCATATGTCTGGAGTGATACTTCCATCTTGACATCACACCCAATACACTACGATTCTCAATAGACCCAGAAGAGGCGTACACAAAACCTGTTAAAGTCCTGGACGACCAAAACTAAAGTCTACCGATTTTCGCAAGTACTAGCGGTGCAAGTCTCAGGTTAAGACCATATACACCTACCCTGACGCGGACTCCCATAGACACACAGACATACTACTAATGGGATTCCGCGGGGTCTATCCAGAGCGAAGCTGTTTTCCATACCATCGGTAAAACACAACCTCCTACCGCACTTGCATAAGTATCCTATACTTAAATATATGAGAACTATGCCATTGTGCCCTCACAATGCGCACAAGTGCGATACTAGTCTATTCCGCATTATCGATGTCCGATCTCGATAATACTACGACTAGGGATATTTAATGATTAAACCTTTATGGATTGATACTGTCTCATATCATCTCAATCCGGAACTAATCATATGGACTTTTACCATTAATATATCAAAGTAAATAAATTACTAAACGGTAAAAGGGCAATTTCATTACTACATAGTTAATTTTGCACAATAATACAATATCTTTTACAAAATAGTGACGCTATGGGTCATAAATGTCCAACAGGTCGGACCAAGATCCGTCGAACCACGTTAAATCTCCTTGTCGATTGGCGTATTTATCTGTCTTTTGCTATGTTTGCTTTTGGTCCCCCAGAACCAAACAAATTCACTATTGAGGGAGGATTGTCTCGGGAGTAATATTCTCATATTGCCCTGAGACCAAAATCAACCGTCAACAGTTGGCGCCGTCTGTGGGGAGTTAACGAAAAGCAGCTCGCGTGGTAAGACGATGGCAGAAGGTGGAAATCACCGGTCGTCGGGGAGTTCAACAGCGGAATAGATGGAGGAAAATATGAGGAAAATCAAATCCTTTTGAAATCCATGATGAACAAACTGGAGAGGATGGAAGAGACGAATAATGAGGGGCTTGAAGCCGGAGCCAGTCGGAGAAGAGGCGAAAAAGCGAAAGGCAACGGATCCCAAAAATGTGAGTAAGACCTCTTCTGTTTTAGGCTGACATATGATTATGCTTGTTTGTTATGGCCCACACAATGGTTTTGATATTTGTTTTACGGCTCGGGTCTCCTCTTGTACCATCGAGACCGATGTTTCTTTCCGGCTCGGGTCTGATCTTGTATCGCCGAGACCGATGTCTCTTTCCGGCTTGGGTCTGCTCTTGTACCACCGAGAATGATGTCTCTTTCCGGCTCGGGTCTGCTCTTGTACCACCGAGACCGATGTTTCTTTCCGGCTCGGGTCTGCTCTTGTACCACCGATATCGATGTTTGTTTCGGCTCGGGGCTGGATTTCATTCCGTCGAGACCACTTGATTAATCGTCCTGGGGCTGGATTCGTTCCGCCGAGGCCACTTATTTATTTCCGGCTCGGGTCTACTCTTGTACTGCTGAGACAGATGTTTCTTTCCGGCTCGGGTCTGCTCTTGTACCGCCGAGATCGATGTTTCTTTCCGGCTCGGGTCTGCTCTTGTACTGCCGATACCGATGTTTCCTTCCGGCTCGGGTCTGTTCTTGTACCGTCGAGTCCGTTTTTTTGATATATGTTTATTCGGATCGGGGCTGGACTTCTTTCCACTGAGGCCACTTATTTATTCGGCTCGGGGCTGGATTTCGTTTCGCCGAGGCCACTTGGTTATTCGGCTCGGGGCTGGATTCATTACGCCGAGGCCAGTTTTGTTTCTCTCAGCTCGGGGTCGGGTTACGTCCCACCGAGTCGGCTTCTTTGGACTGGGGAAGTAACATTCCCCCAGAGCCAAGTCTTTCTTTCAGCTCGGGGTCGGGTTACGTCCCACCGAGTCGGCTTCTTTGGACTGGGGATGTAACATTCCCCCAGAGCCAAGTCTTTCTTTTAACTCGGGGTCGGGTTACGTCCCATCGAGTCAGTTTCTTTGGACTGAGAATGTAACATTCCCCCAGAGCCAAGTCTTTCTTTCAGTTCGGGGTCGGGTTACGTCCCACCGAGTCGGCTTCTTTGGACTAGGGATGTAATATTCCCCCAGAGCCAAGTCTTTCTTCAGCTCGGGGTCGGGTACGTCCCACCGAGAGACTTATCATCGGCATGGGACCGGAGCATCTCCCCCATGGTCGGCCCCCTATTGGTTTAGGGATGTGACATTCCCCCAGAGCCAAATGTTCTTCTCAGCTCGGGGTCGGGTTATGTCCCACCGAGTCGATCGTCATCAGCATAAGGGCAAAGCATTTTCTCCACGGGTAGATATCGGGATCCGCATTGACTGAGCACATGAAGGTGGCAGGAAGGACCAGATTTGCAGCCAAGGCTTTTTTCTCTACGGTTCCTGGAGTGACCACCGACAGATTCATCGGCACACTATCTTTTTTTATAGTTCCCGGCATCAACTCGCAAACTCGTTGTTACCGAGAACTAGGGGATAGATGTTGATGGTGTTTTTGAAGCACTATGATATTTAAGCGGTACGGCAGGGGTAAAAGGGTAACTCCCTTCTTGATCGTGATCATTAAAGCCGACCCGACCACATAAGTGAGGGCCGAACACTTAATGGTAGGTGACCGAACACTTCGGTTCGGATGACCGGGCATTATCAGATCGGCTGCAACATTCTCAGTTCAAAGGACCATGAAGACCGACCAGATAGCAATATATGCTCCAGAAGATGACACCCTATTCTTGCGGATAAGATGACAAGTTATCCTATTTTCATGGGGAAAACTGGTGAGTCAGAGTCCTGATAGGATAAAGAAAGTAAAGGGAATAGTTTTGACTATTAATCCTTATGGGAAAAGGAAATTATTTCAACTAGGAAATTCTTATAAGAGAATGAATCTGATTTCTACACTATTATAAATATGAGGGTAGAGCATAGGTAAAAGGGGAGTGGAGTTGAGATCAGAATCATTACCATCAGACTTGTAAAAAACAAGTCGCAGAGCTGAGAAGTGTGTTTGAGTAAGAAAAGTATCATCTTTTTTGCGCCCGTGGACGTAGGTCGGACCAAGATCCGCCGAACCACGTTAAATCTCCTTGTCGATTGGCGTATTTATCTGTCTTTTCTAAGTTTGCTTTTCGTCCCCCATAACCAAACAAATTCACTATTGATGGAGGATTGTCTCGGGAGTAATATTCCCATATTGCCCTGAGACCAAAATCAACCGTCAACAGGTGGCGCCGTCTGTGGGGAGTTAACGAAAAGCAGCTCGCTGGTAAGATGATGGCAGAAGGTGGAAATCACCGGTCGTCGGGGAGTTCAACAGCGGAATAGATGGAGGAAAATATGAGGAAAATCAAATCCTTTTGAAATCCATGATGAACAAACTGGAGAGGATGGAAGAGACGAATAATTAGGGGCTTGAAGCCGGAGCCAGTCGGAGAAGAGGCGAAAAAGCGAAAGGCAACAGATCCCAAAAATGTGAGTAAGACCTCTTCTGTTTTAGGCTGACATTTGATTATGCTTGTTTGTTATGGCCCACACAATGGTTTTGATATTTTTTTTACGGCTCGGGTCTGCTCTTGTACTGCCAAGACCGATGTTTCTTTTCGGCTCGGGTCTGCTCTTGTACCGCCGAGACCGATGTCTCATTCCGGCTCGGGTCTGCTCTTGTACCACTGAGAATGATGTCTCTTTCCGACTCGGGTCTGCTCTTGTACCGCGGAGACCGGTGTTTCTTTCCGGCTCGGGTCTGCTCTTGTACCGTCGATATCGATGTTTGTTTCGGCTCGGGGCTGGATTTCGTTCCGCCGAGACCACTTGATTAATCGGCCCGGGGCTGGATTCGTTTCGCCGAGGCCACTTGTTTCTTTCCGGCTCGGGTATGCTCTTGTACCGCTGAGATAGATGTTTCTTTCCGGCTCGGGTCTGCTCTTGTACCGCCGAGACTGATGTTTATTTCTGGCTCGGGTCTGCTCTTGTACCGCCGAGACCTATGTTTCCTTTCGGCTCGGGTCTGCTCATATACACATCCAAATACACCATATAAATGAAAAGCCCCAAATTTGGAAGTGGTCTTAAACCCAAATTTTTTAATTTCTTCAAATTAGACCAAATTGGTTAAATCAATTACTTCAATCATGTTTCTTCCATCCAAATCAAGTCTCAACACAATGAAACAACTGTAGAACAGTTCTAGGTCAATTAAGAATGGGTCAATAACTCTAGAATGGCAACAAAATTCTAAAACCATGAAAAGAATGCTTATTACTACACTAGTAACATTCTTCCAACTTCATACATGCTAAACCCCTTCATCAAAATTTCATCCATCAAATACACAAAGAATAAAGAATAGAAAAACTCAAGAACATCACCAAGTGAAGATTCTTATTGACATTGGTGTACCATCCATTAAGAATCTTCGGTGAGTCGTTCAGTGTTTATCTGCTATAAACACCTACATATCTATACTAGTCTCCAAGACTTATGGTTTATTGAGAAACCATTGGAATCATATATTCCAGTATACGACATGTACCGGTCTCAACGGGTTTACTTTACTGACCAAGTAGTGTAAACCTTCACCAGGAACTGTTTGAGAATGACAACGTCATGATACTACTCAATATATGTTCCGACGCTTTTGCAACAGTACCATGACTAGTCATTCTAAGGTCATTACATTTTTACCATATTAAAAGATATATTATATTATAGAAACTGCATATATTATTCATAATAATAACGTTTTACAGAAGTATTCATAAAGAAATACAACCGGGAATTGGCGCTCTGAGCACCAACCCCAACAAAATCTCCCACTTGCTCTAGTGCCAATAACGGTTGTATCTAATACCCATCGACTCCACGTGTTTACCAAACAACTTCGGAGGTATGGCCTTCGTCAGCGGGTCTGCTACATTATCTTCACTCGGTACCTTGCACACGATAATATCCCCTCGTGACACAATCTCTCGAATGATGTGGTACTTGCGTTCCACATGCTTCGACTTCTGATGCGCCCTTGGTTCCTATTCTTGCACAATGGCTCTAGTATTATAACAGTATAACGGAATTGAATTCTCGATACTTGGGATAACTCCCAATTCTGTGATAAAATTCTTTATCCACACAGCCTCCTTTGCAGCTTCAGAAGCTGCAATATATTCCGCCTCAGTGGTGGAATCTGCTGTTGATCTCTGTTTGGAACTCTTCCAACAAAATGCACCTCCGTTAAGGGTAAATACGAGTCGAAATGTAGACTTTCTATCACCGGGATCCGATTGAAAATCAGAATCCGTATACCCGTTAACTTGCAATTCGTTTCCTCCATAAATTAATAACTTATCCTTAGTACCTTTACGATACTTTAGGATATGTTTAATGGCCATCCAATGGTCATTACCTAGATTGGACTGATATCGACTAGTTACGCTCACAGTGAAACTGATATCAAGCCTTGTACATAACATGTCATACATTATGCTACCCAAACACGAAGCATAAGGTTGGTTAGACATTCTAATCTTCTCATCTTCTGTTTGTGGACACATCTTATTTGAAAGATGAATCTCATGTCTGAATGGTATGTTTGCTGTCTGACAGTTACCAAAATTATACCGTTCCAAGATCTTATCTATGCACGTTGATTGGGATAACCCAATCAGCCTCATTTGTCTATCTCTATAGAGTTTTATCCCTAAAACATAGGAAGCTTCTCCGAGGTCCTTCATGGAGAAATTCTTACAGAGGTACGCTTTAACGCTTTGTAACATACCTAACTCTATAGACTCCCAAACCAGTTGGTTTTAGGGCACTAGGTGTTAAAACACCCTTACAGACTTAATAACTCGGATCTCATATGTTTTTTTTTTTTTTTTTTTACTCCATTTCTTTTTGAGATGTTTCCTCCAATTAAACTAGAGCACTGAATATTACAAACTTTACAATTTTAGCTCATGTTCGTATGTTACTATATATGTTGATAATGTTGGACAAAATGACCCATAGCGTCACTATTTGCACAGATCATTGTGTTGTTGTAGCAAATTAACTATGTGACAAGGAAATTGCACTCTCATCATTTGTGATTAGATCACCATAAATATATAAATGAAGAGAGGTCCCTATGATTAGTTTCTGGACTGAGAATGATATGAGACAATATCAGTCCCCGAATGATTAATCATTAAATATCCCTAGCCGTAGTATTATCGAGACTGGACATCGATAATGCAGAATAGGCTAGTATTGCACTTGTGTGCGTTGTGAGGGCACAACGGCATAGTTCTCATATATATAAGTATTGGATACTTATGCAAGTGCGATAGGAGGTCGTGTTTCACCGATGGTACGGGAAACAGCTTCGCTCTGGATAGACCCCTCGGAATCCCATTGGTATTATGACTATGTGTCTATGGGAGGCCGAAATCAAGGTAGGTGTGTATAGTCTTAACCTGAGACTTACATCGCTAATACTTACGATAATCGATAAACTTTGGTCTTGGTGGTACAGGCTTTAACCGGTTTTGCGTACACCACTTCTGGGTTTATCAGAGAGTCGTAGTGTATTGGATGTGATGTCAAGACGGAAGTATCACTCCAGTCATAGTGGAGATGATGTCACGCAGGATACGATATTAGTGCTCTTAAGTGCTGCGCGGCCATCAGGATATTATGACAAGGTCATGTATATCCGATTATAGAGACTAGTTACCAGACATCCGACATGTGCTTCGTACGGGGCAGACACTTATCCAGCCCCAGGCCTAGCACGTGACTATCCGATACTGGACCGATATGCACAATACAATCTTATACTACGCTTGATACAGATCTTAATATTCTTAATTGGATATGTCCGGAGAATTGGGAAGACTTGGTGCTTTGCTAGGAGTCGACCTTGTCTCGTAAATCGGTAGAACGTAGTACTTGGTACGTACGTGATTCGGATACTCCGACGACCGAATTTACTGCCAGCTAATCCGGGGATCTCATGGGTCGCTTCCCGATAATCCACCGATGACGCACAACTCGCACTCTTGAATAATCTGGGATTATATAGAAGAGAGAGAAAATTAATCTAGGATTAATTACGGAGATATTTTATCTAGGATAAAATATCGTCTAAAGAGATATAACGATTAATTCGGAATTAATCGATAAATTAATATATTCGATATATTAAATGAAATTAGATTTCGACGCGGAATTAAAATTAGATTTTAATTCGGGCGAACGAATTAATTTAGAATTAATTCGTTAGCGACGTGAATAGTGAATTCGCTAGGCGTAATCATCTAATTACGACGCGATGGAAAAATCGTTAATTTGGAATTAACGAACCCGAGCCCGATTGTGATTGCGAGCGCATTCGTATTTCGAATTCGAGTGCGGCGACGCAAGTCACATCAAGCGTCATATCATTCATCACATCAAGCGTCAAATCGCATGTCACTTTGAGTGATGTGACTTGACAACATGTCACTTTATTAAAGTGACTTGATGTGAATAATGATGGACTTGACATAAAGTGTAAAAGCATTTTGGAGGGAAAACTTTTGGTTTTTGGCTCCAAAATTCATTTAATTTATTAGATAAAATTAAATGGAAATTGATTATTATTTTGGAAAATATATAATCAAAAGCTTTACACCTTTTTGCATTATGTCAACAACTTCTTCTCTCTCCATTTTCTCTCATTTGGTTCACGCCCAAATGGGCACAAAGCTCACTGTTTTTCATCACAAAAACCGTGACTTTGAGGGAAGCTAGAGTGGGTTTTCATGGTGGAAATTCAAGTGCTAGCACACTTACGAGTCTTGCGAAGGTGGTAGGGAGGTTCGACCATGAGCCGGGATCCGTCCGACGAAGTTAGGAGCTCCATTTCGCAGCTCAAAAACAGTAGACAGAAGGCAGTGAACTGCATGCAGTGGCGCCAAACCAGTGAGCATTTTGGGCTTTGTTCGTCTTCAAATCGACTCAACCGATCGATGTGAGTATTCTGCTACCTCCGTTGATGTATTCACACAATCTTTTCATTGCTTGTTTGATATTGGGACCTAGATTAAAACCAACAATGGTATCAGAGCCTTAGGTTCAAGCATGAAACTTTTAGGGTTAAAATTTGGGTAAATTGATTTTGAGCATGATTTAGTTAAATTTTTTGATTGAGCATGTTTAAATGATGTTGAATTGCATTTTGGTTGGACCAATTTGTTGAAAATTGATTTGGAATTATTTTCCCCAAATTGAAGACCTTGGCCGAATGGTATAGTGATTTTGGGTTCTTGGAAATTTTGTTTTTTGATTCATTAGATGAATTGGAATCATAATGTTTGATGTTAATTTGAGGTCAATTGGATTGTACTTTGAATTGGACAAAAAAACCCCAAAATCTTGTGTTGGCCGAATGGACTTAATGCCCTAATGTCTTGGTGATTTTGATTTTGTGACATTGGATGTGTATGAAATCAAATTGGATGTTGATTTAATGTCGATTGTGGGTTCGATTGGATTGAAACCAAAACGGACACAAAATCCCTCCTTGGCCGAGAGCTTTGAAGCATGTAAATGGGTTTGATTTTTCAATTTATGTGTTGGACATATAATAATGAATTGAGTATGATTAATTGGACTAATTTGATGTTTTGAAAATGTTGATTTAGTTGATTAATCATGTAATGCACTTTAGGTAATTAAATTGCGGAATTGGATTCATGAAATTTAATTATTTAGGCTTAAATTGGATTTGGGCTTCTAATGTTGTATTTGGGCCTATTGGGCTTGATTTTATCAAGTTGGGTTTAGGCCAAATGAATTGGATCCAATTGGGCCCAAAACCTTAACCATAAAGCCCAAAGGCAACTAATGAACCTTTAAAGTTCAATTGGGCCTAATGGGCCAAGATTGATTTATGGGCTTATGGGGTAAATCCCGGATTGGACTTTGGTTATCGGTTTGATCCGAGTTGACCAAAAGTCCACGCCTTAAGAAATCAATTAAAAGCCCATTGGACTTTAATTGAATTGACGTTGGACGTTAATCGGTCTTTGAGACGCGTTACGATTAAATTTGGAATTTAAATCGTAAAAGGTTTATTAATAAAGTGTAATATTTAATTTGGAATTGAATATTGAATTAGTATTAAATACATGTTAAATTAGATTTAATGATGTAGTTTAATTTAATTCATGAATTCGTACTTTGAGTACTTATTCGCAAAAACGAGTTTGACTCGAACAAAATCAAATCGTTGTTTGAACATTGGATGATCACTTAATTATCAGATTAATTAATTTGATTAGATTGATTGATAGCATGCTTATGTGTGTGAATACGTGGTTGTGTTGAATGAATAATGTATATCGGATGGATATTAGATGGGTGGGCAATTTTAGAAATTGTTGTAATAAATTCGATTTATTAAATTGGACCTGCGTGTCCAGCCTTATAACCTTCATTCTCTTTGTATTCTCTTCTCACCTATTCCCCTCTATGTATATGAGGTTTCTTTAGAAGTGTAGTGTAACGGGTAGAAGTAGTACAAGTGCTAGCTTGAGTGAGAAAGGCAGAGATTTGATCTAGGATCAATGTGTTAAGTATCCATCCGCATATCATTATTATTTATTTCATACTCGCTTTATTATGTGTTTAGAATGCATGTTTAAGGGTGTATGATGATGAGACCTTAACAAAGATAATTAAATTGGTAGCCAATTTGCACGCGAAAAACCCTCGTTAAATATCAAGCGTTTATTTTCCTTCCATTGAGTGATTCTTACCCAAGATCCGAGATTGGCAGGGGTTGTTGGCCAAAGTCAAGCCCTTGTCCGTCGAAGATGTGTTTTAATCACGAGGCTTTGTTCCATATCGGTGTCGTGTCCAAGTTGTGGTTTGTTGGCCAAAGTCAAGACCACTTCTTGTCCATTGACATTGATTACGAAGCTTCCATGTCAATGGGTCCGCGCTTGACTGGGATCACTAGGTTTGTTGTGCCAAAGCCAAGGCCTAGTTGATTCAGAGGAAAAAGGTTAGGGTATACATTCGATGTATAGGCATATATAAGATATATGTTTGGGACTTGGATGTCCACCTACTGGATCTAGGAGTTGGATGAGATCCAATTGATCTTCGAGATCTACCTAGTTAATTATCATACAATTTGTTGGCCAAAGTCAAGATTGTGTGATATTTAACGGGATCCTAGCACACTAGGAAACACGGTTTCCCGAGTACTCCACAGAGGGTTAGAGGCTCGACGAAAAATAGTGGGAGGCAAGTATTGAATTTGCAACATTTGTTCGAATACTCGCTAAACGCGCTCATCTATATTTTATTCGTCATATTAATCAAAAGTATTAGTTGGACTAATATTTTATGTTGTTTTAAAAATATATATAGTTGGACTATATACAAACTCATTCAATTATAGTTGATTTTATAATTGGATTATAGTAATCAATATAATTGAATTAAAATGATAGTTGATTTTATAATTGGATTATAGTAATCAATATTAAAATTATAGTTGATTAAATAATTGGATTATTGAAATCATTATAATAAATAGTACCTTATTAAATTGATTAAATAGTTGGACTATTGAAATCAAGAAAGAATTGAAAAGTTGAATATTTAAAATATATAATCCTTAGATTAAATGTTTTAAATGATTTAATTTTCATTGGGATTCGTAATAGGTTACTTTATTGGATAAAATAACTTGTTATACCTAGCCCATAATTAAGCAAATAAGTAGAGCATAAAATCTTTGGAAGATTTATGTGATGATGACTTTAGTGCTTAATTAATATACTTATCATAAATCTATCTTTAGATTTAAAAGTATTAAATTGCAATTATTAATTCTTAGAGAATTGATTTGACTATTCTAGAGGTGAAAAGTCAAAGTTTGCAATTGGGCGTGTTGCACAAGGTCCACATCGTTTCGATATTCCGAAACCCAAGGCTTGGCCAAAGGTTTGTGAAATATTGAAAAGATAATTGACATATCCCAAAGTGACTACCATTTGGATATGGAAGACACGAAGGAATTAAAAAAAGGGTGAGGCTCTAACTTTAAAAATATTTGTCAAAGTTATGTTCACTACTGGTATTGAAATTAGATTTTAAATACTTAGTGTGGTACATAAAATATATGTATTGATGTTCAGAATCCGCTATGAGCTGGATACTGACTTCAAGCCGAGATTTCTCTGCGAATCGGAAACGGGACGAAAGTCGCTGTTTCGACCGTAGATACCTAAGTTTAGGAACTACCCTTTGGGTATGTACTTAAATTAGGAACTGTTATAATGTAACTAGTTTGACTAGAGACATTATCTCTATATCAGTGTTTAATCCGTTGCGGATAAACCTTTATATTCTAGAACACTAAAGTGTTTTATTATATAAAGATGATACTGAGATAAACACATTAGATGTGAATAACAGAATTTATATTTTGAATATAATAAAATCTCAAACATATAAAAATGACAAATAAACAGCTCAAATTGATTTGATCAATAGAGACTTATTTGTGGCATTATTGTCTAGGACACAATTAAACGAGACTCGTATATCCACACTTTTGAAGAGTGGGTACTAGGATTGATTTGACTATTCAAATAAGGTCTGCGAATCTAGTTTATTAGGTAAAGTACCAAAAATACTATTTACTTGGTAATAGTATAAGGGCCACCGATCTGTTAGCCCTATTCATGGTGAAGTAAGTGGGCCCATATCTAGCTAGGCTAGATGTGAACATGAATATTTCGTGACCTTAACGGATGTGGCATCACGTTATGGTTATGTGTTTCTTTTGAAGAACACAAATCGGAAACTTTAAAGTTTCGACACGAAGTAAATAAACAGATCGGGTATAGTATTATTCCGCCACGGTAAGACCGTAATGGAAAATACTTAAGCAGTAAGTTTCATACGTACATGAAAGAGTACGATATTCTTTCATATGAGGACTCCTCCTGAGACACGTCAGTTAGACGGTGTGTCCGAACTAAAAACCGAATTTTGTTGGACATGATAAGGTTTATCACGAGTCGCTCTGAGCTACTGTTTCCTTCAATAGGATATGTATTAACAGTGCAAAACTTATTTAGAATAAGGTTCCATATAAATTTGTTTGACATATGTCATGTAGGATATGAACAGGGAAGAAACGAGGTTTCTCATTCCTGATAATTTGGGTATGCCAGGCATAACGTTTGGATGATACCAAACTAAGGACCCAAATTGGATAAGTGCCAATATAGGTTATCCTAAGGGAAACCATAAGTATAGTACTTATAAATCTTACATGAGAACAATGTGATTGTTGCTCACCATGCATTTTTCCTGAGAGGAATACCGATATGCAGTGGTCAGTGGGAGGATAGTGATACTCGATGAAAATCGGAGTAATACTGTTCAAGACACGAAGTCCTTAATGGAACACAAATAGTTCATCTATGATGAATCTATACCATTAATCTTCAAATACACAAGAAACTAGTAGATCGGATAGAGTCAGAAAACAACCTAGGGTATGGGTTTCTGATCTAACCTCATAAAGATGTCAATCTTATGAAGGTATATCCACCGACTACGTTTTGAGAAAGTGATACGAGGTATCGAATCCCTATTATGGCAAAGTGCCATGAGTCCGAAATGGATTCCATGTATAACAACTATTTTGGATACTAGTTGTTGTACCACAAGGCACTGTGCCTATTGGTACATTAAACGTCTTCAAGGAAGACATACATGGAAGGCAACATACCAACGTACAAAGCTGGGCTTTTGACGGAAAGGTATCGTTATCAACATTGTGTTAATAACGATTCAACCTTTTACCTGTTGCCATGGTAAATCTATTTTGAAGATGCTTGTTGATAACTGCGTATTTCATTTATGAAATGTGTCAGTTATAGATCAAAATCGCTTTCCTGAAAAGGAAACCTTTTGGAGGATGTTTACAACATCCTGACGATTTTGTATAACCAACAAACGAGGTTTGCGGGTTATTCGATTAATGTTTGGATTAATGCAAGCATAAGGTTCTTGGAACTGTCGTTTTGAAATAATCATAATGGTTTATGATTTGAATCAAAATGAAATAATTCTTGTGTATATAAGGAGGTTAGTGGGAGAGCGCACTGACAGTTAAATTCCCATATAGCAATTGATGAAAGCTTGGCTTTCAATAGAAATTCTTCGTAGAATTATGGGGAGTAACAACCTTTATTCGAGGAATAAAGATCTACTGGGATAGATTTGGAGTTGTTAACACTCTCTGGGAAATTGAACATTTAAAATGTACTTGTATTGGTGTCTCATACGCTTCGAGCATATGGAGTCACGATCAGGTCAATCCAAGTGATAGTCACTGGATTGAAGTTAAGAACATCTGTTAGTATCTCAGAGAACTAAAGATGCTATCTTAAACTATGGAGAAGGAGAACTTGAAGTGACTGGGATCACTGCTGCAAGTTTCCAAACAATTAAATACTACGGTACTATAAAATTTTGAACACTGGGACAGTGAGCTGGAAATATTCCGAGCAAGATAACTGTTGCCGAATAAACAACAAATGCGGATTATTGCTGCAGCTGAGGCATCAATAGAAGCCATTTGGGTCGAAAATAAATCTAATTAGATTAGATATAGTTCTGTTAGCAGCTGAGCTAGGCATCAGCACAGGCTAAGGAATTAAAGGTCTCATCGACGATCCAGATATATACTTCTATATCATCTGATTCGTTCGGATCATACATCGTGGCGATGTGATGATCGTATAAATCGCGTCAAACGATTATCAAACAAATCCGCTGACGAAAACCTTTCCTCAGCAATTTGAGCGAACTGTACATAGTTCGGGTGTGGGACACTTGAGTGACTCGCTACGTGCCAAGTGGGAGATTGTTGGACAAAATGACCCATATCGTCACTATTTGCACAGATCATTGTGTTGTTGTAGCAAATTAACTATGTGACAAGGAAATTGCACTCTCATCATTTGTGATTAGATCACCATAAATATATAAATGAAGAGAGGTCCCTATGATTAGTTTCTGGACTGAGAATGATATGAGACAGTATCAGTCCCCGAATGATTAATCATTAAATATCCCTAGCCATAGTATTATCGAGACTCGACATCGATAATGCGGAATAGGCTAGTATTGCACTTGTGTGCGTTGTGAGGGCACAACGGCATAGTTCTCATATATATAAGTATTGGATACTTATGCAAGTGCGATAGGAGGTCGTGTTTCACCGATGGTACGGGAAACAGCTTCGCTCTGGATAGACCCCTCGGAATCCCATTGGTATTATGACTATGTGTCTATGGGAGGCCGAAATCAAGGTAGGTGTGTATAGTCTTAACCTGAGACTTACATCGCTAATACTTACGATAATCGATAAACTTTGGTCTTGGTGGTACAGGCTTTAACCGGTTCTGCGTACACCACTTCTGGGTTTATCAGAGAGTCGTAGTGTATTGGATGTGATGTCAAGACGGAAGTATCACTCCAGTCATAGTGGAGATGATGTCACGCATGATACGGTATTAGTGCTCTTAAGTGCTGCGCGGCCATCAGGATATTATGACAAGGTCATGTATATCCGATTATAGAGACTAGTTACCAGACATCCGACATGTGCTTCGTACGGGGCAGACACTTATCCAGCCCCAGGCCTAGCACGTGACTATCCAATACTGGACCGATATGCACAATACAATCGTATACTACGCTTGATACAGATCTTAATATTCTTAATTGGATATGTCCGGAGAATTGGGAAGACTTGGTGCTTTGCTAGGAGTCGACCTTGTCTCGTAAATCGGTAGAACGTCGTACTTGGTACGTACGTGATTCGGATACTCCGACGACCGAATTTACTGCCAGCTAATCCGGGGATCTCATGAGTCGCTTCCCGATAATCCACCGATGACGCACAACTCGCACTCTTGAATAATCTGGGATTATATAGAAGAGAGAGAAAATTAATCTAGGATTAATTACGGAGATATTTTATCTAGGATAAAATATCGTCTAAAGAGAGATAACGATTAATTCGGAATTAATCGATAAATTAATATATTCGATATATTAAATGAAATTAGATTTCGACGCGGAATTAAAATTAGATTTTAATTCGGGCGAACGAATTAATTTAGAATTAATTCGTTAGCGACGTGAATAGTGAATTCGCTAGGCGTAATCATCTAATTACGACGCGACGGAAAAATCGTTAATTTGGAATTAACAAACCCGAGCCCGATTGTGATTGCGAGCGCATTCGTATTTCGAATTCGAGTGCGGCGACGCAAGTCACATCAAGCGTCATATCATTCGTCACATCAAGCGTCAAATCACATGTCACTTTGAGTGATGTGACTTGACAACATGTCACTTTATTAAAGTGACTTGATGTGAATAATGATGGACTTGACATAAAGTGTAAAAGCATTTTGGAGGGAAAACTTTTGGTTTTTGGCTCCAAAATTCATTTAATTTATTAGATAAAATTAAATGGAAATTGATTATTATTTTGGAAAATATATAATCAAAAGCTTTACACCTTTTTGCATTATGTCAACAACTTCTTCTCTCTCCATTTTCTCTCATTTGGTTCACGCCCAAATGGGCACAAAGCTCACTGTTTTTCATCACAAAAACCGTGACTTTGAGGGAAGCTAGAGTGGGTTTTCATGGTGGAAATTCAAGTGCTAGCACAATTACGAGTCTTGCGAAGGTGGTAGGGAGGTTCGACCATGAGCCGGGATCCGTCCGACGAAGTTAGGAGCTCCATTTCGCAGCTCAAAAACAGTAGACAGAAGGCAGTGAACTGCATGCAGTGGCGCCAAACCAGTGAGCATTTTGGGCTTTGTTCGTCTTCAAATCGACTCAACCGATCGATGTGAGTATTCCGCTACCTCCGTTGATGTATTCACACAATCTTTTCATTGCTTGTTTGATCTTGGGACCTAGATTAAAACCAACAGATAATATCTGTCAACTGAGCATATGAAGATCCATTTTAGTCCGTTTTAAGGAGAATTCACAAATTAAATAATTTAAAAGGAAATAAACAAAAATTAACTTGTTTCGAAATAGGTTTGAGATACGTCTCAGGAGTGGAAACTCCTTACTCAACTATCTCTTACCAATTTCACCTTTTTAGTCAAAATAAAAACACAAAAAACACAAAATATTTTTGTAATTTTTGAAAATTTTTCATTTTTTTTTGTATTTTTCGAAAAAATTTGGACTAAAAATAAAAATAACACACAATTAAAAACAAGGTACTTATCAACTAATTCCCTCCCCCAAACCTAAATGAGACATTGTCCCCAATGTCTTAAACAGTAAAATGAGAGTTAAGAAGGTCGTACCTGGTTAGCTGAAATCGACAGGAAATTAAAGGTTAAGATCCAGATTAATCCGACGCCTCTTACAACGATCGTCCTCGGACCAATTTATCTTTGAAAGTATAGGATCAACTTGTGGTTCATAGGCTATGAGTTGGTCTATTAGATCCGGAGCAGTTCTGGCAGTAAAGAGGAGTTCTTTCAAAGGTTTTGGCACGAACCAATTTCTCCGAGCATCATCAAGAAACACACAAAGAAAATCATAAAATCCATCAACGTTGAGCAGTCCAAGCGGTTTCTGGTGTATGTTCAGGTTCGCCCAAGATAGAACTATAAAAATTTCCTCCAATGTACCTAAGCCACCTGGCAAAGCGATAAAAGCATCAGCACAATTAATCATTTCTACCAGTCGTTCAGACATACCTGGCACGATCAGTTCCTCTCTGTTTGATGATCCAATAAGATTTGCCTCTGCCAAGGGTTTTGGGATGATTCCCAAAACATGACTGCCTCCTTCCTGTACAGCCTTTGAAACGATCCCCATAAGTCCAAGATTGCCTCCGCCATATATTAAGTGCATATTCGTTGCAGCTAAGACTCGACCCAATTCCTGTGCTGCTTCTATGTATTTTGGTTTAGTTCCAACACTACTACCGCAAAACACACAGATGTTTTCAACTCGTCTTCTTGAAGTGGCTTCCATGGTTTACTCTGGATGTCTTCAAAATTGCAATGATGAGTTGAATTTATAATACCTGAAAAGGGTGAGTAAAATAATAGCACTAGTATCTTCCAGAGGACGATTAGTAGCGAAATAATATCGTGATAGTCAAAAAGGTCTGGATCCTGTCGGAGAAAATAAAAGAAAACAACAAAATAAATTACAATTATTAGGAAAAGACAAAAGAGATATAATATTTACAAGAAAAGTAACGACATGATTGACGTCTATGCGTCAGAGACAAGCTTCCCATCAAATTTTCTTATAAATTGGCAAACATGGTCTTTTTGAGTCAGATTCCCGAGACTTAACAGTTGTCTTTCCTTTTGGAATTGTGCATATAATATACGAATTTCATGATACATACATCCACTGGGATGCGTCTCAAGAGTTTTAGATATGTCATCCAAAGACTCCTTACTCAAGCCATCCCTAATGAAGTTAATCTTATCTTTGCGGTTATCAGACACCATTCCTATAGAACGACAATGAGTATTACAAAACATGCGAGCACATTTATAACAAACACACATTCTTTTGGCTCTTCTCTTTTTAGCATATGTGCTCTTTCCTAATCCAGGCAGATGTGAAATAAAAGAGTCAGAAAACTCACCTGCCAATCAAACCCGTGCTTCAATTAACCAACGAATGTCAATAGGAATACCTTTGATCATCAGTAATTTCATATGTTCTAAGCAAGCTTTGTAGACTTTCATCAGAGATTTTTGAGAGAGAGAAGGAAATTACTTGTGAAGATTTGCGAGATCATCTTCCATCTTGAAATGACTAAACCTGCAAAAATTAAACACACAAAAATAAAACACATCAAATCACAATATATACACAAATTGCATGGGTTGCCTCCCTGCTAGCGCTAAGTTTAAAGTCGTCAGCCAGACTTGACTTCTCGAACGTTAAGCTGGATCTGAAAGTGTAACACTTTCTTTTTGTCGCTCAAATGATTCTCCCCAGTAGTGCTTGACACTCTTGTTTTTAACCTTGAAAGTTTTGTTAGCGTCAGGATCATGTATCTCAACGGCTCTATTTGGTAAAACTTTGGTGATCACAAATGGACCTGACCACCGTGATTTTGGCTTCCATGGGAAGAATTTCACCCTTGATTTGTTTAACAGTACCTTCTGCCCTGGTTCCAGTTGTATGCACACTAACTTCTCATCATGTCTTTTCTTGCCCTTTTCTTTGTACAATTTGGCTTCATCAAAAGGCTGATTGTGAAATTCCTCCAATTCGTTGAGCTGGTGGAACTTTTTCTCTTCTGTTGCTTGTAGTGCAAGAATTGGCTCTTTCAGTACAAAAGACACTTTATCTTTAGGCTTCACAGGCAATTGACATGTTTTCAGTTTGTCAGTAGAACTTTGCATTGCATTGGAGTTCTGAATGGTACTATATATCACATCGAGTTTGAAACATTCCTCATTCTTTTCATCATCTGGGAAATTCATGGCCTTGAAAACATTGAATGTTACTTCTTGGTCCTGTACCCTCATGGTTAATTCTCTTTTTTGTACATCAATAATGGTTCGACCTGTAGCCAAGAATGGTCTCCCGAGGATGATTGGCACGTCTGCGTCTTCCTCCATATCAAGGACAATAAAATCTGCTGGGAAAATGAATTTGTCAACCTTGACGAGCACATCTTCAACTACACCTCTCGGAAATACGAGCGTTCTATCAGCAAGTTGTAGTGAGACTGAAGTTGGCATTGTTTCTCCAATCTGTAATTTCCTGAAAATAGAAAAAGGCATCAAGTTAACACTCGCACCTAAATCACACAAAGCATTACCAAAGTTATGTTCTCCTATGACGCAAGGAACAGTGAAACTGCCAGGATCTTTCAACTTCGGGGGAAGTTTCCTCTGAATGATGGCACTGCATTCTTCTGTTAATGCTACTGTCTCGTAATCTCCTAATCTCCGTTTTCGTGAAAGAATATCTTTAATGAATTTGGCATAGGTGGGCATTTGTTCCAACGCTTCTGCAAATAGAATGTTGATATGCAGCTTTTTGAAGATCTCAGGAACCGAGAAAACTTCTTGTCCAATTTGTTCTTCTGAAGACGTTGAGGAAAATATGGAGGTGGAATGATCTGTTCTTTTTCCTTTGCTTCTTTTTCCTCCATCTGTTGCTTTGTTTCTTTTGGAACTTCCTCAGCAGCTGTTTTGGCTCCAACATCTTTGTTGATTTCAGTACCGCTTTTTAACATGATGGCATGACATTGCTCATTCCCTATGTTCCTTGGATTTGGCTCTGTGTTGCTAGGAATGGTACCTGGCGGTCTGTAACTCTGAGCATTTGCCAGTTGTCCCATTTGATTCTCCAGTGCTTTAATAGAAGCAGATTGACTTTGAACTAATGCTGCTTGGGATTGAAACATAGCATCATATATTGCTGCTTGAGAGTCGTGTTTTGCTTCTAACTTTTTCAAGTGGGTCAACACTTCTGTTATTCCTGGTTCATTTGCCTGCTCCTGGCTTTTGTTCTGTTGCTGGAATTTAGGTGGTGGATAGTTCTCCTGTTGGCCTGAATTGTTGCTCCATGAAAAATTGGGATGATTCCTCCACCCTGGGTTGTAGGTGTTTGAATATGGATTGTTCTCTTGTCTGTTGAAATTGCTGACATAATTCACCGTTTCTTCAAGTTGGTTCGACTCTGGTGCTCCTCCATATGGTGAACTTGTGGATCCAGTGGTAAGAGTCTCCATAAATTTGCATATCTGATCTAGCTTGGCGTTGACTGCTGTATTGGCTCCACTTTCATAAATTCCTGCAACTCTTTGGATCATGCTCCTTTCTGTTGGCCACAAGGAATTATTGTTGGCCATTTCTTCGATTAGGTCCCAGGCTTGATCTTCTCATTTTGCCATCAAGGCTCCTCCAGCAGCAGCATCGATTGTGGTTCTCATTATTCCAGAAAGCCCATTATAGAATGTTTGGACTTGAAGCCATTTTGGAATCTCATGGTGAGGACATTTCCGGAGTAAATCTTTGTACCTTTCCCAAGCTTCGCAGATGGATTCTGAATCTTGTTGTACAAAGGATGTGATGTCATTCCTCAGCTTTCCGGTTCTGGCTGGTGGAAAGTACTTTGCGAGAAATTTGGTGGCTAAAGTGTTCCAAGTTGTGATAGAACCTGCTGGCAGTGAATGTAGCCAAGCTTTAGCTCTGTCCTTCAAGGAGTATGAAAAAACACGCAGTCTCATTGCTTCTTCTGATGCTCTGTTATAGTTGAAAGTGCCGCAAACTTCCAGGAAGTTACTGATGTGGGCATTAGGATCTTAAGTTGTATTCCCCCCGAACTGAACTGACTGCTGAATCATCTGAATGCATGTTTTGATGTCACACGCATTTGCAGGTAAGAGAGGAAGTACAATACAGGAAATGAGTCTGTTAACCACCGGAGTGGTTCTGTCTCGAATGGGAATTGGTGGTGAAACATTCAAAGGTTCAGGTTCCATGTTGACTAAAGCTTCTTGGCCTTCTCGCCTTTAACTTCTCAACTGTCTGATGGTTCTTTCAAGTAGTATAAAAATATCGATCCCACGAGGACTTAATATCTAATCTATTAATTTTATGAGGTCAAATGATTACTAATATCTAACAAGTTGATTGATTGATTTGAAATGGTGACGATTCTAAATTTAAAAGCAAGTAAATAAAATTGTCGAAAATAGGTTTTAAGAAAATTCAATATTAAAAACTATCTAGGGTTGTGATTTCTTCCAATATCATTTTAAAGATGAAGTGGTTATCTTAAAGTTGGGTAACATATTGATTTATTAACCTGGAACACTAAATTATGTGTAAGCCTCTGTCGATGGTCAGACACAAATACCCAGTTTAACCTAATTGAACCATATGTCTATGTCAACCAAATTATCTGGATTCATTAAGTTTAAGTTCCAATTATGGCTACCCCCGCCCGACAGGTATATTCCTATCCTGTAAGGAAATCTATTAAAGGGTTATCTATCCTCAAGGAAGATCGTGGGCTATTGAGTCTAAGGCTGAAACCTAAAATCCCTATGTCTAGTTCATTTTAGATTTACCAGATCAATTTTATTAATGGCCAGTTAATGAAAAAGCATTAATATTAAGACTCAATAAATAAACCTTTATATTACCCAAGCTATAATCTAGCCTTATAAAACGGTGATATTGGATTTCATCACAACCCCAGATAACTAATTTAGTTACAACACATAACTAGGGCTCGTAAAAACTTGAAAATAAAAGACATAAAGTAAAAATGCGGTAAAGTAAATACTGAAAAGTAAATTACAATAAAATAAAATGCTAAGGTAAAAGGAATTACTTTTACGACTACTAATTTAGATATCTCCCATAAAATAATATATAAACTTGTGATTCTTTTTCCAACCAGCCATAAAGGCGGTAACCTGATTAAGTCAAATTAAGTCCAACCAGCCATAAAGGCAGAACCAAAATTAAATTACCAACCGACCAATCTGGCGATATCCTTTTTAAGTCAATATTTTAAATAGTGAATATATTATTTTTGTCGACGTGGCACGCTCTGGTTCGCCGGTTTGAAGATTCTGGATAAGCTGATAAGGTGACACGTGGCAGAGTGGTTAGGCTTCAATTATTGTGACACGTGGCGACTTCTGATTGGTCGCTGAGATTCTTATCCACCACGTGTCAGATAAGGATTAGATACTCAATGATTGATGCTGATGTGGCGCTGATGTGGCGGTGACGTGGCGACACGTGGGAAAGAGACTGTCGGCACTGCAGGATTGCGACACGTGGCACTTCCTGATTGGCTGATGATGATGTGGCATGACACGTGGCAATGTTGAATTTCTGACGTGGCTGATGACATGGAGACACATAGGATGCCACATGGCACACGTGGCGATGATGACTGTCGGCACCGTAGGATGCTGACACGTGGCATGGCGCATGTTAGCAGATCGGCTGTGATGGTGACACGTGACACGACGCATTTTAGCAAAGTCAAACTTTTCTCAGATTCTGATTTGTGGACCCGGCGCACGTTAGCACTGTTCGGCGTATGTTAGACGTCGCGACGCTGAAGGCTTTGCGTCGCGACGCGGCCAATTTACAAAAATGCCCTTTTTGTCCAATTTTCACTGTTTTGACCCAAATCACCTCCAGAATGTCCTGAAACTTTATTTATCTACAAAATAACACAAAACACATCAAAATATTCACAAAACTCAAGAAACTATACAAAATATTAGGTTAAATGAGTGGGAAATAGTGATAGATTTACCACTCATCACTATCTTTGCATGTGGTTGAGGACCAAAACCCTTATTCTTCTTCCCTTTTTTTCTTCTTTCCTTTTGATCCAATCTGGGAAGAAGCAGAAAGTGAAGTATGTTTGGGTGGACGAGTCGGTACTCATTTCTTGAGGTCCTCTTCCGCCGTGAGTAACATCCTATGTAGCTATTGGTAGTTGCAGACAATCCCATTCATGTTGAAATACATCACAAATTGGCGATAAGAAGCTGGGAGCGAACCAAGAATGACACTCCTACCGAGAATGTCATTCTGAATGAGATTATATTGCCTCAGTTGATCGATCAAATCGATCATCTGAAGAACATGTGGGCTAAAATTTTGCCCCTCATCCAATCATGCATAGAACAGTTCCATTGCGACCTTGTGAACAACTACTTGTTCTTGGTTCTCAAACGATTGTCTTAATTGTGTCATCATACCATAAGCATCTGGCATGCCCTAGTATTGATTCTTGAGTCCCGGGGAAAGCGAACTTAAGATGTATGAATTAACACTTAAATAATCATCCTTCCATGATTTGAAGACTTCGTATTCTTCCGGAGTAGCATCATCTGCCACAGCAAGGGGCAGTTGACCCTCAAGAACATATCCCACCTTCTCGGAGTCGAGGACAATCCTCAAATCCAATTCCCAATCGGCGAAGTTATCAGCCCCTTTTAGTTTGTTCGCATCAATCATACGCGTAAACTGATTTGTGGATGGTGCCGCCATCGCAAATCTATCATGTAGATCAAGAAAAACGGTTAGCATAAATTTAACCAGTTTCATATAATATCATAAGCATAAACTAGATCATGGATTTTTAGTCTAAAAATGCCCATCACACTAAATCATGCAATATTGTAATCCCCAAACAGAATACAAAGATTTAATAATTAAATTAAATAAAAATAGTGAAAAGTGGATCCCGTGAATATATTTCAGCTCACAGTAGAGGCACAGTCTCGCCTACGTATATTCATCTGGTAGACAACTCATTTGTCAATCACTCACTAGTGACTCCTCGGTTTTTGATCCTGCTCGTTTCTCGTTGTCGCTGCTAAGGCATGCCCACAAGGACACGTACCAAGGTTAAACTTTTCAATGATAAACTCAAGTTACTTGCGTAACCCTGACAGCTAGGGCACGTTCAGGATTCCGCTTTTGCTTGAATTTATCTAGTATCTGATTTACATCCGGTATAAATAAATCTCCATCGGCTACACCCTCACAGCAGAGGCACGGTCTCAGATGTAGTCACAGAGAAATATTCATAAACCGTATTGACAAGACGGACCATATAACATGCATCAAATACATAATTACATTTAAACCTTATTAATTAGGGATTTTCCGCTAAGTGTCATACACCTTAAATCTAATCAAATTAGAATATAACATGCATGTATAAAGTCAAGAAAACATGATTAAACATTGAATTAAAGGGCTAATCATTTAGGGGGACTAGAATCAGACACGCTCTGATACCATTTGTAGGGGTTTTATTGGGGATATCCGGTAACGCAGCGGAAACAGTGGAAAATCAAATTTTCTGATTTCAAAACTTTTTCTCGGATTAATAAAATAAACTTATTTTATTTTATTTTCCAATAATCAAATTATGAAATAAAACACCATAAATCATATTCATGTGGATTTACCAAATTGCTCTTAAACATAACATTTTGGTTATTTTAATCCAAAATTGTTCAAAACAAATTTGAATGATTCTAAATCATTAGTAACATGAATTAAATATGTCACAAATGTCAAAATACAATTTGCAACATAAAACCCAAAATTTCTCATCATGGCTGAATGCTTCCCTAGTGGGCATAGTGTGCATTTTGCACTTCCATTGTTCAAAACACGTGCAAATGAAATCCAATCAACATAAGATTTAATATGTATCATATACACATCCAAATACACCATATAAATGTAAAGCCCCAAATTTGGAAGTGGTCTTAAACCCTAAATTTTCAATTTCTTCAAATTAGACCAAATTGGTTAAATCAATTACTTCAATCATGTTTCTTCCATCCAAATCAAGTCTCAACACAATGAAACAACTATAGAACAATTCTAGGTTATTTAAGAGTGGGTCAATAACTCTAGAATGGCAACAAAGTTCTAAAACCATGAAAAAAATGCTTATTACTACAACATTCTTCCAACTTCATACATGCTAAACCCCTTCATCAAACTTTCAGCCATCAAATACACAAAGAATAAAGAATAGAAAAACTAAAGAACATCACCAAGTGAAGCCCACAACAAGAGGAATAATTTACTCTCTAATGGAAGGTTGGAAATACTTACTAAATTCCAAGCTTCCTTTGATTTTTCTTTTCTTTCTCTCTACCTTCTTTGCTTTGTTTTAATGGAGTTTTGATAAACTGTATTAGGTTATTCAAACCCTAAAAGAAACAAAACAATATATACTTGTGTATTTTTAACCCTTGGCTGAATTTGGCTAGAAAAAATAAAGACATTTTGTTTTAATTTCATTTGAATTTCAACATGCCAACTTGATTAAATGATCATTACACTTTAATGATAAATTCAAACAAGTCAACAATTGCAACTTAGCCATTAAAACAAATATCATAACTTAAAATATCTATACTTTAATTAATTTAATCTTTAACAATTAAATAAATAAATAAATAATTAATTATATTAAATATTTGTATAAAATTTACATTAAATATTAAATACATATATTCATTTATGTTATTAGTCAAATATATCCATTTGATAATTAATTAATGTGTATTTGAATTAATCAAGCATTAAATGCAAATACACAAAAATTAAGGAAATGATTATCGGGTCCCTACACATCTATTTTGCGTTTAACCTTTAAACGACTTTATAAATAATCAATATTATTTATAAATATTGCCCTAGTGCTCTAAGAGTCTATTTCATTAGTGAGACTCTCTAGATTCAGACATATCTGATGAGCGGAAAATATATCAATATTTACCGCCCCTTTTACTTAATATTTTGTTTAGTTTCTCGGGTTTGATGAATGATTTGATGTGTTTTAGTTTATTTTGCAGATAAAATAATATCGGATCTCAATGAAATCATTTAGGATGAAATATGGGTCAAATAAGGTCAATTATTGGACTTGATATTTTAATTTTGGAGATTGGAAACTTGAAAGGGCATTTTTGACGAAGTGCAGTTTTGGAAATTCCAATTTTGCGCATCTGTCGTATTTGGGCATAACTTTTTACTCCGATATCGGATTGAGCTCATTCAAGTTCCAGATTAAAGAAGACTCAAAGATCTACAGCTTTTAAAGACAAAATAATTTCTAATTCTGAAGATTTCATGCCCGAAATGGATGAAATATCCAGAAGTATGTTTTGTGTAATTATTAAAGTCACTTTCAATCATTTTCGAAGCAAAAAATAAATTAATAAATAAATAATAAAAATTATCAAATCATCACCAAACATGAGAAGAGATTAGTGGAGCAATTAATAATTGATTTGGTGGATGATTTGATGTAGGCAAAATTTTTCCTATAAATACCAAGCCATTTCATTTGTAAAATTCACACTTTCTTCTAAGGAATTCCTTAAGAATACTAAGAAGATTGTATCTTGTTTGTTTATTTACAGCTTTCAGTAATTAATTTCCACTTTCCCACTTTCTTTTCTTTACTTTTCAGTTTTTACTTTCCGCAATTTACTTTTACATACAATACTTTTCTTTCTTTAATTTTCAATTTTTACTTTTCAGTAATTTACTTTCAGCAATTTACTTTTCAGCAATTTACTTTTCAGTAATTTACTTTCAGCATTTACTTTTCAGCATTTACTTTTCAGTATTTAATTTTCAGTATTTTACTTTATGTCTTTTATTTTATTTAAGTTTTTTTGACTACCCGTAAATATGTGTCGTAACTAAGCCAGTTATCTGGGGTTGTGATGAAATCCAATATCACCGGTTTATAAAGGAGTTAAATTATAGTTTGGGTAATTTAAGGTTTACTTATTAAGTCTTAAGCTTAATACGACTTGTTAATTGGCCACTAATAAGATAGATGTGGTAAATCTAAAATAAACTTGACAAAGGAATTTTAGGTTTCAGCCTTAGACTTAATAGCCCACGATCTTCCTTGAGGATAGATAACCCTTTAATAGATTTCCTTACAGGATAGACATATACCTGTCGGGCGGGGGTAGCCATAATTGGAACTTAAACTTAATGAATCCAGATAATTTGGTTGACATAGACTTATGGTTCAATTGGGTTAAACTGGGTATTTGCGTCTGTCCATCGACCTAGGCTTTTGCATAATTTAGTGTTACATGTTAGTAAACCGATTTATTACACAAACATAAAATAACCACTTCATCTTTAAAATGATATTGGAAGAAATCACAACCCTAGATAATTTTTAATATTGAATTTTCTTAAAACCTACTTTCGAACAATTTTATTTACTTGTTTTTAAATTTAGAATCGTCACCATTCCAAATCAATCAAACAACCTGTTAGATACTAGTAATCATTTGACCTCATAAAATTAATAGATTAGATATTAAGTCCTCGTGGGATCGATATTTTTATACTACTTGAACGATACGTGTGCTTGCGTTTTACAAGTGTGTTTACGCCGGTCAAGTTTTTGGCGCCATTTCCGGGGACTTATTTATCTTTTACTATTAGTTTAGGGGTTAGATACATTACTTGTATCTAATCTATTTTTACTTATTATTACTATTTTCTTATGTTTCAGGTTCTCAGAAACTACATGAGATGAACCAGAAGCTTTGAACTTCGATCGCTTGACCTAGAAATTGAAAGAACCATAAGACAGTTAAGAAGGGAAAGACGAGAAGGCCAAGAAGCAAGTGTCAACATGGAACCTGAACCTTTGGAGGTTGCACCACCAATTCCCATTCGAGATAGAACCATTCCGGTGGTTGACAGACTCATTTCCTGTATTGTACTTCCTCCCTTACCAGCAAATGGGTGTGACATCAAAACATGCATTCAGATGATTCAGCAGTCATTTCAGTTCGGAGGGAATGTAACTGAAGATCCTAATGCCCATATCAGTAACTTCCTGGAAGTTTGCGGTACTTTCAACTATAACAGAGCATCAGAAGAAGCAATGAGACTGCGAGTTTTTCCATATTCCCTGAAAGACAGAGCTAAATCTTGGCTACATTCACTACCAGCAGGTTCTAGCACAACTTGGAACACTTTAGCCACCAAATTTCTTGCAAAGTACTTTCCACCAGCCAGAACCGGAAAGCTGAGGAATGACATCACATCCTTTGTACAATAAGATTCAGAATCCCTCTGCGAATCTTGGGAAAGGTACAAAGATTTACTCCAGAAATGTCCTCTCCATGAGATTCCAAAATGGCTTCAAGTCCAAACATTCTATAGTGAGCTTTCTGGAATAATGAGAACCACAATCGATGCTGCTGCTAGAGGAGCCTTGATGGAAAAAGTAGAAGATCAGGCCTGGGACCTAATCGAAGAAATGGCCAACAACAATTTCTTGTGGCCATCAGAAATGAGCATGATCCAAAGAATTGCAGGAATTTATGAAAGTGGAGCCAATAAAGCAGTCAACACCAAGCTAGATCAGATATGCAAATTCATGGAGACTCTTACCACTGGATCCACAAGTTCACCATATAGAGGAGCACTAGAGTCGAACCAATTTGAAGAGACGGTGAATTATGTCAACAATTTCAACAGACAGGGGAACAATCCATATTCCAACACCTACAACCCAGGGTGGAGGAATCATCATAATTTATCATGGAGCAACAATTCAGGCCAACAGCAGAACTATCCACCACCTGGATTCCAACAACATAACAAAAGCCAGGAGCAGGCAAATGAACCAGGAATAACAGAAGTGTTGACCCACTTGAAAAAGATAGAACCAAAACACGACTCTCAAGCCGCAAGATATGATACAATGTTTCAATCTCAAGCAGCAAGATATGATGCTATGTTTCAATCCCAAGCAGCATTAATTCAAAGTCAATCTGCTTCTATTAAAGCACTGGAGAATCAAATTGGACAACTGGCAAATGCTTAGAGTTACAGACCGCCAGGTACCCTTCCTAGCAACACAGAGCCAAATCCAAGAAACACGGGGAAGGAGCAATGTCATGCCATCATGTTAAAAAGTGGTACTGAAATCAACAAAGATGTTGGAGCCAAAACAGCTGCTAAGGAAGTTCCAAAAGAAACAAAGCAACATATGGAGGAAAAAGAAGCAAAGGTAAAAGAACAGATCATTCCACCTCCACATTTTCCTCAACGTCTTCAGAAGAAAAAATTGGACAAGTAGTTTTCTCGGTTCCTGGAAATCTTCAAAAAGCTGCATATCAACATTCCATTTACAGAAGCGTTGGAACAAATGCCCAGCTATGGAAAATTCATGAAAGACATTCTTTCACGAAAGCGGAGATTGGGAGATTACGAGACAGTAACATTATCAGAAGAATGCATCGCTATCATTCAGAGGAAACTTCCCCCAAAGTTGAAAGATCCTGGCAGTTTCATTGTTCCTTGCGTCATAGGAGAACATAACTTTGGTAAGGCTCTGTGTGATTTAGGTGCGAGTGTTAACTTGATGCCTTTTTCTATTTTCAGGAAATTACAGATTGGAGAAATAATGCCCACCTCAGTCTCTCTACAACTTGCTGATAGAACGCTCGTATTTCCAAGAGGCGTAGTTGAGGATGTGCTGGTCAAGGTTGATAAATTCATTTTCACAGCAGATTTTATTGTCCTTGATATGGAGGAAGACGAAGACGTGGCAATCATTCTCGGGAGACCATTCTTGGCTACAGGTCGAACCATTATTGATGTACAAAAATGAGAATTAACCATGAGGGTACAAGACCAAGAAGTAACATTCAATGTTTTCAAGGCCATGAATTTCCCAGATGATGAAAAAAAGGAGGAATGTTTCAAACTTGATGTGATACACCGTACCATTCAGAACTCCAATGCAATGCAAAGTTCTATTGACAAACTTAAAACATGTCAATCGCCTGTGGACCCTGAAGATAAAGCATCTTTTGCACTGAAAAAGCCAATTCTTGCATTACAAGCAACAGAAGATAAAAAGTTCCGCCAGCTCAATGAATTGGAGGAATTTCACAATCAGCCTTTTGAGGATACCAATTTGTACAAAGAAAAGGGCAAGAAAAGACATGATGAGAAGTTAGTGCGCATACAACTGGAACCAGGGTAGAAGGTACTGTTAAACAAATAAAGGGTGAAATTCTTCCCATGGAAGCCAAAATCACGGTGGTCAGGTCCATTTGTGATCTCCAAAGTTTTACTAGATAGAGCCATTGAGATACATAATCCTGACTCCAACAAAACTTTCAAGGTTAAAAACAAGCGTGTCAAACACTACTGGGGAGAATCATTTGAGCGACAAAAAGAAAATGTTACACTTCCAGATCCAGCTTAACATTTGAGAAGTCACGTCTAGCTGACGACTTTAAACTTAGCGCTCGCAGGGAGGCAACCCATGCAATTTTTGTATATATTGTGATCTGGTGTGTTTTATTTTTGTGTGTTTAGTTTTCGCAGGTTAATTTAATTCTGAATGGAAGAAGTTCTCGCAAATCTTCACAAACAATTTCCTTCTCTCCCTAAAAAATCTTTGATGAAAGTCTACAAAGCTCGCTTGGAATGGATGAGGTTACTGATGATCAAAGGTATTCCTACTGACATTCGTTGGGTAATTGAAGCACGAGTCCGATTGGCAGGTACTATAAATTCAGCCCGTCATTGCACTTTTGAAGGCATCCAGAGTTGAGAAAGAAATACATAAAAAAAAATTGGAAGCCACTTCAAGAAGACGAGTTGAAAACATCTGTGTGTTTTGTGGTAATAGTGTTGGTGTTAAGCCACAATACGTAGAAGCAGCACAAGAATTGGGTCGAGTCTTAGCTGCAAGAAATATGCACTTAATATATGGCGGAGGCAATCTTGGACTTATGGAGATCGTTTCAAAGGCCGTACAAGAAGGAGGCAGTCACGTTTTGGGAATCATCCTAAAACCCTTGGCATAAGCAAATCTTATTGAACCATCAAACAGAGAGGAACTGATCGTGCCAGGTATGTCTGAACATTTGGTAGAAATGATTAACCGTGCTGATGCTTTTATTTCTTCGCCAGGTGGCTTGGGTACATTGGAGGAAATTTTTATTCTGCTATCTTGGGCGAACCTGAACATACACCAGAAACCAATTGGGCTGTACAACGTTGATGGATTTTATGATTTTCTTTGTGTGTTTCTTGATGATGCCCCGAGAAATGGGTTCGTTTCAAAATCTTTGAAAGAACTCCTCTTTACTGCTAGAACTGCTCCGGATCTAATAGACCAACTCATAGCCTATGAACCACAAGTTGACCCTATCTTTTCAAAGATAAATTAGTCTGAGGACGATCGTGGTAAGAGGCGTAGGATTAATCTGGATCTTAACCTTTAATTTCCTGTAGAATTTCAGCTAACTAGGTATTATTTTCTAAACTCTTCTTCTACTTTTTAAGACATTGGGGACAATGTCTCATTTAGGTTTGGGGGAGGGAATTAGTTGATTAGTACCTTGTTTTTAGTTTGTGTGTTATTTTTATTGTTAGTCCAAAATTTTTCGAAAAATACAAAAAAAAATTGAAAATTTTTCAAAAATTACAAAAATATTTTGCGTTTTTGTGTTTTTATTTTCACTAAAAGGGTGAAATTGGTAAGAGATAGCTGAGTAAGGAGTTTCCACTCCTGAGACGTATCTCAAACCTATTTTCGAAATAAGTTAATTTTTGTTTATTTCCTTTTGAATTATTTAATTTGTGAATTCTCCATAAAACAGACTAAAATGGATCTTCATATGCTCAGTTGACAGGTATTTTCAACATATATAGTAACATACAAACATGAGCTAAAATTGAAAAGTTTGTGATATTCAGTGCTCTAGTTTAATTAGAGGAAGCATCTCAAAAAGCAATGGAGTAAAAAAAAAAAAAAAGAAACGTCTGAGATCCAAGTTATTAAGTCTGTAAGGGTGTTTTAACACCTAGTGCCCTAAAACCAACTGGTCTGGGAGTCACTGGCCCCAAGCTCGTTACATGGATCAAAGATGCTGCGAATATATATATATCTGAAGTCTGAGTAATTAAGTTCGTAGGGGTGTCCTAACACCTGGTGCCCTAAAGCCAACTGGTTTGGGAGCCACCGACCCAACACTCGCTACATAGATGTAATATATTGTATATAAATAAAAAATAGAGAAAAATCAAAGAAAAAATTAAAAAAAAATCAGAAAAATTATTCCATTGCTACAAAAGGTGTGAAATCTGATAGAAGTTTAGGACACAAATATTACTCTCTTTTCAACTGCACTTATGACTGTTGTGGGCAAAAATGAGTTGATTAATATTTTGTCGACTGTGTATATGGAGAATGGTAAAAATAATCGGAGAATTTACTTATTCGGTAATTTAGAATGAAACAAAACAACTATTGATTTGGAGTAGAAGTTTCACCTGATTAGTCACTAACTCTTTATTCTATTTTCTCTTGTCTTTTTGCTTTTGTGTACATTAGTTTTACTACCTTTTTACTTTTGTAAAACGTTTGTGGGTATCGTTGCTGTAAGCCCTCACGAGACTATAACTCGTCCACTAGGGACACCTAGGGGTTTAAAGGCTTGTTGCATATGCTAAATGCAACCGTGATCCCTACGAAAGTAGCTTAGTTTAATTTTAATTATTTCTTGTATTTTATTTTGTTGTTTTGCTCGAGGACTAGCAAAATGTTAGGTTTGGGGTTGTGATGAACAGAAAATATATCAATATTTACCGCCCCTTTTACTTAATATTTTGTTTAGTTTCTCGGGTTTGATGAACGTTTTGATGTGTTTTAGTTTATTTTGCAGATAAAATAATATCGGATCTCAATGAAATCATTTAGGACGAAATATGGGTCAAATAAGGGCAATTATTGGACTTGATATTTTAATTTTGGAGATTGGAAACTTGAAAGGGCATTTTTGACGAAGTGCAGTTTTGGAAATTCCAGTTTTGCGCATCTATCGTATTTTGGGCATAACTTTTTACTCCGATATTTTATTGAGCTGATTTAAGTTCCAGATTAAAGAAGACTCAAAGAGCTACAGTTTTGAAAGACAAAATAATTTCGAATTCTGATTATTTCATGCCCGAAATTGATGAACCATCCATAAGTGTGTTGTGTGTAATTATTAAAGTCACTTTCAATCATTTTCAAAGCAAAAAATAAATTAATAAATAAATAATAAAAATTATCAAATCATCACCAAACATGATAAGAGATTAGTGGAGCAATTAATAATGGATTTGGTGGAGCAATTAGTGGAGCATTTAGTGGAGCAAATAATAATTGATTTGGTGGATGATTTGATGGAGGCAAAATTTTGCCTATAAATACCAAGCCATTTCATTTGTAAAATTCATACTTTCTTCTAAGGAATGCCTTAAGAATACTAAGAAGATTGTATCTTGTTTGTTTATTTACAGCTTTCAATAATTAATTTCCGCTTTCGCACTTTCTTTTCTTTACTTTTCAGTTTTTACTTTCCGCAATTTACTTTTACGCACAATACTTTTCTTTCTTTAATTTTCAGTTTTTACTTTTCAGTAATTTACTTTCAGCAATTTACTTTTTAGCAATTTATTTTTCAGCAATTTACTTTTCAGTAATTTACTTTCAGCATTTACTTTTCAGCATTTACTTTTCAGTATTTAATTTTCAGTATTTTACTTTATGTCTTTTATTTTATTTAAGTTTTTTTTACTACCCGTAAATATGTGTCGTAACTAAGCCAGTTATCTGAGGTTGTGATGAAATCCAATATCACCGGTTTATAAAGGGTTAAATTATAGTTTGGGTAATTTAAGGGTTTAGTTATTAAGTCTTAAGCTTAATGCGTCTTGTTAATTGGCCACTAATAAGATTGATGTGGTAAATCTAAAATAAACTTGACAAAGGAATTTTAGGTTTCAGCCTTAGACTTAATAACCCACGATCTTCTTGAGGATAGATAACCCTTTAATAGATTTCCTCCAGGATAGACATATCATGCGATAATATAACCTTAAACTGGTAATGATTATTGGAACTAAACTAATGAATCCAGATAATTTGGTTGGATAGACATATGGTTCAATTGGGTTAAACTGGGTATTTGCGTCTGACCATCGACAGAGGCTTTTGCATAATTTAGTGTTCCAGGTTAGTAAACAGATTTATTACACAAACATAAAATAACCACTTCATCTTTAAAATGATATTAGAAGAAATCACAACCCCTAGATAATTTTTAATATTGAATTTTCTTAAAACCTACTTTCGAACAATTTTATTTACTTGTTTTTTAAATTTAGAATCGTCACCAAAATCAATCAAACAACTGTTAGATACTAGTAATCATTTGACCTCATAAAATTAATAGATTAGATATTAAGTCCTCGTGGGATCGATATTTTTATACTGAACGTACTGTGCGCTTGCGTTATACATGTGTGTTTACGCCGGTCAATATCCGTCACGAAATCCAATTTCGTGTCCATAATTTATCCACCCGTAAATTATGATGACCACAGATGTAGGCACTGCATTTTTGCATATAAGTACCTATGATGAGTCTCATTTGGAGAGACTATCTTTTAAGTCGCGGAAATCGCGGGAAACAGACATCGGAAGGGAAAAGTTAGAAATTGGGATTTTTTTTGGATTTAGTTCGCTTGTTTAGCTTCGGGCTCGCTTGTTGGACCTCAGTTTTAAAACACCTTTAGCCCAAAACCCCGCAAATAATTTAACCTAGGCCCAAAACCATTTAAATACACATCAAATCACACGCCCAAGCCCATAAAACATATCCAAAATAATAAAACACATATTTAACACATGGGAAATTAAAATAAATCAAATAAAATCTAAATAATCACCTACTAAAATAACAAATTACTTACCTAAACAAAACAAATCATATACCAAATTAAAATAAAACAAGTAAACATCAAATAAACCTATTCCTAATTTAAACAAAACGTGTCCCTAATTAAATATATTTTTTCCTTGTGTGACACTAATTAAATGGTTTGCCTTTTATTACCCAAATCCTTATCCTTTTCAAACATGGATTCACCCTAGCCTTTGCCTATAAAAGAGACACAAATCCAACCCTGTAGAGGCTAGCATTCACACCCAATACAAGAAAATACATCAAAAAACTCCCTGCTCCTCTTTAATCTCTCTCATGCCCAAGACCCCCACTGACCAGTCCCATTGCTGCACAAAAATTGCACTCCAATAACCCAAGACCTTCACGCCAAAATGCCCAAATTAGCCACTGATTCTGCTCCTTGAATTCACGCCAATATAGCCCCATACAGCAGCCCATAACACGTCCAAATAGCCCCCTCACTGCAGCCTCTGATTCACGCCATTAGCCCTCCATTTCCCTCTGAAATTGACGCCACTACAGTCCCTGAAACTGCCCCTAGATAACCGAAAATACCGCACTCATACAACCCAATACAACAGCCCTCCTTCACACCAAATTGCCCCTGAATCTGCACTGCAGTGAGTGAAAAAAAACAGCTGCTCAAATACCCCAAACAGTGGACGAAAATCACCTAAAACAGTGAACAAAAATGTACTTTAAAACCCTTAAACAACCGTATAAAATAGCAGCCCCAACCCCCTTAAAACCGCACACAATAGTCCATTAATACACCAAAAATAGTGACTAGAAAATACAGCAAGAACAGCAGTGAAACAGAGTGAAAACAGTAGCCCGAGCAATGAAACAGCGAGGAAAGATGTGAACCAGTGAACCATAAGAGTTACATAGTGTTAGCTCTTCCGACGGCCTTGTAACGCGCTTCCAAGAGTCAACATAAAAGGTTAGACCTGAGGGCACCTTTCTTATTTATCCTTGTTCATATTTTATTATTTATTGAATTTTCTTTGCATGAGAGTCGTTGATTAATGTGTGTTGTGCCCTTGAATTAATGGAAAATGTGTCATCTCTTGTGGTATATAGGATGGAAACCCAGAAGTAAATTCTATAGCCGAATCCGAATGGACGGTAGTGCGGTCTGCACTTGGGATACAACTCCACGTACCACTTGAGCAAATGGCACATATTTTGATATGTTTTATCTTTTTTGTTTATTATCCGCATTTTATATTCGTTTGTATTGATGATGTGATGCACATGGGCTTAGCATGTTGGTCTAAAGGTTCTCTATTTGAGGGAAGAAAAAATCTAAAGGGCTACCTTTACGACAATACTTTGCCGCGCCAGACAAAGTGTGTTTGATTGAATGTGATATATGTTTAATCGAATACACGAAGTCCTATATTGTTGCCTTTATTTTATATGCATTGTAATGTGATTTGCATGGGCTTAGTACGTTGGTTTAAAGGTTTTCTAGTTGAGGGAAGAAAAAGACTAAAAGACTACCTTTACGATAATACTTTGCCGCGCCTTTTATATCCCGTCTTTTACTTTATGTACATTGGTTGTTTATGTAATTGATGATATAGTGCGCATGGGCTTAGTATGTTAGTCTAAAGGTTCTCTATTTGAGGGAAGAAAAGGCCAAAAGGCTACCTTTACGACAATACTTTGCCGCGCCGGACAAAGTATGTTTGGTTGAATGTGAGATATGTTCAACCGAGCATACGAAGTCCTATATCATTGTCTTTACTTTATATGAATTGTAATGTAATGCGAATGGGCTTATTATGTTGGTCTAAAGGTTCTCTATTTGAGAGAAGAAAAGTCCAAAAGGCTACCTTTATGACAGTACTTTACCGCGCCTTTTATTATTCTGTTGTTTGCTTTCTGTATGTCATCTCTTTGCATAATCATGCATCATATTGCAATGCACATAGGCAAATCAAGTTGGATTAAAGGTCCTTCATTTTGAGGGATAGAAAGCCGAAGTGCTACATTTGCCACGACAATTCGGATACTCGAAGTCCTATATAGATGTGGGCATATATCGCATCTCTTTTCTTTCACTTTCATTGTCTATCTTTTGCATCGCATCATTGCACGTTTATTTTAATGTACAACTGCCTCATTAGTTATCTCTTTGCATTATGTACCTAATTGCTTCTCTTTATTACGCATGATTATGCAATTGCCATTTATTTGTGTTCCCACATGCATAAGTACAATGTGCTTATGAAATTGTATGCTTGCCATTATTCTGATTCACTTTTATGTGTGTTTGTACAATTACCGTTTCCTTGCGTTTCCGTATCCATGAATATGGTGTGCTTATGAAGTTGTATTCTTGCCGTTTTCCAATTTACCTTTATGCATGCAGATTTGGACATAGGTTATATGCAAATAGGTTGTATGCAAATTCAGACATAGGTTATATGCAAACTTAGATATGAGCCTTGTACTTATGCATGTGAGCTTAGAAATAGAGAATACCCTTGGGAATGTATGTTGCTAGATTCGATTAAATTATTGCACAAATCACATCATTTCAAGTTGCATAAGTAAGGGACCATTCTGAACCCAATGGTTTGAGGTCTTCCCTTGCGAGGGGTGAGTGCGGCCTTAAATCTTTGTCCCGGTTCACACCGGGTGGCGACTCCATATTATTTCTCTGGTTTAGTACCCCTCGGGCTATCCCGTACTCCTAACCGGGCCGTGATCCCGGAACAGCATCGTCCAACATTTGTGTCGTACAACATATAAACTCGCTGAATCATACAGGTCAAGGTCATGGAATATGTATAATTCCTCCGTCACAGGTATCCGGATAAATCCCAGAGATATAGATGTAAACGTCAAATCTCTAAAGGGGTTATCCAGTCGACTATTCTATTAGCAATCTCAAAAAGAATGTTTAGAACTGGCTTCTAAACTGTACCACGGGCCCTTGGTTTTATCTGATTGCTAATCATATGGACTACCTATGCTCTGATACACAAAACTGACGTATCCTATCTTGATACACATAGAATACCCTAAGGATCTATCTATACCCAACGAACAGGCGGAGGTATGATCTAAATAGATCAGTCACGTGACTGCCATCTAAGTGTAGAAGACGTCTCATATGCCCACAATGGCATCTCAAGTCTAAGAATCACTAGTGCTACTCAACCCGTGAAGATTCTTATTGACGTTGGTATACCATCCATTAAGAATATTTGGTGAGTCGTTAAGTGTTTATCTACTATAAACACCTACATGTCTATACTAGTCTCCAAGACTTATGGTTCATTGAGAAACCATTAGACTCATATATTCCGGTATACGACATGTACCAGTCTCAACGGGTTTACTTTACTGACCAAGTAGTGTAAACAATGACCAGGAACTGTCTGAGAATGACAACGTCATGATACTACTCGATGTCTGTTGCGACGCTTTTGCAACAGTACCATGACTAGTCATTCTAAGGTCATTACGTCTTTACCATATTAAAAGGTATATTATATTATAGAAACTGCATATATTTTTCATAATAATAACGTTTTACAGAAGTATTCATAAATAAATACAACCGGGAATTGGCGCTCTGAGCACCAACCCCAACATATATATATATAACATATTTAATCCATGTAGCAAGCTTTAGGCCAGCGACTCCCAAACCAGTTGGATATAGGTCGTTAGGTGTTAAAACACCCATACAGACTTAATTACTCGGATATCAGATGTTTAATTTTTTTCACTTTTTTTTATTATTCCATTGCTTTTTTGAATGCTTCCTTCAGTTAAACTAGAGAACTGAATATTACAAACTTTTCACTTACAACTCATGGTTGTATGTTACCATGCATGTTGATAATCTCTGTCAACTGAGCATTTGAAGATCCAATTTAGTTAGTATTATGAAGAATTCACAAATTAAATAATTCAAAAGGAAATAAACAAAATTAACTTGTTAAGAAATAGGTTGAGATACATCTCAAGAGTGGAAATTCCTTACGCATCTATCTCACACACAATTCCAAATGATTAATCAAATTAAAAACATAGAAACAAAATATATTTTTTTAAATTTTATTTTTGTTTTTTTAATTTTTGAAAAGTTTTGACTAAAAACCAAACAAAAACAACACAACGGAAAAAATTAAATAAGATACTAATCAATAATCCCCTCCCCTAAACCTAATTGAGACATTGTCCCCAATGTCTAAAATGTAGAAGAAGAGTTTAGAAGACAGTACTTGGTTAGCTGGAATTCTATATCAAAAAAGAAAATTAAAGGTTAAGATCCAGATTTATCTGACGCTTCTGACCACGATCATTATCGGACTAGTTAATCTTTGAAAGGATAAGGTCAATTTATGATTCAAAGGCTAAAAGTTGGTCAATTAGTCATGGCCAGTTCAGGTAGTAAAGAGGATATCATTTTCAGGTTTTGACATGAACCCATTTCTCCGGGCATCATCAAGAAACACAAAAAGAAAATCATAAAATCCATCAATTAAACAGTCCAATTGGTTTCTGGTGTACGTTCAAGTTCGCCCAAGATAGGACTGTAAAAAGTTTCTCCATTGTGCCCAAGCCACCTGGCAAAGCAATAAAAGCATCAGTACAGTTAATCATTTCAACAAGTCGTTCAGACATACCTGGCACACCTCTCCGTTTGATGGTTCTATCAGATTCGCCTCTGCCAAAGGTTTTTGGATGATTCCCAAGACTTGACTACCTCCTTCCTGTACGGCCCAAAACACACAGATTGTAACAACTCATCTTCTTGAAGTTTTTTTTATGTATATCTTTCTTAAACCTGGATGTCTTCAAGAGTGCAATAACAAGCTGAATTTATAGAACCTGAAAAAGAGTGAGTAATAATAGCATGAGTACCTGCCAGATGACAATAATTAGTTAAACAGTAAAATAAATCGTGAAAGTCAAAAAGTATGGATCATGTTGGAGAAAATAAAGGAAAATAACAAAATAAATCACAATTATTAGTTAAAGACAATGAGATAATAACATTTACAAGAAGTAACAGCTTGATTGACATCTATGCGTCATGGACAAGCTTCCCATCCAATTTTATTATAAATTGGCAAACAGGGTCTTTCAAAAGTCAGATTCCCGAGACTTAATTGTTGTCTTTCTTTTCGAAACTGTGTATGTAACATGCAAATTGCGTGATGCACATATCCACTGAGATGCGTCTCAAGAGTCAATGATATGTAATCTAAAGACTCCTTACTCATGTCATCCCTATTGAATTTAATTTTATCTTCGCGGTTATCAGATACCAATCATAAAGAACGACAACGAGTATTAAATGTCATGCGTGCATATTTATCACAAACACCTAATCTTTTAGGTATTCTTTTCATAGCATAGGTGCTTTTTCATAAACCAGGCAAATATGAAATAAAAGAGTCAGAAGACTCACCTACCAATCAGACTAGTGCTTCAATAATCCAACGAATGTCATTAGGAATACCTTTATTTATCAGAAGTCTCATTCATTCTATGTGTGCTTTGTAGACTTTCATTAGAGAATTTTTAGGGAGATAAGGAAATTGCTTGTGAAGATTTGAGAGAACATCTTCCATCCTGAAATGTGAATTTACCTACAAAAACTAAACACACAAAAATAAAACACACCAAATCTTAATATATACACAAATTGCATGGGTTGCCTCTATGCTAGTACTAATTTTAATGTCGTCAGCTAGACATGACTGTTCGAATGTAATGCTGGATCTGAAAGTGTGACACTTTCCTTTTGTCACTCAAATGATTCCCCCAGTAGTGATTGACACGCTTTCTTTTAACTTTGATTGTTTCATTTGAGTTGGGATCAAGTAATTCAGTGGCTCTAGGTGATTAATAATGGACCTGACCACCATGATTTTAACTTCTCAGGGAAGAGTTTCAACCTTGATTTGTTTAACAATACCAGCTACTCTAGATCCAGTTGTATACGCACTAACTTCTCTTCATTTCTCTTCTTGGCCTTTTCTTTGTACATTTTGGCATTCTCAAAAGGTTGTATATAAAATTCCTCCAATTCGTTGAATTGGTGGAGTCGTTTCTCTCATGTTTCTTGAATGTGCAGTACGTGTTGCATCAGAGTTCTAGACAATACTATCTATCACATAAAGCCTGAAACATTCCTCATTCTTTTCATCATTCAGGAATTCCATGGCTTTGAAAATATTGAATATCACTTCTTGGTCATGTACCCTCATGGTTAGTTCACCTTTTTGTACATCAATAATGGTTCGACCTTTAGCTAAAAATGGTCTCCCGATGATGATAGTGTTGAGTTTCAATCAAGTCCCAAGATCATAAATCATGCATAAAAACGAGTTGAATACATATCAAAGGAGGTGCAGAATTACTCACATTGAATGGTTTTGGATGCTACGAAGATGGACCAAATTCGCACTTCATGTTTCTGCCTCCATCAAGCTCGGTTTTGGGCCTTCTTGAACTCCAATGGACTGCACGGTGGGGGCTGTTTTGATGCTCCAAAATCGGCCATGCAAGACTCCATTGAAGCTCCAAGCTTCAAGCTTTCCAAGCTCACAAATTCATTTCCCTATCACCATAATATAACCCATGTGTGTGCTAGCACTCTTGTTTTGCAACAAAACACTCTCACTTGTTTCTCTTTCAATTCGGCAGTGACCAAAATGGAGAAGAAGATGAAATGGCTCTAAGCCGTGAATGAGAGGGAAAAGAAAAGAGAGGGAAAACGTGAATGGAGAGAGAGAGAAAAGGTAAATGGTTTTTACTTATATATTTATTTTATTTTCCAAAAATAAAATCAAATACAAAAAGCATTTACATTTACCAAGTACAAAAGTCAAAAAGCAAAAAGCCTATTAATGCTTTTCCAACAACCATTTACTATTCACATCAAGTCACTTTAACATAGTGACAACATGTCATGTCACATCACTCAAAATGACAAGTGATTTGACGATTGATGCGACTAGCGATATGACGCATGATTTGACTTGCGTGCCGCACTCGAATTCGAAATGCGAATGCGCTCGCAAATAATCCCGGGCTCGGGTTCGCTAATTCCAAATTAACGAATTTTCCGTTGCGTCGTAATTAAATGATTACGCCTAGCGAAATCACTATTCACGTCGCTAACGAATTAATTCTAAATTAATTCGTTCGCCCGAATTAAAATCTAATTTTAATTCCGCGTCGAAATCCAATTTCTTATAATATATCGAATATATTATTTTATCGATTAATTCCAGATTAATCGTTCTCTCTCTTTAATTAATATTTTATCCCAGATAAAATATCTCCGCAATTAATCCCAGATTAGTTTTCTCTCTTCTAATTAATCCCAGATTAATTAAAGTGCGAGTTATACATCATCGGTGAATCTTCAGGAAGCGACCCATGAGATCTCCGGATATGTTGGCAGTAAATACGGTCGTCGGACTATCCGAACACGTAAGTATCGCGTACTACGTTTATACCGATTTACAAGACAAGGTTGGCTTCTAGCAAAGCGCCATGCCTACCCAATTCTCCAGAAATATTCTTACAGGAATATATAGATCCGTATCAAGCGTAGTATACCGTAGTATTATGTATATCGGCCCAGTATCGGATAGTCACGTGCCAGGCCTGGGGCTGGATTTGTGTCTGCCCCGTACGAAGCACATGTCGGATGTCTGGTAACTAGTCTCTATAATCGGATATACACGACCTTGTCATAATATCCCGATGGCCGCGCAGCACTTAAGAGCACTAATACCGTATCCTGCGTGACATCATCTCCAATATAACTGAAGTGATACTTCTGTCTTGACATCACACCCAATACACTACGACTCTCTGATAAACCCAGAAGTGGTGTACGCAGAACCGGTTAAAGCCCTGTACCACCAAGACCAAAGTCTATCGATTATCATAAGTATTAGCGATGTAAGTCTCAGGTTAAGACCATACACACCTACCCTGATTTCGGCCTCCCATAGACACATAGTCATAATACCAATGGGATTCCGAGGGGTCTATCCAGAGAGAAGCTGTTTCCCGTACCATCGGTGAAACACGACCTCCTATCGCACTTGCATAAGTATCCAATACTTAAATATATGAGAACTATGCCGTTGTGCCCTCACAACGCGCACAAGTGCAATACTAGCCTATTCCGCATTATCGATGTCCTGTCTCGATAATACTCCGGCTAGGGATATTTAATGATTAATCCTTCGGGGATTGATACTGTCTCATATCATTCTCAATCCAGGAACTAATCATATGGACCTCTCTTCATTTATACATTTATGGTGATCTAATCACAAATGATGAGAGTGCAATTTCCTTGTCACATAGTTAATTTGTACAACAACACCGTGATCTGTACAAATAGTGACGCTATGGGTCATATTATCCAACAATCTCCCACTTGGCGCACATAGCCAGTCACTCGAGTGTCTAACACCCGAACTATGTACCGTTCGCTCAAATTGCTGAGAAAAGATTTTCGTCAGCGAATTTGCGTAATTATCTTCTGACGCGATTTATACGATCATCACATTGCCACGATGTATGATCCGAACGAATCAGATGATACAGAAGTATATATCTGGATCGTCGATGAGACCTTTAATTCCTTAGCCTGTGCTGACGCCTAGCTCAGCTGCTAAAAGAACTATATCTAATCTAATTAGATTTATTTTCGATCCAAATGGCTTCTATTGCTGCCTCAGCTGCAGCAATAATCCGCATTTGTTGTTTATTCGGCAACAGTTATCTTGCTCGGAATATTTCCAGCTCACTGTCCCGTTATTCAAACTTTATAGTACCGCAGTATTTACCGATTTGGAAACTTGCAGCAGTGATCCTAGTCACTTCAAGTTCTCCTACTCCATAATTTAAGACAGCATCTTTAGTTCTCAAAGAAACTAACAGATGTTCTTAATCTTCAATCCAGTGACTATCACTTGGATTGACCCGATTGTGACTCCATATGCTCGAAGCGTATGAGACACCAATACAAGTATATTTTAAATGTACAATTTCCCAGAGAGTGTTAACAACTCCAAATCTATCCCAGTAGATCTTTATTCCTTGAATAAATGTTGTTACTCCCCAGAATTCTACGGAGAATTTCTTATGAAAGCCAAGCTTTCACCGATTGCTTTATGGGAATTTCATTGTCAGTGCCCTCTCCCACTAACCTCCTTATATACACAAGAATTATTTCGTTTTGAGTCAAATCATAAACTATTATGATTATTTCAAAACGTCAGTCCCAAGAACCTTATGCTTGCTTCAATCCAAACATGGATCGAATAACCCGCAAAGCTTATTTGTCGGTTATATAAAATCGTCAGGAAGTTGTAAGCATCCTCCAAAAGGTTTCCTTTTCAGGAAAGCGATTTTGATCTGCAACTGACACATTTCATAATTGAAATATGCAGTTATCAACAAGCATCTTCAAAATGGATTTACCATGGCAACAGGTAAAAGGTTGAACCGTTATTAACACAATGTTGATAACGATACCTTTCCGTCAAAAGCCCAGCTTTGTACGTTGGTATGTTGCCTTCCATGTATGTCTTCCTTGAAGACGTTTAATGTACCAATAGGCACAATGCCTTGTGGTACAACAACTAGTATCCAAAATAGTTGTTATACGTGGAATCCATTTCGGATTCATGGCACTTTGCCATAATAGGGAGTCGATACCTCGTATCACTTCCTCAAAACGTAGTCGGTTGGTATACCTTAAAAGATTAACATCTTTATGAGGTGAGATCAGAAACCCATACCCCAGGTTGTTTTCTGATTCTATCCGATCTACACAGTTCTTGTGTATTCGAAGATTAATGGTACAGATTCATCATTGATGAATTATTAGTGTTCCATTACGGACCTTGTGCCTTGAACAGTATTACTCCGATTTTCATCGAGTATCACTATCCTCCCACTGACCACTGCATATCGGTATTCCTCTCAGGAAAAACCGCATGGTGAGCAATAATCACATTGTTCTCATGTGAGATTTATAAGTATTATACTTATGGTTTCCTTTAGGATAACCTATATTGGCACTTATCCAATTTGGGTCCTTAGTTTGGTATCATCCAAACGTTATGCCTGGCATACCCAAATTATCAGGAATGAGAAACCTCGTTTCTTCCCTGTTCATATCCTATATGACATCTGTCAAACAGATTTATATGGAACCTTATTCTAAATAAGTTATTGCACTGTTAAAACTTATCCGTTGAAGGAAATTGTAGCTCAGAGCGACTCTTGATTAATCTTATCATGTCTAACATGATTTGGTTAATCCGTTCGGACACACCGCTTTGACGTGTTCCGGGATGAGTCCTCATTTGAAAGAATACTATACTCTTTCAAGTATATAAGAAACTTATTGCTTAAGTATTTTCCATTACGGTCTTACCGTGACGGTATAATACTATAGCCGATCTGTTTGTGTATTTCGTGTCGAAACTCTAAAAGTTTCTGATTTGTGTTCTTCAAAAGAAACACATAATCACAACGTGATGCTACATTTGTCATGGTCACGAAATATTCATGTTCACATCTAGCCTAGCTAGATATGGGCCCACTTACTTCACCATGAATAGGGTTAACAGATCGGTGGCCCTTTTACTATTACCAAGTAAATAGTATTTTAGGTACTTTACCTAATAAACTAGATTCGCAGACCTTATTTGAATATTCAAAACAGTCCTAGTACCCACTCTTCAAAAGTGTGGATATACGAGTCTAATTAAATTGTGTCCTAGACAACAATGCCACAAATAAGTCTCTATTGATCAAATCAATTTGAGCTATTTATTTGTCATTTTATATGTTTGAGATTTTATTTATATTCAAAATATAAATTCTGTTATTTACATCTAATGTATTTATCTCAGTATCATCTTTATATAATAAAACACTTAGTGTTCTATAATATAAAGGTTTTATCCGCAACGGATTAAACACTGATATAGAGATAATGTCTCTAGTCAAACTAGTTACATTATAACAGTTCCTAATTTAAGTATATACCCAAAGGGTAGTTCCTAAACTTAGGTATCTACAGTCGAAACAGCGACTTTCGTCCCCTTTCCGATTCGCAGAGAAATCTCGGCTTGAAGTCAGTATCCAGCTCATAGCGGATTCTGAACATCAATACATATATTTTATGTACCACACTAAGTATTTAAAATCTAATTTCAATACTAGCTGTGAACATAACTAAGACAAACATTTTCAAAGTAAGAGCCTTGCCCTTTCTTTAATTCCTTCGTGTCTGCCATATCCAAATGGTAGTCACTTTGGGATATGTCAATTATCCTTTTCAATATTTTAGGAACCTTCGGCCAAGCCTTGGGTTTTTAGAATATCGAAACGATGTGCACCTCGTGCTACATGCCCAATTGCAAACTTTGACTTTATCTTCTCTAGAATAGTTAATTAATTCTCCAAGAATTATAAATTACAATTTTAATACTTCTTAAATCTAAAATTAGATTTATGACAAGTATATAAATTAAGCATTAAAGTCATCATCACATAAATCTTCCAAAGATTTTATGCTCTACTTATTTTGCTTAATTTTGGGCTTAAGGTATAATAAGTTATTTATTTATCAAATAAAGTAACCTATTATTTATTCCCAATTTGAAAATTAAATTATTTAAAATATTTTAATCCCAGATTATATTTTAAATATCTAACTTTTCATTTTATCTTGATTACAATAGTCCAACTATTTAATCAACGATTAGTGGTACTATATATATTATAATGATTATAATAGTCCAACTATATAATCAAATATAATCCAAATTAATTAACCTCAATTACATTGATTACTATAATCCATTTATAAAATCAACTGTAAACTGAAATTAATTAATTCAAATATATTGATTAATATAATCCAATTATATATAATCAAGTATAATACAGTCCAACTGTTTATTAAAACAACATTTTAAATATTAGTCCAACTAACATTTAATCTAATGACGAAATAATTTAAATGAGCGCGTATGGCGAGTAATTGAACGAGTATTGCAAATTCAATTCTTGCCTCCCACTATTTTTCGTCGAGCCTCTAACCCTCTGTCGAGTACTCGAAACCGTGTTTCCTAGTGGGCTAGGATCCCGTTAAATATCACACAATCTTGACTTTGGCCAACAAATTGTATGATAATTAACTAGGTAGATCTCTAAGATCAATTGGATCTCATCCAACTCCTAGATCCAGTAGGTGGACATCCAAGTCCCAAACATATATCTTATATATGCCTATACATGAATGTATACCCTAACCTTTTTCCTCTGAATCAACTTGGCTTTGGCTTTGGCACAACAAACCTAGTGATCCCAGTCAAGCGCGGACCCATTGACATGGAAGCTTCGTAATCATTGTCAATGGACAAGAAGTGGTCTTGACTTTGGCCAACAAACCACAACTTGGACACGACACCGATATGGAACAAAGCCTCGTGATAAAAACACATCTTCGACGGACAAGGGCTTGACTTTGGCCAACAACCCCTGCCAATCTCAGATCTTGAGTAAGAATCACTCAATGGAAGGAAAAACGCATGATATTTTATGAGGGTTTTTCGCGTGCAATTGGCTACCAATTTATTATCTTTGTTAAGGTCTCATCATCATACACCCTTAAGCATGCATTCTAAACACATAATAAAGCGAGTATGAAATAAAATAATAATGATATGCGGATGGATATTTTACATTGATCCTAGATCAAATCTCTCATTTTCTCTCTCCCGCTAGCACAAATATATCTTCTACCCGTTACACTACACTTCTAAAGAAACCTCATTTACATTGAGGGGAATAGGTGAGAAGAGAATACAAAGAAATAGGAGATAAGGCTGGACTCGCAGGTCCAATTAATAAATCAAATTTATTACAACAATTTCTAAAATTGCCCCACCCTTCTAATATCCATCCGATATACATTATTCAAACATCACAACCATGTATTCATACAAGCATGTTATCAATCAATCTAATCAAATTAATTAATCTTGATAATTAGTGATCATCCAATGTTCAAACAAAGATTTGATTTTGTTCGAGTCAAACTCGTATTGCGAACACGTACTCAAAGTACGATTTCTACGAATTAAATTAAATTACATAATTAAACCCAATTTAATACGCATTTAATTCTAATTCATTATTTAATTCCAAATTAAATATTACACTTTATAAAATAAACCTTTACGACTTAAATTCCAAATTTAATCGTTACGGGTCTCAAAGCCCGATTAATATCCAATATTAATTTAATTAATGTCCAATGGGCTTTTAATTAATTTCTTGAGGCGTGGACTTTTGGTCAACTCGGGTCAAACCCGCAACCAAAGTCCAATCCGGGAGTTACCCCATAAGCCCATAAATTAATTTAGGCCCATTAGGCCCAATTAAACGTTAAAGGTTCATTAGTCGCATTTGGGCCTTTTGGAAGCGGTTTTGGGCCTAATTGGATCCAACCAATTTTGGCCTAAACCAACTTTGTACAACAAAGTCCAATAAACCCAATAACAACTTAAAAGCCTAAATCCAATTTTAAGCCCAATAATTTAATTTCAAAAATTCCAAATTTTCCAATTAAATTACCTAAAGTGTATAGCATTATTAATTACCCAAATCAAAGTTTCCAAAACATGAAATTTGTCCAATTAATCATGCTTAACATCAATTAATCATGTCCAACATAATTAAATCAAAATCAAACCCAATTTATACATGCTAAAGTCTCGGCCATAAGGGGAAAAAATGCCCAAATCAAATTCAATCCAATTGAACCCAATCAAACATAAATACAACATCCCCAAATGATTTCTATGTCATCCAATGAACAAAAAATCAAAAAACCAAGACATTAGGGCACTTGCGAAATTCGGCCATCACAAGCAAATTGGGGAAAAATTGTTCCAAACACTTTTCATCAAATTGATCTAATCAATCATCAATTAAACAACATTCAAGCATTCTAAATCATCCAATTTCATTAAACATGCTCAAAATCAAGTTTACCCAAATTTGTCATGCCCAAAATTTGGGGAAAAATGGATCCAACCAAATTTCATGAAATTGATTATGCACAACATCAATTCAACCTCATTCAAGCATACTATACTAAACAATTTAATCATTTGATGCTCAAATTGAGTTTACCCAAATTAAAGTTTTGACCAACAATAAGCAAATTGGGGAAAATCAATCCAATCAAATTTTCTTCAAATTGATTACATATAACTCTAAGTTATCCATATACAAGCATTCTTAAACAAACAATTTGTCAAAATCATGCTTAAATCAAAAAGGCCCAAATTTAGCTCAAGAACCCTAATTCGTTTTATGCAACCAATATCTCAAGATACCATTGTTGAGTTTCAATCAAGTCCCAAGATCATAAATCATGCATAAAAACGAGTTGAATACATATCAAAGGAGGTGCGGAATTACTCACATTGAATGGTTTTGGATGCTACGAATGTTAGACATTATGACCCATAGCGTCAGTGTTTTGTAAATGATATTGTATTATTGTACAAAATCAACTATGTGATAATGAAATTGCCTTTTGCCGTTTTGTAAAATTATTTACTTTGATATAATAATGGCAAAAGTCCATATGATTAGTTCCGTATTGAGATGATATGAGACAGTATCAATATAAAAGGTTTAATCATTAAATATCCCTAGTCGGAGTATTATCGAGATCGGACATCGATAATGCGGAATAGACTAGTATTGCACTTGTGCGAGTTGTGATGGCACAACGGCATAGTTCTCATATATTTAAGTATTGGATACTTATGCAAGTGCGATAGGAGGTTGTGTTTTACCGATAGTACGGAAAACAGCTTCGCTCTGGATAGACCCCGCGGAATCCCATTGGTAGTATGTCTGCGTGTCTATGGGCGGCCGCATCAGGGTAGGTGTATATGATCTTAACCTAAGACTTGCATCGCTAGTACTTGCGACAATCGGTAAACTTTGGTTTTGGTGGTTCGGGGCTTTAACCGGTTCTGTGTACGCCTCTTCTGGGTTTATCGAGAATCGTAGTGTACTGGATATGATGTCAAGATGGAAGTATCACTTCAGACATATGGAGATGATGATCACGCAGGATACATAACTAGTACTCTATAAAAGGTTGCAACCGTCGGGACAATATGACTAGGTCAGGATTGTCCGATTTAAAGAGACTAGTTGTTTGATATCCGATATATGTTTCGTACGGGGCATACACATTTCCAGCCCCAGGCCTAACATGTGATCGTCCGATACTGGATCGATGTACGCGATACTACGGTATACTACACTTGATAAAGATCTAATATTCCAGTAAGAATATTTCTGGAGAATTGGGTAGGCATGGCGCTTTGCTAGAAGCCAACCTTGTCTTGTAAATCGGTAAAAACGTAGTACGAGGTACGTACGTGTTTGGATTATCCAACGACCGTATTTATTGCCAACATATCCGGAGATCTCTTGGGTCGCTTCCTGAAGATTCACCTATGATGTTTGATTCGAACTTTGTTAATCTTGGATTAATTACGGAGAAACTTTATCTTGGATAAAATGCCTTATTAGGAGAGAGAGAATGATTAATTTGGAATTAATCGATAAAATAATATATTCGATATATTATTAAACGAAATTAGATTTCGACGCGGAATTAAAATCGGATTTTAATTCGGGCAAACGAATTAATTTAGAATTAATTCGTTAGCGATCTGAATAGTAATTCCGCTAGGCGTAATTATTTAATTCTCGTCGCGACGGAAATTCGTTAATTCGGAATTAGCGAAACTGAGCCCGAAAGTGTTTACGGACACATTCGTATTTTGAAACGAGTGAGACCCGCAAATCACATCGCGAAGTCTCATTACTTGACACGACTAGTTGATGGATGTATCTAGTCACCTTTATGGGATGATACATTGTCTCTATTCTCAATGTAAGTAGGTGAGGCCAGTTAATGGATTTTTTGGAGGGAAAACCTTTCACGGTTTTTGAAGGGTTTTTTTATCAAAAAATTCATTTTGGAAAATGTTATCTCATCATTGCTTTTTCTTTTTCTTTCTCACGGTTTTTGAAACAAATACAAAAGGAGAAAAAGAAAATTAAAAGGCTCTCTCCCTCTCCTTCTTCTTGCTCACGCCGTGAGCTTCCACAAGGGCAGAAAAATTATTTTTCATTTCTCCATTTTTGCTAGCACAATGAGGAATCAAAAGAGGTGATAGGGAAACAACCTTGGAGCTTGGAATACTAGAATACTTGAAGCTTCTCTCACTCTTGCTCTTGGCCGAAAGTTTCAATCTTGAAGACTCAAGGATTCTCTTCATCATTTTCGTCACAAGCTTTGTAAGTATGATTCCGCCATGCTTCAAGCTTTGCATGCCTAAAATGTGTATTTCTTTGGCTTATACTTTCTTTGGGACTAATAATAGAAACCTACAATGGTATCATGGAGCCATGTTTAAGCATGAAATACATTAGGGTTAATTTGGGGAAAATTGATTGAAGCATGTTCTTGTGAAATTTAATGATAAAGCATGCTTATATGTATGTAATATGATGTAATACATGATCAATTTTGAGAAAAATGCATTGGATGATTTTTCCCCAAAATGGTTGTCTTGGCCGAATGTGGAGGTGCTTCCACTGGTTTGGAATTTTTCATGCACAAGTTCATTAGATGACTTAAGTATGATTATATGTATGATATATGATATAATACATGATCAATTTTGAGAAAAATGCATTGGATGATTTTTCCCCAAAATGGTTGTCTTGGCCGAATGTGGAGGTGCTTCCACTGATTTGGAATTTTTCATGCACAAGTTCATTAGATGACTTAAGTATGATTATATGTAAGATATATGATGTAATACATGATCAATTTTGAGAAAAATGCATTGGATGATTTTTTCCCCAAAATTGTTACTTTGACCGAAAATGGAGGTCCTTTCACTGAATTGGATTTTTTGCTTTCAAGTTCATTAGATGACGTAAAATATATACGGGATGTAGATTAGTGATTCAATCGGATTGAAAAACAAATCGAACCAAAAATCCCTCTTGGCCGAATACAACATGACATGTTAAAGGACTTGATTTTTGTTCAAAAAAATGTTGGACATGTGTTTTGAACAAGTGATGATTAATAAATTAAATTTGTGTTTTTGAAATATTTTGGTTTAATGAATTAATCATGGATTTACACTTTAATTAATTGAATTTTAAAATTTGGAATATTAAAATTTAATTAAATGAGCTTTAATGTTTAATTGGGCCTTATGGGCTTGAAATTGATTTTATGGCATTTAAGGGTGATTCCTTATTTGGGCTTGGTAATTGGGTTTGACCCACATTGACCAAAGCCCAAGCCTTGATAAATCAACTGAAAGCCCATCGGACTTTAATTAAACAAACATTGGATGTTGGTTGGGCTTGGAGACCCAATTAGAATTAGATTTAGAATCTAAGTCTTTAAAAGCACATTAAAAGTGTAAACATTTAATTTGGAATTAAATAAATTGAATTAGTATTGAATACGACTTAAATTGGATTTAACGGGTAGTTCGATATAATTCGTGAATTCGTACCTTATGTACTTATTCTCAAACGAGTTGGACTCGCGCAAAATCAAACCATTGTTTGAACATTGGATGATCACTTAAACAAAGACTAATTAATTGGATTTGATTGGTTGTATAGCATGTCTTGATTGAATATATATGTATGTGATGAATGAATAGTGTATATCGGATGGATATTAGAAGGGAAAGGGTAATTTTAGAAATTATTGTAAATTTAGAATTTATAAATTGGACCTGCGTGTCCAGCCTTATCTCTTTTATCTCTTTGTATTCTCTTATCACCTAATTCCCCTCAATGTAAATGAGGTTTCTCTTATTGTATTATGTAATTGGGTAGAAGTAGAATATTGCTAGCGGGGAGAGGAAAGGGAGTGATTTGTTATAGGAACAAGTTGTTTTATATATCCATCCGTATATCAATATTAATTTACTTTGCGCACTTTATGATGTTTTAGAAGCATGCTTAAGGGTGTATGATGATGAGACTTAATAAAGATAATAAATTGGTTGCCAATTACACAAAAATCCCTCAATTTATATTAAGCGATTATCCTTCCATTGAATGATTTTTGTTCAAGATCCAAAATTGGCATTGGTTTGTTGGCCAAAGTCAAGACCTTTGTCAATTGAGGATGTACTTGAATCATGAGAGTTTTGTTCCACATCGGTGTCTTGTCCAAGTTGTGATTTGTTGGCCAAAGTCAAGATCACTTCTTGTCCAACGACATTGATTACGATACTTTCCTTGTCAATGGGTCCCGCTTAACCGGAATCATTAGGTTTGTTGTGCCAAAGCCAAGGCCTAGATGATTCGGAGGATATGGTTAGGAAAATGTATTAGATACATTGGCATAAGTAAAATATACATATGTTTTGGACTTGGATGTCCACCTAACTGGATCTAGGAATTGGATTGGATCCAATTGATCTTTGAGATCTACCTAGTTAAATAGCATACAATTTGTTGGCCAAAGTCAAGATTGTGTGTTATTTAACGGGATCCTAGCCCACTAGGAAATAGGATTTCCCGAGTTCTCAACAGAGGGTTAGAGACTTGATAAAAATAGTGGGATGCTAGTATTGAATTTGTAATTTCGTTCAGATACTTAGCCTTATGCGTCTTTCAATTTTATTTCGTCTATTTATTAAAATTAGTTGGACTAATACATTGTTATTTTTTGTGACAGTTTGACTGTACCCATTTTATCGTTAACTAGATAGTTGGACTATCGTAGTTGAGATGGCAAGGAAGGGAAATGTCCGAGACATCATCATGGGTGACAATGTCTTCAAGGGCACAAACTTCGCTGATTGGGAAATGAACCTAAGGATAGTCCTTGGGGCTGAGAGGATGCTGTATACTATACAGATACCTCTCCCGCCTAAGCCCACTGACCCACTTGAGCTGGAGTTATGGAAAACTCACAGCGATGATTGTGACACTGCTCAGGCTATTATGTTAGCTTCGATGACTCAGCACTTTCGTCGCCAGAATAAGGACTTGGTGAAGAAACTCTTCCGTGCCCGAATGACTGAATGTGCATCAGTTGAGGCCCACGGGACTCAAATGATCGCCGATATTGATGAGTTGGCCAATATGGGAATAGTCTTGGAGGCTGAGCTGACCGTAGATTTGATCTTACAGTCACTTCCTGATTCTTGGAAACAAATCATAATCAACTACAAGTTGATGGACACGGATGACTCTCTTGGAGAGCTGTTATCCATCTTGAAGGAGTCTGAAAAAGAACTCCAAAAATGGGGCAAGCGCGAGGCGCACTATGCATCGACCTCTCAGAGGCCAAGGGCTGGGCCCAAAGCTACTGGAGGGGTGAGGAAGAAGAAACATAAGAAAAAGGGTAAAGGCAAGTTGACAAAAGCTTCTGGGAAGCCAAGGGACAAGTCTCAAGATGTCTGCCTCAACTGCGGCAAGAAGGGTCACTGGAAACGTGACTGCCGAATGGGCAAGGGACACAGGGAGGATATCAAGTTAGGCAAGGCACTAGCCTCTGGTATGTTTGTTATTGAGATAAATATGACTACTTCTAGTTTTAAAAATTGGATTTTTGATTCTGGTTGTGCTGCTCATATATGTACTGATTTGCAGGATCTGCAGAATAGCAGGATGCTGGCTTCAGGGGAGATTGATCTACGATTCGGAAACGGAACTCCAGTTGCTGTTTTGGCTGTAGAGACTTTTGTTTTGGAATTGCCCTTAGGGCATGTGCTTAAACTTTTGAACTGTTATTATATACCTAGTTTGACTAGGAATATCATATCTGTATCTTTGTTAACCCAGCATGGGTACACTTTTGTATTTAGAAACACTGGGTGTTATTTATATAAAAATGATGCAGAAATTTGCACTGCTGTTGCAAATAATGGCCTTTATATTTTGAATATAAATGAATCTCCTAAACATAAAATAACAAACAAAAGGCTCAAAAGGAGTAATCTAAAAGATGAAGCTTACATGTGGCATTGTCGTCTATGACACATTAACAAGACTCGCATATCCACACTTTCGAAGAGTGGGTACTTGGACGGATTTGATCTTAATTCATATGATGTCTGCGAATCTTGTCTTTTAGGCAAAATGCCTAAATCACCTTTTAGTGGTAAAGGTGAACGTGCCACAGAACTGTTAGCCCTCGTTCATAGTGACGTATGTGGGCCCATGTCTAGCCAGGCTAGAGGTGGATATCATTACTTCGTAACCTTTACGGATGATGCATCTCGTTATGGTTATGTGTATCTAATGAGACACAAGTCGGAAACTTTTGAGAAATTCAAAGAGTTTCGACACGAAGTAGAAAAACAAACAGGCAAGAGTATTAAGACATTGCGGTCGGACCGTGGTGGCGAATACTTAAGTTATGAGTTTCAAGATTACTTGAAAGAAAATGGTATTCTTTCACAGTGGACTCCTCCTGGAACACCGCAATTAAACGGTGTGTCTGAACGGAGAAACCGTACCTTGTTAGACATGGTAAGGTCCATGATGAGTCGCACTGAGCTACCTATATCCTTCTGGGGATACACATTAAACAGTGCAGTACTTATTTTGAATAAGGTTCCGTCAAAGTCTGTTGAACAGACTCCATATGAGATATGGACAGGGAGGAAACCAGGTTTCTCTTTCCTGAAGATTTGGGGATGCTGGGCATATGTTAAACATTTGGAAGGTACCAAACTAGAACCCAAATAAGATAAATGCCTTTTCGTGGGATATCCTAAGGAAACCAAAGGATATTACTTCTATCACCCACAAGAGAACAAAGTATTTGTTGCTCTACATGCATTTTTCCTTGAGAAGGAATTCCTAGATGCAGCGGTAAGTGGGAGGATAGTGGAGCTCGATGAAAATCGTAGTGATACTGTTCCTGGCAATGAATCAACGACGGAACATAAACAGACCATCCAGTCTGTACCACAATCTTCATATACACAAGTACCGCGTAGGTCAGAGAGAGTCAGGACGGTACCTGAGAGGTATGGGTTCCTGATCTCGCCTCATGTAGATATTAATGTTATTGAGGATAATGAACCGACTACGTATGAGGAAGCAATACAGAATATTGATTCCGTTTTATGGCAAGAAGCCATGAAGTCCGAGATGGATTCCATGTACGCCAACCAAGTTTGGACACTGGTTGATGCACCAGAAGGCGTTATGCCTATTGGATGCAGATGGATCTTCAAGAAGAAGACCGACATGGATGGCAATGTGCAAACGTACAAAGCTAGTCTTGTAGCAAAGGGGTATCGTCAACAATATGGTATTGATTATGACGAAACTTTCTCACCCGTTGCCATGATTAAATCCATTCGGATAATGATTGCAATAGCTGCATATTTCGATTACGAGATATGGCAGATGGACGTTAAAATCGCTTTCCTTAACGAAAACCTTTTGGAGGATGTTTATATGCAACAACCTGACGGTTTTATCGTACCTAGACTTGCAAACAAGGTTTGTAAGTTAAATCGATCCATTTATGGATTGAAGCAAGCATCACGGTCATGGAATCAGCATTTTGATGAGATCATAAAAGAATATGATTTCGTACAAAATGATGATGACCCTTGTGTATACAAGAAGGTTAGTGGGAGAGCACTGACTTTTATTGTCCTTTATGTCGACGACGTATTGCTTATAGGCAATGACATTCCCATGCTAACGTCGGTGAAAGCTTGGCTTTCATTAAAATTCTCCATGAAAGATCTGGGAGAAGCAGCCTTTATTCTGGGAATAAAGATCTACCGGGATAGATCTAGAAAGCTGCTTGGACTCTCCCAGGGTACATATATTGACAAAGTGTTGAAGAAATTCAACATGGATCAATCCAAGAAGGGATTGATGCCAATGTCGCGTGGTATCCTTCTGTCTAAAGACATGTGTCCTAAGACTAAAGAAGAGAGAGATAACATGAGTCGGATACCGTTCGTCTCGGTAGTCGGATCGATCATGTATGCCATGATATGTACGAGACCTGATGTGTCATATGCTTTGAGCATGTGCAGTCGCTATCAGGCCGATCCAGGTGAAGGTCACTGGATGGCAGTTAAGAATATCCTTAAGTATCTTAGACGAACTAAGGATGCTTTCTTAATTTATAAAGGTGGAGAACTTGAGGTGTCTGGGTACACCGATGCAAGTTTCCAAACCGACAAGGACGACTTCAAGTCACAATCGGGGTACATTTTTTGTTTGAATAACGGAGCAGTGAGCTGGAAATCTTCCAAGCAAGATACTGTTGCCGATTCAACAACTGAAGCGGAGTATATTGCTGCGTCAGAAGCAGCAAAGGAGGCAGTTTGGATCCGAAAATTCCTAATCGGATTAGGAGTAGTTCCGTTAGCAGCTGAGCCCGTGCCATTGTATTGTGACAATAACGGGGCTATAGCACAAGCTAAGGAACCAAGGTCTCATCAAAGATCCAAGCATGTTCTTCGGCGTTACCATCTGATTCGGGAGATTATACATCGTGGCGATGTAAAAGTCGAGAACGTCGCATCGGATGACAACATTGCAGATCCGCTGACGAAGGCTGTTCTTCAGGATGAGTTTGAACGACATATACATAGTTCAGGTATTAGATGCTTGAGTGACTAGCTATAGGCCAAGTGGGAGATTGTTAGACATTATGACCCATAGCATCACTGTTTTGTAAATGATATTGTATTATTGTACAAAATCAACTATGTGATAATGAAATTTCCTTTTGTCGTTTTGTAAAATTATCAATATAAAAGGTTTAATCATTAAATATCCCTAGTCGGAGTATTATCGAGATCGGACATCGATAATGTGGAATAGACTAGTATTGCACTTGAGCGAGTTGTGATGGCACAACGGCATAGTTCTCATATATTTAAGTATTGGACACTTATGCAAGTGCGATAGGAGATTGTGTTTTACCGATGGTACGGAAAACAGCTTCGCTCTGGATAGACCCCGCGGAATCCCATTGGTAGTATGTCTGCGTGTCTATGGGAGGCCGTATCAGGGTAGGTGTATATGATCTTAACCTAAGACTTGCATCGCTAGTACTTGCGACAATCGGTAAACTTTGGTTTTGGTGGTTCGGGGCTTTAACCGGTTCTGTGTATGCCTCTTCTGGGTTTATCGAGAATCGTAGTGTACTGGATGTGATGTCAAGATGGAAGTATCACTTCAGACATATGGAGATGATGATCACGCAAGATACAGAACTAGTACTCTATAAAAGGTTGCAACCGTCGGGACAATATGACTAGGTCAGGATTGTCCGATTTAAAGAGACTAGTTGTTTGATATCCGATATATGTTTCGTACGGGGCAGACACATTTCCAGCCCCAGGCCTAACATGTGATCGTCCGATACTGGATCGATGTACGCAATACTACGGTATACTACGCTTGATAAAGATCTAATATTCCAGTAAGAATATTTCTGGAGAATTGGGTAGGCATGGCGCTTTGCTAGAAGCCAACCTTGTCTTGTAAATCGGTAAAAACATAGTACGAGGTACGTACGTGTTTGGATTATCCAACGACTGCCAACATATCCGGAGTGTTAGACATTATGTCCCATAGCGTCACTGTTTGTAAATGATATTGTATTATTGTACAAAATTAACTATGTGATAATGAAATTGCCTTTTGCCGTTTTGTAATATTATTTACTTTGATATATAAATGGCGAAAGTCCATATGATTAATACCGGATTGAGATGATATGAGACATTATCAATCCATAAAGGTTTAGTCATTAAATATCCCTAGTCGGAGTATTATCGAGATCGGACATCGATAATGCGGAATAGACTAGTATTGCGCTTGTGCACATTGTGAGGGCACAACGGCATAGTTCTCATATATTTAAGTATTGGATACTTATGCAAGTGCGATAGGAGGTTGTGTTTTACCGATGGTACGGAAAACAGCTTCGCTCTGGATAGACCCCGCGGAATCCCATTGGTAGTATGTCTACGTGTCTATGGGAGGTTGCATCAGGGTAGGTGTATATGGTCTTAACCTGAGACTTACATCGTTAGTACTTGCGACAATCGGTAAACTTTGGTTTTGGTGGTTGGGGACCTTAACCGGTTCTGTGTACACCTCTTCTGGGTTTATCGAGAATCGTAGTGTACTGGATGTGATGTCGAGATGGAAGTATCACTTCAGACATATGGAGGTGATGATCACGCAGGACACAGAACTAGTACTCTATAAAAGGTTGCAACCATCAGGACAATATGACCAGGTCAGGATTGTCCGATTTAAAGAGACTAGTTGCTTGATGTCCGATATATGTTTCGTACGGGGCAGACACATTTCCAGCCCCAGGCCTAACATGTGATCATCCGATACTGGTTCGATATACGCAATACTACGGTATACTACGCTTGATATAGATCTTATATTCTTATAAGAATATTTCTGGAGAATTGGGTAGGCATGGCGTTTTGCTAGAAGCCAACCTTGTCTTGTGAATCGATAAAAATGTAGTACGAGGTACGTACGTGTTCGGATAATCCGACGACCGTATTTACTGCCAACATATCCGGAGATCTCTTGGGTCGCTTCCCGAAGATTCACCAATGACGTATGATTCAAACTCGATTAATCTTGGATTAATTACGGAGAGACTTTATCTTGGATAAAGTACTATACATAGAGAGAGAACGATTAATTTGGAATTAATCGTAAAATTATTATATTCGATATAATAATCGAAATTCGATTTCGACGCGAAATTAAAATTAGATTTTAATTCGGGCAAACGAGTTAATTTAGAATTAATTCGTTAGCAACGTAAATAATAATTTCGCTAGGCGCAATTATTTATTTAAATTCGATTTAATTAACGTCGCGACGTAAGTTCGGTATTTCGGAAATATCGAACCCGAACGCGTGAGTGCACGTGGGCCCACTTTCATTTGGAAACGTGTGGGGCCCACATGACACATGTCATATTATGCATTATTAACTCTAATGCATTGCATGGAGATAGTGTACAATGCACTCAATGGTTTTGCATGGAAATTGAGTGTTTGACACTCTAAGCCATTTCATGATTTGTGTCATAAGTTTATTATTAATTTAATAAATATTATGGCATAAATATAAATTGATTTTTTGTAACAAAAATCATTCAACTCTCCTCTCTCTCACATTGCCGAAACTGCATGCAGTTTTGGGCTCTCCATTTCTTCATTTTTGTGGCAAGATTTGAAGAAGTTGTGCATTCAAAATCACAACAAAGGCTAGAACCTTCAAGGGATCATACATAGGTGATATGGGAAACTAATCCTTGAGCTTGGGAGGATCAAACAAAGCTTGGAGCTGCACTTTCCACCTTGGCCGAATTCATCACTGCACAAAGGAGAAGTTTTCATTTCATCAACGCATCCGCATTCCGATTTTTGTGAGTATGATTCCGCCATACTTCAATATTGTTCATTCATTTATATATATTTTGTTTGCTCTTGTTGATCTTGGGGCTTGGTAATAGAAACCAACACGGAGATCTCTTGGGTCGCTTCCTGAAGATTCACCTATGATGTTTGATTCGAACTTTGTTAATCTTGGATTAATTACGGAGAAACTTTATCTTGGATAAAATGCCTTATTAGGAGAGAGAGAACGATTAATTTGGAATTAATCGATAAAATAATATATTCGATATATTATTAAACGAAATTAGATTTCGACGCGGAATTAAAATCGGATTTTAATTCGGGCAAACGAATTAATTTAGAATTAATTCGTTAGCGATCTGAATAGTAATTCCGCTAGGCGTAATTATTTAATTCTCATCGCGACGGAAATTCGTTAATTCGGAATTAGCGAAACTGAAACAACAATATCGGAATTCGTATACCCGATTGAACACAATGCATATAACACAATGCATATAAGAAATAAATGAAACAACAATATCGGAATTCGTATACCCGATTGAACACATCTCACATTCAACCGAATATACATCGTCCGGCGCGGCGAAGCATCGTCGTAAAGGATTTTAACCCCTCGAAATAGAGGACCTTTAATCGCACTTACTAAGCCCATGCGCGAATAACACAATGCATATAAGAGATAAAAGAAACAACAATATCGGACTTCGTATACCCGATTGAACACATCTCACATTCAACCGAATATACATCGTCTGGCGCGGTGAAGCATCGTGGTAAATGATTTTAACCCCTCGAAATAGAGGACCTTTAATCGTACTTACTAAGCCCATGCGCTTGACCTGATCATTACTCAAACAAATAACATGCAGAAAATAAATAACTATAATAAACAAATCAAGTTAACGTGAAATAAAATATATGTCGTATATAAGTGGTACGTGGAGTTGTATCCCGTGTACAGATCATACTACCGTCCATTCGAAATCGACTATGAAATTTATGTCCGGGTTTCCATTCTATATACCACAAGAGGCAACACATTTTCATTCATTCAAGGGCCACAACACACATAATGCAACGACTCTCACGCGAATAAAATTCAATAAACAATTAAAAGATGAATATAAACTAATGAGAAAGGTGCCCTCAGTTCTAACCTTTTATGTCGACTTTCGGAAGTACCGTACACGGTCGTCGGAAAGGTGGATGCTCCGTAACTCCTTTGGTTCATTGGTTCTGTTAGACAGTTATGACCATAGCGTCACTATTTTGTAAATGATATTGTATTATTGTACAAAATTAACTATGTAGTAATGAAATTGCCTTTTACCGTTTTGTAATTTATTTACTTTGATATAAATGGCAAGAGTCCCTATGATTAGTTCCAGATTGTGATGATATGAGACGGTATCAATCCATAAAGGTTTAATCATTAAATATCCCTAGTCGTAGTATTATCGAGATTGGACATCGATAATGCGGAATAGACTAGTACTGCACTTGTGCATGTTGTGAGGGCACAACGGCATAGTTCTCATATATTTAAGTATATGATACTTATGCAAGTGCGGTAGGAGGTTGTGTTTTACCGATGGTACGGAAAACAGCTTCGCTCTGGATAGACCCCGCGGAATCCCATTGGTAGTATGTCTGCGTGTCTATGGGAGTCCGCTTCAGGGTAGGTGCATATGATCTTAACCTGAGACTTGCATCGCTAGTAGTTACGACAATCGGTAAACTTTAGTTTTGGGGGGTCCAGGGCTTTAACGGGTTCTGTGTACACCTCTTCTGGATTTATCGAGAATCGTAGTGTATTGGGTGTGATGTCAAGATGGAAGTATCACTTCAGACATATGGAGATGATGATCGCGAGGGATACAGAACTAGTACTCTATAATGGTTGCAACCATCGGGATAATATGACTAGTTCAGGATTATCCGATTCAAAGAGACTGGTTGCTTGATGTCCGATATGTGTATCGTACGGGGCAGACACATCTCCAGCCCCAGGCCTTACATTGATCATCTGATACTGGTTCGATACACTATACTACGGTATACTACGCCTGTTATAGATCTTATATTCCAATAAGAATATTTCTGGAGAATTGGGTAGGCATGGCGTTTTGCTGAGGCTAACCTTGTCTTGTAAATCGGTAAAAACGTAGTACTTGGTACGTACGTATTCAGATAATCTGATGGCCGTATTTACTGCCAATAATCCAGAGATCTCTTGGGTCGCTTCCCGAAGATTCACCAATGACGTATGATTCAAACTCGATTAATCTTGGATTAATTACGGAGAGACTTTATCTTGGATAAAGTACTATACATAGAGAGAGAACGATTAATTTGGAATTAATCGTAAAATTATTATATTCGATATAATAATCGAAATTCGATTTCGACGCGATATTAAAATTAGATTTTAATTCGGGCAAACGAGTTAATTTAGAATTAATTCGTTAGCGACGTAAATAATAATTTCGCTAGGCGCAATTATTTATTTAAATTCTATTTAATTAACGTCGCGACGTAAGTTCGGTATTTCGGAAATATCGAACCCGAACACGTGAGTGCACGTGGGCCCACTTTCATTTGGAAACATGTGGGGCCCACATGACACATGTCATATTATGCATTATTTAATTCTAATGCATTGCATGGAGATAGTGTACAATGCACTCAATGGTTTTGCATGGAAATTGAGTGTTTGACACTCTAAGCCATTGCATGATTTGTGTCATAAGTTTATTATTAATTTAATAAATATTATGGCATAAATATAAATTGATTTTTTTGTAACAAAAATCATTAAACTTTTCTCTCTCACATTGCCGAAACTTGCAAGCAGTTTTTGGCTCTCCTTTCTTCAATTTTTGTGGCAAGATTTGAAGAAGTTGTGCATTCAAAATCACAACAAAGGCTAGCACCTTCAAGGGATCATACATAGGTGATATGGGAAGCTAATCCTTGAGCTTGGAAGGATCAAACTCGACTTGGAATCCCTCTTTTCTTCTTGGCCGAGAGCTTCACTGCACAAGGAGGAGTTTTCGCATCATCTAAGCATCCATTTTCAAGTATTGTGAGTATGATTCCGCCATACTTCAATTTATTCATTCATGTATTTATATATTTTGCTTGTTCTTGTTGATCTTGGGGCTTGGTTTTTTTTCCAACAATGGTATCATTGAGCTTAAAGAGCATGCAAATATATTAGGATGTTATTTGGGGAAAATTGTATGAAGCATGATTTGATGAGTTTGCTTGATTAAATATGCTTAGATGTATGTTATTTAGATTAACATCATCAATTTCATGAAAATAATTGGATTAATTTTTCCAACCCAAATGAGGCTTGGCCGAATACATGCAAGCATATGGACTAGATGATTTTTTAATTTTAAGACATTAGATGACTTGAAACAATATGGAATGATGATTTGTAACACGATTGGATTGAAAACGAAATCGGAACCATTTTAATCACCTTGGCCGAATGCTTGATGGAGGATTAGGGACTTGATTTTTTGATTAAATAATGTTGGACATATATTTAAGATAAAAATATGATTAATGGATTAATTTGATATTTTGGGAATATTGATTTAAAGGATTAATCATGATAATACACTTTAATTAATTAAGTTATAAGATTTGGAATTTTAAAATTTGGTTAGTTGGGCTTAATTTTGAATTGGGCCTAAAACTATTATATTTGGACATAATGGGCTTGGTTAGGCCAAGTAGATTTGGACCATTTGGATTGGATCCAAAATTGGCCTAAATCACACCATTTAAGCCCAAATGTAATAAATGGGCTTTTATGTTTAATTGGGCCTTATGGGCTTGATATTGATTTTATGGCATATGAGGGTGATTCCTTATTGGGCTTGGTATTGGGGTTTGACCCATACATTGACCAAAAACCAAGCCTAAAGAAATCAATTGAAAGCCCATCGGACTTTAATTAAACGGACATTAGATGTTAGTTGGGCTTTGAGACCCGATTGTATTAGATTTGGAATCTAAGTTATAAAAGCACAATAAAAGTGTAAATATTTAGTTTAGAATTAAATAATAGGATTAGTATTGAATACGACTTAATTGGATTTAACGAGTAGTTCGATATAATTCGTGAATTCATACTAAAGTATTTATTCTCAAATTGAGTTGGACTCGCGCAAATGCAAACAATTGTTTGAACATTGTATTGTCACCTAATTAAAGACTATTAATTGGATTTGATTGGTTGTATAACATGCCTTGAATGAATGAATGTGGATGTGATGTATGAATAGTGTATATCGGATGGATATTAGAAGGGAAGGGTAATTTTAGAAATTATTGTAAATTTAGAATTTATAAATTGGACCTGCGTGTCCAGCCTTTCTCTTATTGTCTCTTTGTATTCTCTTCTCACCTAATTCCCCTCAATGTAAATGAAGTTTCTCTTATTATATTATGTAATTGGGTAAGAGTAGAATAGTGCTAGCGGGGAGAGGAAATGGAGTGATTTGTTCTAGGAACAAGTTGTTGTTCATATCCATCCGTATATCGCTATTACTTTACTTTACGCGCTTTATGATGTTTTAGAAGCATGCTTAAGGGTGTATGATGATGAGACCTAACAAAGATAAATTAATTGGTTGCCAATTACGCGAAAAATCCCTCAAACAATATAAGCGATTTTCCTTCCGTTGAATGATTCTTTCTCAAGATCCGAAATTGGCATTGGTTTGTTGGCCAAAGTCAAGACCTTTGTCAATTGAGGATGTGTTTGAATCATGAGAGTTTTGTTCCACATCGGTGTCCTGTCCAGTTGTGATTTGTTGGCCAAAGTCAAGATCACCTCTTGTCCATCGACATTGATTACGAAACTTTCCTCGTCAATGGGTCCCGCTTAACTGGAATCATTAGGTTTGTTGTGCCAAAGCCAAGGCTTAGTTGATTCAGAGGAAATGGTTAGGAAAATGTATTGGATGCATTGACATATGTATATGTTCGGACTTAGATGTCCACCTACCGGATCTAGGAATTGGATGGGATCCAATTGATCTTCGAGATCTACCTAGTTAAATATCATACAATTTGTTGGCCAAAGTCAAGGTTGTGTGTTATTTAACGGGATCCTAGCCCACTAGGAAATTGGATTTCCCGAGTACTCAACAGAGGGTTAGAGACTTGCGAAAAATAGTGGGAGGCTAGTATTGAATTTGCAATTATCGTTCAGATACTTAGCTTTACGCGCTTACACAAATTATTTCGTCAAAATTTACACATTAGTTGGACTAATACAATGTTATTTTTTTTTATGTAACAGTTTGACTGTACCCACATATCGTTAACTAGATAATTAGATTATCGTAGTTAAGATGGCAAACAAAGGAAATGTGTTGGAAATCTAATAACCATGTCCCAAGATCAAAACCAAGCAAGATATATATTTGAATGAACTAAAAGGAAGTAATGGCGGAAACAATACTCACAAAAGCCAAATGTAGATGCAATGGATGAAGCAAAAATGCTCCTATGTGCTGTGAAGATTTCGGCCAAGCAGTAAAGAGAAGCTCCAAGCTTTAGTTGATCCTTCCAAGCTCTAAGATGAGTTTCCCATAACACCTTGTATGATCCCTTGATGGTGCTAGCCAAAGATGTGTTCTTTATGTTCCAAACAAACACAATTCTTCAAGCTTTTGCAACAAAAACCTGAAAATGGAGAGCCAAGAAACTGTCACAGTTTCGGTAATGAGAGAGGAGAGGAGGATCTGATTTTTTGTCTCAAAAATCAATTTATTTATGTTATAATATATTAAATAATAATATAAATATAACACAAACCATGCAAGCACTTAGAGTGTCTAACACTCAATTTCCATGCATTATCTTTGAGTGCTTTGTACACTATCTTCATGCATTGCATCTTGATTAAAAAATACAAATAATGACAAGTGTCATGTGGGCCCCACACGTTTCCAAATGAAAGTGGGCCCACTTGCACTCACGCGTTCGGGTTCGATATTTCTGAAATATCGAGCTTACGTCGCGACGTTAATTAAATCGAATTTAAATAAATAATTGCGCCTAGCGAATTTATTATTTACGTCGCTAACGAATTAATTCTAAATTAATTCGTTTGCCCGAATAAAATCTAATTTCAATTTCGCGTCGGAATCGAATTCCGTTTATTATATCGAATATAA